>JANEHU010001024.1:0-49414 GCA_027563435.1 Nasonovia ribisnigri | reverse complement strand
TAGAGTTTAGTACGCCTCCTACCTACCTATTTTTTTCGTAATTTCGGATTATAATTGTACTTAATATTGATTATTAACGACAAAAACATTATAAAAAATATAATTAAAAAATCAACTATTTATATAGTAAGTACTATTATATAAAATATTAATATTGGTACAATTATAATAATTTTCTATATTCCTATATTTGGCACTTATGACATAGGTGTATTGGTTATTGGTGCTTATGTCCTACTAATTTTGGCGCAAAAAATAGGTAACAATATGTATTTTTTAAACCTTTGACGCTTATGTAATGTAGTCGGATGGATGTAGTGCGAATATTTTAGAACAGTTTTCTTAGTGATATATGTATATGACTAAAATTCTCTCTTTTATGACGATTTAAAAAAAAAAATATCAAAAAACATTAATTTAAAATTTAAAATTTGGTTGGAATTTGAATGAATAGACAGAAATTAGTATCTAGTTTCAAAAATGCTGCATAAAATTGTAAAATGTATGTTTTTTACTCTATGGATTTAAACAGACTACTCGTTGACATTTTATTTTAAATTATTATTTAAGTTATTGTTCAAAATATCCACAGTAAACTGCGCTATGTACAAGTACATTTTATAGATCTATAGGGTCTTTGAAACGAAATTACCATATTGCCGTTAAAATTATCATGCACGTTTTTAATTATGGCTTCATGTAACCTTCAAAAAGGATTATAACATTTAAAAAAAAAAATCCATGTCAGTCAAGTATGCAGAATACAGATGATTAGATTGGCTAATTTATTGATCCTCCTCTGTCATTTTATTTTCAGGATAATTTTCCGACCAATATAAAGAGTTTCCTGACCATAATATGAGCTGGGCTTCGTCTTGTAGGATGAAGTTTGGTAATCCTAATTCAATATTATTATACATACATATATTATCCTGATTCGCTGGCCAAATCACAAATTCCAATTTCATAATTTTATTATTAATAGTACTTTTTTTTTCCATTTGATAACCGGGTATGGGTGGGAAATGTTTAGCACAAAACTGCCACCCGGCCCTGCAGTAAAGTTTATTCACCACATAAAAACATAATATAAATTATAATCTATACACAGGGGGGGGGCTCTAACCACCCTGAAAATCTGTCCTTCAGCCTACAGAATAACACCACATTTAACCTACCCATCCACCCCACGCCTGCCTGATGCGCTCTGCAGCCTCCTTTTCTCCGAGTATTGTCTCCACCATCCTGCCAAACGCTATACCCTATGTTTACCCGCCGTCTCATCGACATATAATCTGGGAGGAGCTCCTGC
Organism: Nasonovia ribisnigri; assembly: GCA_027563435.1. Classification (NCBI taxonomy): domain Eukaryota; kingdom Metazoa; phylum Arthropoda; class Insecta; order Hemiptera; family Aphididae; genus Nasonovia; species Nasonovia ribisnigri. Next base: position 48,102 of record JANEHU010001024.1, on the reverse strand, counting down.
TCCGGCCCAAAATGATATCAGGGACATCCTCGGGCCGTAGTCGCCGACCGATGCACTGCTCCATCTCATACCTACCATCCGCCCAGTATACGGACAATGGAACAGCGTATGTTCCATAATGAGTCCTCCGGCTCCTCACAAGTCACAGTGGTTGCAGCGAAGATCAGCCGCCCTTCTTCTTTTCCACAGGTAAAACTGGAAGCATCTATATGCCACGACAGTGCTTGGGCCATGCGGAATGACAAATTACCGAGCATTGGCTAATTCAGCCACCTCCGGATATCCGGAATCAACCTTCGCGTCAACTCCGTTTTCGTCATGTCGTATCCATAGCTCTTGCCATTCGCGCAAAGTTACCGTCAGCTCCTGCCTCTTGATGACTACTATCGTTATGACTACCCGCTTGCGACCCTCGATACTACGTCGCTCTTCGGCCAGAAAGTGCGCAGGGTGCATTCTAGCCAAGACTAGAGCAGCCATGTTGAACACGGTCGTAACACTTCGCAATCCAAATAGCTGCCCATCTTTGGGCCTGGCTTAGGGTGGTTCCATTTCGGGTCGCCTTCACCGCCGTCAGTGCCCAGACCAGGGATGCGTACAGCAGTTTACTGAAACTATTGCTAGAAATTATTAAAGTACTTACATAAAATATAATAAGGTGTTGTGTGTGTTTACGATTTACATTAAATAGGTATTCATTAAAATATATAGTTCAAAAAATGTACAATTTTCTGTTTTTTTGCAACTATATGAAATGCTCTCATTTATTCAAAATTTGATCAATTTTAAAAATGATATTTTTCAATATAACTGATAAGTGTTAAACGAGGACCCGAGGTGATAAGTAACTCTATAAAATGGGTTTAGTTCGCAGATCTAGGTACAAAGGATGAAATAAGTGGTACAAAAAAAAAAAATTCACTTAACACCCTCAAATACACGCACATATGCGATATGCGCAAAAAGGCTAAACAAAAAAGGGCGGGTAAATGGATGTCACTCTGCTGTACAGTATAAGTTGGTAAGTAGATGTCACTCTGCTGTACAATATGTTACAAGTGGGTCACTGTATAATGGATGGTGTTAAATTTGAATTCAATGATATAATATCATTGTATATGAAAAACGATTCTGAGCTGAGACGGTTTGTCACTGTGGATATTTTATATTATATTTTAATATTTATATTGTTATTTCTTATTATTAATACGGTAGCCGGGTAAGTTGAATTAATGTTATAAAATTTAACTAAAATCGTTATTCGTGGTTATTTAATATGTAATTTCGTCCAAATTTGATCATAAAATAACTATAAAGAAAACTGTTTGTTTATATTTTTGAGATTTTTTAGTTGCAGAATAACCTACTTACGTGGAACCTTGTTTTAAATTTTTAATCATTAACTGTAAAAGTTGAACATTTTATAAATTTTTAACTAATAAATCATTTTTAAATTTTAAATTTGACAATTGCTGTCAAAAATCGAACTTTAAATGCTTATAATAAAAAATTGTGCCCATGTATTTTTAGTATTTTTCAACTATACTATTGTAACGATGTATCAGGAGTCTTGTATTAAACTGTCAAGTTTTTTACCCTATATAGATAAAACTTTATTGACATTCATAGATAGAAAAAAAAACTAAAATTATTGGAAACTCGATATGCCCGTAAACAGTTCAAAACAAATCAATATATTTTGAAAATTGTACCGTGTATAGAAAATGCTAATATAAAATATAACCAGTGAAAATGTCATGAATATACGGGCATTACCACTGGTATGTTACCACTGCCCATTTCTCTTAAATATCTATATTTTTATAAATTTAATAAAAAAATGCCTTTACCTATTAATATAATTGCTTTTGTGTGCCTACCAGTATAGTGTACACTGTACACCAACATAAACTGGGCCTTAATGTTATTTGTGTCATCAAATCTGGTATTATGTTTTAACATTAAATTTAAAAAAATAAAAGCAAAATCTAACATAGGTAAGTACTGTTAGATATTATTGAAATATTTAAATTCTTTATATTTATATTTTTCTTTAATATATGTTACTATAAAATATATAGGTAGGGAGAGTGTGGTTAGTTGACGAACATAAGGATTGATTAATATTTACATTATTAAATAATCGACCAAAAATCTTGAAACTTTGTATTGTTATTTTCTTAAATATCAAGAATAACTTGTAATATTTTTAAACCTTAATATATAAGGGTATATTACTAATTTTTTCAAAATAATTTCTGAATTCGTCATCTTACCCCTATACCTGCAGGGCTAAGTTGAATTTCCCCTGCGGTAAGTTGACAGGTATATATTATTCCATAAATATATCAATGAAATATAAAATAAATATTGAGTATTTTTATCTATGATAACATTAAACATATTATAGTAAATTACTCAAAGTAAATGAATGTATATTATTTTCAATTAAATTATATTTGTGGAATTAATTTAAAGATTTTTTTTTTTAATAAATAAATAAATTGTATATGCACAATGAAAATCGAAACTAACAACATAAACAAATTATTATTTAATAAAACAATAATGATTAAACAAATTCAAATGATCTAATAACTTTTATTCAGTCAAAATTCAAAATTAACAACATGTCATCTTGCCCCACAAATGTTTTTTTAACGTTTTAATTATTTATCAACACATACAGTTTCTCATATTTATTTTATTACTTACCCTAAATATATTCAAAATATACCTTATAACATGTACTTTCTAAAGCGTATAATCGATTTAGTCATTTTAATTATGGAACTTCGGAAATGTACCAAATATTTTCTCAAAGAGAAAGAAACATTTAGAAAAGAAACATTGAAAAAATATTTATTACTTATCAGAAATAAGTAGTTTATAATATCATATGTGTAATCGGATACTAATATCCATTGGTATTATAATTTATTAAAAAATATAATCAATTTGTCATCTTACCCGTCTCGTCAACGTACCCACTCTCCCTACACTGATCTTAATTTTAACACAAATTTAAACAATAGTTAGTAGTTATAGATTAGTTAATTTTTGTTATTATTCTTGTAGAGATAATGTAAATTGATTGTATAGATATTAATTGTGCATTTATTAATTGGAACTTATATAGTGTAACTTTATTATATAATGAATAATTACCTACAATGCCATTGCAGTAGAAAATAACATAAACAATCATGGGCATGGCAACCGGTTCCTTGATTTATTAAATAATAAATAATTTTTTCAAGATGAACATTTTTTTTACTACCTAATAATCCAAATACTTTTTTAGTTCGACTACAATTATTACTTTGTTGAGACAATAAATATTTTTTCAAATTGATAAATTAAAGCTACAGCCTAAATAATATATTTATTATTAGTTAATAATGTATTTTATTAAGGTGAAAAAGTATTTAGGTATCAATAGTATTAAATTAAATTCATTGACGTAATAAATAATTTATTAAATTGATATAAATTCTATAAACAAACTTTCTATTTTTGAAGTGACAAATTTTTCTTCATCATTTGATAAAATGTGTGTAAAATGTTTATGGGGTCATTATTAATGATATTTTTGTCAAATTAATCTATATTTTTATTATATTGATCGTTATTTTTAGTTCAGTGTATAGTGTATACGCATAGCCCTTTTCCGCCAAAAACGAAAAAGATATGATTCCAGTTTCTGCTAAAATCTGTTTTTGTGAAAAGAGTTTCCTCCAATTATTTGGGAACCATGTCCAAATGTTACATTTTCTTATCATATGAAAATTAATTTATCATTATAAATTATTATACAAGTTGATAATCATAATACATTAGTCGAATATAGGCACAATTAAATTAGGGTTATTAAATATACATAATTGCATATTATAATATATCGATTATATTTAACTATTTAAAATTATAACACTAGTATAGGTTAAAATATATAGTTTCAATAAAGTTTTGAAAAAACCCATCTCGTTATTTTTAAAATTTTACGACGAGCGCGGTATACACATTTCCGTAATGTAGAGAAATCATTTGTTGAGGAAACTCTAAAAGCATTCATTTCGGCATAAATCTAGTTTAGCACCCCCCATAGGCGCACATAGGGGGGTGCTTGGGGGTGCTTAGCACCCCCAGGTTTAAAATTAGCACCTCCGGTTTCGCCAAGATTATGCCCTGAGTCATCGAACAGGAGCAGAGTCTGAAGATAACACTTCAAACACTATTGAATATTGGCGTACAACAATTTATTTAAGAATAATTGATGCAATAATTATAAATTTAGAAAAACGTTTTTCGGAAGAAAGCTTAGAGCTGGCCGGATCTGTGGACAACTTTTTTAACTTGGATGAACATAAAAGTTTGTGTTTTATAAACAATTATAAGGTATATTTGATAAAAAAATAACTAACTATTTAAAATATTTATTACATGGTCGTATCTTTTGAAATATTATTAGTATATAAATCTGTTTATGTATATCAGGATATTTTGAAAATATCAACAACTAGTTTATCAGCAGAAATGCTGGTCTTAAAGAATAGTCTACCAGCTAACTTTGAATTTGAAGACTTGAAAAATCAATGTCATAAAAGTTCGTTTCCAAATGTCTATAAACTAGTTCAAGTGGGAATGACAATTCCAATTTCTTCTTCAACGTGTGAACGCTCCTTCTCGGCTATGCGTAGATTGAAAAACTGCAGGTTACGCACCAGTATGGGCCAAGAAAGATTTACTAAGCTATCTACGCTTAGCATTGAGAGAGATCTTACCAATAAAATAGATGGGGAAATTATATTGCAAAAATTTGCATTGTCAAACAGGAAATTAAATCTTGTTTAACATTAATAATTAATGATTACATGTTATCATTTTATAACTTATAATGGAATTACTTTTAAAGTAATGAAAACTTTGTTTTTAATTTTAAATACAAATTTATGTATTGTATTAGGGGGGTGTGGGGGGGCAAAGCCCCCCACGAGTCTGTGTACCATAAATTATTCCAGCGCCCCCTAAATTCACACCCTATGTGCGCCTATGGCACCCCCTCGAATTTTCGATTTTTTTTTTTTTGAAACCTATGAAGTTCGACGAGTTTAGAACGATGGTGCAAAAATAAATTTTCGGAAATGATTAATTTTGAAGTTCTAGACTTGCGAAGTTCACGATTTTCGATGTTTTACTCATGCGCGCAACGTTCTATTTTAACGTTCTTATAACAAATTATTTTTTTCGGAAACATAGGTATTTCAACGAATTTAGAACGATAGTGCAAAAATAAATACAACATAACTTACCTTGTGACCTACTTGAGGTGGCGTTGCATAGCAAGTCGAGGGATATTTTCGATTTGCGGAGCGCAGCGACGGCGCCGAGGAGCGCAGCGACGAGTGCCGCTAGCAAGGCATCACTGCCCACATTATAAGAGCGTTAAAATATTGATTTAATAAAATATATTCTTAATCTAGGTAATTAAATACATTTAACAATACAAAACAAATTCACTATCAGAATCTGATTCATCTGACGCCTGATCATCTAAAATATAATCTTGCTCAATTGCGCCTAACGGATTATATAGGTTTCCTGTATAAATAAAAAATTCTTTCAACGAATCTAATTTTAGAATTTTGCAGTGTTTCAAAAACATGAATTTAGCTAAATATCCTCCGTAAAATCGTTTCTTTCGACAATACTGGGATAGGGGCTTCAGCCTTAGCGTTAAGTCACTAATTATGGTAGTACCCGGTAGAATCCAATCTTTAATTGCCTGAAGTAAAGTTTCTTTGTCACGTTTTTCTACTGGAATCAAAAAAACATTTCCTGTTTCCCTCTCAACACCGCCGAATATCCATTGTCCTTCCACACGATGTCCACGGTGGAATTTTCGACGGCCAAATTTTGATTCGTCGATTTCGACGATCTTATTGGGTCCTCCTAATGATATGTTATTATTATAAAAACTAAATCTTATCTTTAGTAAATCCATTATATTACAAGCCTAGATAAAATTATAAATAGAAAGAAAATCCGAAAAATATAATTTAAAAACTCGTTATAAAAGCATTAAAATAGAACGTTGCGCGCATGAGTAAAACATCGAAAATCGTGAACTTCGCAAGTCTAGAACTTCAAAATTAATCATTTCCGAAAATTTATTTTTGCACCATCGTTCTAAACTCGTCGAACTTCATAGGTTTCAAAAAAAAAAAATCGAAAATTCGAGGGGGTGCTAAACTAGATTTGTTCCATAAATATATTTATTTTATTCGTAGATTAAAAACGTCCCTTCGTTTTAAGTACCTATTGCTTTTTCTTTTACCAAAATATTGGCCGAACAATTTTTCATGAAACATCCCCACCGATAGTTTTATTTGTGACGTATAACCAAAAACATATTTGAAACCATCAAAAACCATCGTTTTGCTTGCAACAAATATCATTTTAAGAACGGTATTAAACTATTAACTATTGTTAAACTGGTAAAGTTTGTTAAATAATTATTGTGTGCTAATTATAAAATATAAACTATGATACAGTGTATGATTCCTTCCATTATCGACGATTAGTAACAGACTACGACAATTATCGAAGATTATCGCTGTACCTATGATCTTCGCAATTATTTACAAATGTCATTGCTATTACATACATGTTACATTTAACATTATACTATATTTTATTCATACCACAACATAATATTATATTGCTTAAAAATTAAAACCATCGGTTTCCAAAAATGTTTGGTGAAAATGTCTTTTGGCGGAAACGGGAATCGTGCCTTTTTCGTTTTTGGCGGAAAAGGGCAACAGTTGAAACGGCCAATATTATTTTGGCGGAAACGGGTAACTCCCACCATTAAAACACCGATCAAAAAATTCAGGATTTCAGGACTTTGTGCATTTTCGTTCTGTTGTGCACTACCCATGACATTCAAATTTCCTTCATTTTGTTCGCCATCATCCTTAGTTTCATTCGCGCGAGCACGAGTAATCATACCAACGGTATTATTGGTATTCGACATTTCCCGTATTTATTAAATCAACTTATTGTACTTTCGAAATTGCAAATTAAGCATATAAATTAACATTAACATTCACAAGTAAAAAAAAATTATTACACGTGTGATCCCTAATCCCACTTCTGAAAACTGTAATAGGGGTCCGTCGTCCGTATAAACGTAGACTATTCATAATAATTAACCAAAAAAAATGCTTTCCTTTATTACTTTATTTTTATTGAGAGAGAAACGGTCATCGCGAAGCGTATCTCAAAAAGTCAAAAACTAACTGCGTGAGAAAAAAAACATAATATCTGTACGCAGGTCGTCTGGCCGATCGGCGTACACACACACACACACAATTAAATAATAATATTATATAAATATCGCTCGACCGGTCTAGATATGAACGACGGTCGATTCACATTGATCGATAACGCCGATCACCAGAAAACCCGTAATTACACACAAAAATATAAATTAATATTTTTTTTTTTTTATTTTTTAAGAGATAATATACAATCTATACAATATAGCACAATAAGTATATGTGAAAAGAGTAGTTATACATGAATAGTCTTGATTAAGAAATCACCCTATGGTAACCCTATAAAATTGAACAGATTGGAAGGTGGGAGTAATAAGGCAGGAAATTTATTAAGTGGTAGGTAAGGTACACATTTTTTTTTTTTTTTTTTTTAATTTAAGAGGTCTCTACACCATCTTTTTAGCCTCCTGCGAGGATTTTCCGGGAGCGTTACGGTATTTAGGCTTTGAATCAGTGGATTTTCGTGATTGTTTAGGCGTGAGAAGAATCGTTTGTAAAAGATTATAGATTCTTCTTCTATAGATTTCATACGTAGGTCGTTATGAAGGGTTAGATTAGATATGTAGGGTTGGGCAATAAATTAATATAAAAAATAAATCCTACACTATTAATATCATATTATTATGATTTATGAAACGTATTTATAATTAACTGTGGGATGCGCAAACAGATAAACAAAAATAAATTTGGGAAACTTGCAAAAAATACAGGGGGCACCCGGGTTTGAACCGGGGACCTCTCGATCTGCAGTCGAATGCTCTACCACTGAGCTATACCCCCGCCATGTCGGTCGAGTTTGATTTCGATTTACTTAACTAGATGTCAAGAGTATTCAAAACCCAATCTTTGTAAAAATCCTAAATGTTAACAACGCGTAAAAGAGATTATCTGTGTCTAATTTTTGTGATTACATAATTACGTAATTATTTATTTATAGGTAGGTACCGATACTTATCTATTTTTTATTTTTTTTTATTCGCTTACTAAAATTTAAAAAAAAGTAGGATATATAAATATATCGTACATATTGGTATAAACAAAATAAAAACGCCATTGCACAAATAAAGATCTCATTTAAGTTGAATGAATTAGATAACTTTAAGTTTCATTAGAGGTGGCTATCCTATACTCAAGGTGTATCCGTCCGTACACCTTATAATTGGGTCGGTGGTCATGGTCCGGACCATGATAGCCGATAGCATGGGCGTTCTCACGGGGGTGGGGAGGATATGGGGGATAGATCCCCCCAAGGATCTTTATTTTCTTACATTTTAGTAATACACGTTGACTTTTTGTCTACTTTTGATATTATATGTTTGTGAATTGTGACTAGTTATTATTTTTATTTTTGATATTTTTTCTTTATCGTGATTCGTGATTATTGATATATTATGATCAAGGTGGATATATATATATCTCATGAACATTAGAGTAAGGACACCGATCTATACAGATAAAAGGAGGACTAGATATGTAGCATCCGTTAGAGCGCGCTGCAGAACGCTAGTCATACTACTGTAACATTAGAAGCATAGGAACTTTTGTGGTCTTTAGTCATTTTATCCTAAATTATAAAACTTATGATCAAATATTATAAAACACAATTTAAAGAGAAGATTAGTTTCGATAAAAATAATAAAAATTTAAATATAAATGTTGTATATTATTGATTATTTGAACTAATTAATTAAAAAGCATATGAGCTTATTAACAACATTAAACATAATATTATTACATACATAGGCGTATAAAAAACAAAATCGTGTAAGTAGGTAATAAAATAATGTAAATATGGCTTAGCATTAGGTGCTTAAGCCTTAAACTAACTTTGCAGACTTTCTATGAAGTTTTGATTTTTCTTTCTTTGCATTGTCTATAGAATTTGATCGAGAACAAACAAAATGTACCCTTGTTATAAGAAAGAAGTTAACTATAGAAGATGTTAAGCCATCTGCATGGAGATCACATCCAATAAGTTGTAGTGACTCTATCTGTTCAAGTTTAGAACAAATGCTAAACAGTACTTCACTGCTAAGTCCTTCTTCATTTAAAACATAAAGCGTCGCAGCCTCCATGGTACTTATTAATTTAAATAATTTTTCCGATGGTTTTATTAGATGTCCATGAGATAATTTATCAATGAAAACATCTCTTGAATGAGATATTTCTGATTTCAGAGATGAGAGGCAATTTATACACTTTGTAAATCGTGTTGCTTTCCTAGCTACATACCCTCCAATATATGCTAACACGGGATCATTTGTCACAGTGATACCAGTATAATCATGATCATAATAAGAAGAAAAAAGATCCATGACATCAGGGCAATCTGACCCTTGATCTATTATATTGTCTATAGCTTGGCGAAATTGTATACGTTTATCTTCTTGCGTGTTCAAGTCATTTATACTAAATAACGATGACAACAGTTCACCCCCTGTTATATTTGATCCTTTAGGTGGTTTTACCAATGAATAAGTGCAAATAAGTTTGAATATTTGGACAAATAGTACCGAATCTGGGTGATCATTAGATCCACATGAACTACGCATCATTGAAAAGAATCTCTAAAAAAATGTTTGAAACAATTTTCTAAATTATTAATATAAAGTCAATTATTAAGGATTTATTTTAAATATTGTAAACAAAATAAATACCTCTAAATTATCCTGGTTTAATCTAGCTGTCATTAAAAAATGATAGTCACAACAAGTCTCAAGATAGTCAAACATTTCTAGAGTGGCCTTAAGTGAAACTTTTAAACCAAAATATGTGCTATCAGTCAAAAAATTATAGTTGTTTTTTTTTGCAGTATCATGCCATTCATCTAAATAATGTATAAAATGTTTGATTACCTAACAAAAAATCAAAATTGATCAATGATTTAATTTTTTAAAAAATACAGAAAAATAAAATTTTAACCTACTTCATATTCAGGAGAAGCTTTCCTGAGACTATTGCTAGGAATTCGAGAATCCATGGCCTGAATTAAACTATTAATTCGACGAATAAGTATAACTGATGGTTCACAATCAATTAAATCCATATTATTTTCTCGATAAATCTCCATAGCTATAGCAGTTTTTTCACCAAAAAACTTTAAATATACAATGGTATTTATATATGTTACAATATAATAAATCAAAAATTTATTTGTACATTAAATCTACAAAATATTTAATACATACACGGTATGCTCTGCCAACATTCATTTTTTGATAGGGTTTAGGATGTACGTCATCATTACTTAAACCAGGACACAATTTTAAATTATAACCAAAAGGATTTTCAGAAGTTATTATGGCATCCCAATGTTTTAGCTTTACTATTCCATCTGGTGTCTGTTATTGAATACAATGAGAAAAGTAAAAAATTAAATTTTTTTGGTGTTAACAAAATGTACATATAAAGTTTGCAGACCAAAATTTTGGAATGAGCAATGATTTGTTTAATTTATATTTTAATTTAGTGACTTTTGACAAAGATAAAACTTAATATTTATGTTTATTAAATATAATTACAACCATACATAAAATTATTTAATAAAAAAAAATACCACACAAATAATAATAAGTTTAATCAGAGTAATAAATAATAAAGAAGTATATATAAAATATGAAATTATTAAACATATTTATGTATAAATTGTATATGATAATATAACTTTGGTAGGCAAAGATGAGATGAAGTACTAGTTATTAAAAATAAAATATAAATTAACTTAAAGAAATCATTGTATTAATATTTCATATTTGATCTAATATTAAAACAAATTATAATTATATTACCCAAAATTCACTTTGTTTCACTATGCAATTTCTGAAATTCTTAATGAGGTGGGGAAAATCTGACAAAAACCATAGTCTTCTTGATGAATCATAAATATGTTCACAACTAACATTTTCAGACGAAATTCCAAACTTTGTCCACATACTACGATTCCAAGTAGCGCCATCAGTTGCAATGCCGTCTACATGGAAACCAGACCTCTCCAAAAGAATAACACATTCGATAACAATCTTATGTAACACTGTACTTGAAGCACAACCTTTACTCAAAAAAACTGCCAAGGCCTGGACCCACTTTCCTCGAAATGGTTGGTACATTAAAACTAAGGCATGATCACCTTTACTATTTATCTGATGTTCGGGAGTATAATTGCCCAAGTTAACCAAACCATTAACCTTTAGGGTTTTTTTATTAAATGAAACTGATTCACTTAATTTCATTTCATCTAATAATAGAATTCCTAAAAAAAATAAAATGTATTATTAATTTGTACTTAAATCTGTTTACTATGATAAAAGGAATATCTAAAAAAATTAACCTCGTTTATCTTCAGGAGCCATACAATTTGCTTTTTTTGCTAAAAGATCAAAAATGGCTTGTTGAAAACCATACTGACCAGACATTTTGGCTATATATTTCCCTAAAGTATCTATACAGGGTAAAGCTAATATTTTTTTTGTACGAAGATGTTCATAAACTTTTCTACTTTTTATTTTAACCAAAAGACATTCATAAATCCAGTTAATAGAATAACGATTTCCTTTAGGATCTTTTAATTTAGCAGCAGCAAAACAAGCACGTACTGCTTCTTGCTGACTTTCAGGCAACCTGGTTAATTCATTTTCAATTACTGCAGCAGATGCAGTAGCACACTTCTGTTTTAACAAACCTACTTTTTCTTTTAACTTTAACATCTAGAAAAATATAGCTAGTTAAGTATTTTAGGTTAATAAATCAATAATATTTTTTAGCCATTTAATTTATCTATTCATTTAATTAAGGTTTTTACAACTACAATAACCATCTTTATAAACTAAAGATTATATTAAAACTCATACAATTATATTTTAAAAATAATCTAATATAAAGAAAAAGGAAAATTAAACAAATAATTAGAGAACATGTGGATAATAATAGGTATTATATAACTTATAACCATGCTTATTACAATTAGAGCAATAAATACAATATTAGTACAATAATTAGTGTTGAAGTACACAGACATACAGAAGCTTAAAATAAATAATAAAAATATCAGATATATAAAAATAATAATTATGAGTATAATGATTTAGTATAAAATACATTCATCACTTCGTTCAAAATCTAATAGGGTGTTACGAGGCATAATACATTATGACAAAAAAATACAGTATATCATATTTTTACTCAAATACTTTACAACACTACAAAATTACATACTTTATTATTAAGTCTGCTATTCTTTCGAGTAATGTTTTTGAGTCTACCTATGCTTTTCTGTTTCTTTAATTTTTTTTTTATTTCTCTCTGTCTTAAAGTATATATTCTCTGCAGATCTATCATATTTTTTCTTTCTTTAGAGCATACAGTGCAACGGGAATCTGTAAATGATGTGCCTGGTTTCTTTGCATCAACATAACCATAGCATGCAACTGATTGTGGGCTATACAAATATAAGTAAAAATTATACAAACACAAATTAACAAACTATTATTATACTATACCTTTTATCAAGACCAGTGCCACTGCAAGCTTGTAAATTATTTACTATAGCTATAATTTTTTCAATATCTTCAAAGTCTGTAGCAGTTTGCACTATTCCTTCAACATTCACTATGACTTTGCTTACAAACACCTAAAATATAGTAATTGCTAAATACACTCTTTATAATATCTATGATTGAATTGTAATTATAACATTACACCTACTTGTATGTTAAGATTATCTTTATAAATGATAATTTTTTTGAACACTGTATCCTTGTCATTATTAAACCATCCAATAACCAAATCTTCTTTTACCATGGAAATAAATGTGGCATCAGGTAATATGGTACTTTTCAATTGATTCACAATATTGTAAAATATATCATATTCGATAATTGTAGTATTAAATGAATTATCGAGGTTAGGAGTTTCAGCATTATTAGATTTAGTATTCAAATGTCGAACTTGGGGTTTTCGTATTTTTTTTATAGAAGATAAGTAATGTGGTAGATCTGGAAACAATGACGGTACTGCATTTTCTTTTAAACAAATTCTATCCCTTTCAATTTTTTGGATTGAACCATCTGCCATTACATTTTCAAAATATTTTATCAGACTGGTTTCAGCAAAATGCTTTTCACACACACGGTCTATCCCTGATCTCAAATCTCGATCTGATCGTGGAATTGCTTTAACCCATTGTGCTAAGACTTTAGGATCCTGTAAAAAGTAGAATATTTATTATATAGGTAAGATTATAATATAGGTTGGTAGGTACTGTTGCCTGTTGGTAATCAATTAGTTACATAATATTGCATAATAATATATTATATTATAGTAGTATAGTACAAGTATGAGGTACATAGACAGAGATTGGGAGAGGGGGGGGGCAAAATAAATAATTTTAACCTTGAGCCCTTCTAAAAAACATGCTACCAAACATTAAAGTCCCCCTTAATATGTCATAGGATATCCAACTATGATGAGGTACTTGGTATACATATGTATATTGTGTATGGCATATCTTAGTAACTTACAACATTATTCTTAACTCATAAGTGTATCACGTATTCACGTCACAATTTAGATTAAAATTATGGTTATCCTAAATTCTAATACTATATTAGAGTAGTATAACATATTTAAACATAGTTTACCTTAGGTGCTTTAAACAATGTTTTGTTTCGAATTCCCAATACCTTGTTAGTAGACCTGGTAGAGGGGTATCCTTCTTTACACAACGGGACAAAACAATTTCGTGACATGATTTAAGTCTTAAGAAGACAAATTAAAAACCTTCTTACTAGTTATTTTAATAAAAAACCACGAAATGTCATATGGTAGTTGTATAAAACGAGTATGACTACTACTCCGTAGCGCGCTCTAGCGGAAGCTACAAATTCGGGACCATTTTTTTTCTGTCCAGCTGGCCGTGATCGGTGTCCTTACTCTAATGTTCATGATATATCTATATATCCACCTTGATTATGATATTATGATAATAATAACAACACAGTGATAACAACTTACAGACATGTAAACATGTTAACCAAAGTGTGGTTCCAAGGTGGATTGATAAGGTGTAAACACTTCCACCCGACGAGTGTCTCATTACAGCAAAATTTTTGGCTGCGTTATCGCTTATCAATAAATATTTACCAAATCAGCTGTTATCATAGATTTAATAATTTTACCGCCAAATTTTAAATATATTATATTTAAAACATTAAATTAACTTTTCTTAATTTTCAAGAAGAACAATTAAAAAAATTCGGCCACAATAAAATTTGTATAGATGGTACTCATGGCACAAATGCATATGATATTCAGTTATATACTATTGTAACTGTTGATGAATTTGGATCAGGTTGTCCAGTTGCGTTCTGTTAGTCAAATCGTTCTGATGAGATAATTTTCCAATTATATTTCAATATAATTAAGCATAAAGTAGGTGTTATTAACTGCAATGTATTTATGACTGATGATGCTCCAGCGTTCTATAATGCATGGGTTGTTGTTATGGGATCTGTTGAACACAGACTATTGTGTACATGGCATGTAGACAAAAACTGGAGACAAAATCTATGTAAAATCAGTGGCGGACCCGAAAAAAAAGCATTAGTTTACAAAACATTAAGAATCCTTTTACAAACCACATCTATAGAACAATTTTATAGTTATCTCGAAAATGTCTTACGAGATTTGAAGGATGATGATGATACTAATAGGTTTGGAATGTACTTTGAGAAATATTATTCAAGGCGGCCAGAATGTTGGGCTTATTGTTTTAGGTTGAGGCTTGGGATAAATACGAATATGTATTTGGAATCGTTTCACAAGATATTGAAGCATATATATTTGGAAGGGAAAAGAGTGAAACGTTTAGATAAAACTATTCATGCTCTCATGAAATTTTCTAGAGATAGTCTTTACAAGCGATTGATCAAATTATCAAAATATGTCCCAACTGAAAAAGTTCAAAAAGTCCGCCTAAGTCATAACATTAGTGAAACAATCGAACTGGAACAAATTAAAATTTTGGAAAATGAGAAAGGGTACATAATACACTCATTATCAAATCCTTCCCAACAGTATAATATCATGAAAGTTAGTGAAACGTGTACACAAAACGCATTTTTAAAATGTGAAAAATGCAAAATTTGCATTCATACTTACCATTGTTCTTGTATTGACAATGTCATCAAAGCAAATATTTGTAAGCATATACATGCTTGTGCTCGTAATTTCTATAAACATTTGGATGACAATAATATTATTCATAAAGAAACAAATCTTGAAGAACAAAAAATCTTATTTGATATGAACACAACTTATACAAATCACCACAAAATTGATCAAAATCTGAAAATAAAACATCAAGCAGAAATTATTTTGGGTCTAACTGGAACAAATTCATTAAGTGATCTAAATAGAATACAGATAGAAAACAAATTAAGTAAAGTTATTACACTCATGAATGAAGGAGAAAAAATAAAACTTACGCCAGTTGAAGATATCAATGTTACAAAAAAACTTGATAATCAGATTCGGCTCTACTCAACTAAAAAAAAAAGCTGTCATAAAACTCAACTCTCAAAACCTTCCATAAATGAAACTAATGCAATAGTATCTGGATTTGAAGATGTCAATAGTGAGAGTGCTCATGTTCACTGTGCATTTGATCATTCATATGATACAATTTAAACAATACTAATAAATATTGATACTTAATAGGTGTACTTATACATAAATATAAATTATGATTTTCGGATTTGACTGTGGTATTATTTATATGATAAATCATTTTATTTCTAGTAAACAATACATTATATGTCTTGTAAGTAGTAGCAATAAATACTAATAAAATATTAATTTATGTATTAATTATGATGTATGATAAATAATAAAATAAATTTGATGGTTTTATGTTTGTTCTGTGGTTTTAATTTTTATCATTCAATCTATGATAACAGCTGATTTGGTAAATATTTATTGATAAGTGATAACGCAGCCAAAAATTTTGCTGTAATGAGACACTCGTTCCACCCGCCCGTCTTAAATAAAGTGATCGAAAACTTTACTCCAGTTAAATATGCCGCTAGGTTCGCTGCCTACCCTATAGAGGATAAGAAATATTAATATTTATTATTTATACGTGATTTAAATGTAATTTGATTTAAATTATTAAGGTTTTCAACTTTTTTTGTAGAAATGTGTTATAATATGGTATACCTATAAACTATGAGTTATGCATTTATGATATATTTAATAATACATATAAATATATAATATAACATGTGTAAAAATTAATTGTTGTACACCATCACTATGGAAACCCCACATTGTGCCTGGTAATTTAACATTTTTAACATCCTGATAAATATTGTACTCTATAATTTCAGGTACATTTAAACGAGCATCTTCATCACAAGAAATGTCTTCATTTAAAATCATTGGTTTTATAATCGTTTCATTTAAACTCTGTTGATAAAATTAATAATCAAGCTAATCATAAAAAAAATATATTTATATATTTTTAAATATGGTAAACTTACAATGGAAGAATTATAGGTCTTATTTTTCTTAATAGGTGATTTCCTTTGAACTCGTGGTTTTCTTTTTTTTAAATTGGTTGTGCTTAAGTACGATGGCAAATTCGGGAATATAGATGGAATTGCATTAGATTTTAAAATTGGTTTACTAAGAGGATAAATAATATCATTTCCTTTTTCATCTTCATACTTTTTTATTTTAATAACATCATCTGAATGAAAATGAAGCTCACAAACTACATCATTCTTTTTCAAATCCCTATCTGCTCTTGGAATTTTTTTATTCCAAACATCAATCATATTCTAAAATTTTAGTCATATACAAGCATTTAATATTTTCATAATAGAAATACAATTTTATATTTTATACCTATTAAAAAGTGAATTGAAAATGTTGCTATTAAAGTAATTTATTTTGCTATTTGTATTATGATAGGTAATATCAAGTACTCGCAGTGGCGCAACTAGAAAAACAATTTTCATTAATTAATAATTTTGATGTTGATACAAAAGAATTGGACAAAAGCAAATTGTGACTCCAGGGATAGTTCATAAATAATAGTCATTTTTTATTGTGGTTAAAAAATTATAATTTATTCATATTTTAACAAATACAGTGGTAATTTATTGTGTTTTGCTTAAATTTTCTTTAAATCTTGCATACGAAGCTGTGTATTTTTGCTCCTCTATCGGGTAGGCAACGCGATCTAGCGGTGAGCTAAACTGGAGTAATATTTTCAATCAACTAATAAGCCAAGTGTTTACACCTTATCAATCCACCTTGTGTGGTTCGTTATATTATGTGATATCATTTTTCGGCTGGTTATTTACCATAGAGTAAGATAGAGGCGGCGTTACCTATTGAAACTGTATTATCGGACTGATGCCAAATCAGCGGTCATCGACCTTAGCGGTAGTCCATTAATTATACTATAAACCGCTAGATGGCAGCGTTCGAATATCAAAAAATTATAACAATCCATAAATATTGTTATTTTAAATTTCTTTTAAAACCCATGATAAAAGTTATCCGAAGTTCGACCTAGCGTTTGAATTTTCGCATAATGCAATAATTTACAAAGTTAATACCTTACGACTTTTGTTTTTACATTTATCTTTTTTTTTTCAATTTATAATACCTTTGAAAAATGCCTAGCTGTTTTATTTGTGGCAGAAGTAAAACTGCTAAATCAAAATCTGAAAACATCAGTTTTCACAGGTAAGTTATGTTATGAAGCAATATTAGAATTTTATAATACCATTGCTTATAATGTGAACTATAAAATAATGTAATAAATAATTAATGTTAAAGATTTCCTTCGAAAGAATGTATTCGGCAGAAGTGGCATGGTTTTATCCTAAGTCATGATTTAGCAGTGGACAAAATCAATAAGAGTAGTCTTATTTGTTCTCTTCATTTTGAACCCGAGTCATTTATTGTACGGAATAAATTCAGACTTCTACAAAAACACGCTATACCAACAATAAAAATATCAAGACTAAAATGGGTAAAATTTAAATACTTTTTATAAATATATAAAAAAATAGTTATAAGATATGATGCATAAATTTATTGTATTAAAATCTATGCTGTGATTGAAATTATAGGCAAAGACAGAGTATCCTGAATTAAAAAAAAAACTATCCCTGGCAGAACAACATAGCAGCAGTACCTCTAAACTTCATATGGAAAAGATTTTAGTACAAGTAATTTAATTTAATGTACAAGTTAAGAATGTATGTAGAACGTAGGTATCTAATCAAAGTATTATTTTTAGGCATCTTATAGTTATGACCCTTTTCAAAGTGTTGCACCAACAATTGATCTTGATTTAACATAAAGTATTATTAATTTAAGTATGTGCAATCATTTCTTAGGTGCCTAATGTTAGTGATGTACCTGAAGTGTTTGTACCATTAGGTAATTTGGACCCAACTGTGGCTTCTACAGAATCAGAAAATTTAAGTCTATGTACCCCTACAGTTAAAGCAAGGATTGACATATAATTGATTTTTCTATATTTGTTATTAATTTAAGTATGTGCATTTATTTCTTAGGTGCCTAATATTAGTGATGTACCTGAAGGGTTTGCACCATTAGGTAATTTGGACCCAATTGTGGCTTGTACATCTTCAGAACCATGGTATATTAAATTCTTTTTTAAGAAACATTTCTCGTTTAATATTTAAATTTTAAGGACGGTAAGACGGTTAGGTCCAAAACCCAAAACGGTTTAAGACGTTTAAGTGTAGCGAGCTCTGATATTTTTTTTACTCTTATCATTACGGGAAAACTGAGATATCAATTAGGCCATTCGTGGTAACGCTACATAAAAAAAAATGTTAATGTACAATATTTTTGATTTTCCAAAGAACTACACTGCAAAACCTCGTCCGTTTGCGCTTCAACATTACAACAGAACGCCGCCTCTATCTTACTCTATGTTATTTACACAAACTATATCCACAGACCACGATGTAGAGAAGATAAGGTGACACCCAAGGTGGATTGATATCAATCCACCTTGGTGACACCACAGAATAGGTGATTTCACCTATTCTGTGGTGACACCGCTCTCGTATCTTTCAATGGTACAATATTGACGCAAAAAATCACGGCAGTTTGGTAGTTCAGAATTTATCACCAGAGTGCGCTACCATTCGCACGAAGGCCGACTTTTATACAAGTCGTAATGGAGATTTACATTTAAATTTTATTTATGTGTATTAATTAATGTTCAAATGTCATTAATGTGCACGCCAACATAATATATTTTATGTTATATTGTATAGATTATTAAAATAAACTAATGTTTTCGAATCATGTACCAATTATTATGTAAAAATTGTAATAATATTATATGGTATGTACTATGTAGCCATATCGTACAAATTTATTGATTTAAATAAAATGCATATTTATTTTATGATATTTATATGTTTATTTATTCATTGAAACATGTATGTACAAAAATGGAATTAGTAATATCTACTTACAATAAGTATAAAGACGAGTTTAAACCGTTAATAAAAGCTCAAAATATATACTACTACCTACCTACTGACCAGGGGGACAAGGAAGAAACCTCTACGCGGTGTCCCCTAGTAACGGTGTTTTCCAAACACCGGCTAATTCTTCCAAACCCAGGCGCAACCTATCTCTCAGTATAATAACAATGTCTGGCGGTCATAAAAAACCGCGCCTAAAACGGCCCTTATCAGGGCCAGCATTGACGATTGTATCGATAAACATCGAAGGTATTACGAGAGTAAAGGAAGAACTTCTATCTACCATTTTTAAATCAACATCATGCGATATTATGTGCGTCCAAGAGACCCATCGAGACCAGACTCTTAATGCACCAAGTATATCTGGAATGAAACTAGCAGCGATAAGGCACCATAGAAAACACGGTAGTGCCATCTTCACAAAACCGAATATGATCATCCAGTCAGTTAAAATATACGAACAAAACGACATCGAATTTATCACAGTGCACTTACCGAACATCTCAGTCTCTTCAATATATAAACCACCAAATTCTCCTTTCATAGCCCCTAGTCTTAAATCCGAAGACAGCCTACAACATAAACCTAACATAGTCATAGGTGATTTCAACAGCCACAGTTCAAGCTGGGGCTATAAGGAGACAAACGATGATGGCGAAGCAGTAGAAATCTGGGCACAAGGCGAAGATATGGTACTGATTCACGATAACAAATTACCTCCATCCTTCAACAGCGGTCGATGGAAGAAAGGATATAACCCTGACCTTATATTTGTCAGTGATTCTATCAGTCAACTATGTACCAAAAAGATGGGAGACCCCATTCCAAACACACAACATAGGCCCATAATTTGCCAGATTGAGGCTGCAGTGAGACCTAATATTGTCCCATTCCAAAGGAGATACAACTTCATGAAAGCAAAGTGGAACCTTTTCTCAGAAGATCTCGATTCAAGTATAGAAAATCTCGAACCACTACCGGAACACTATGAATCCTTTGTAGAAAAAGTAAAATACATATCCCGGAAACACATACCAAGAGGATGTAGGACACATCATATACCTGGACTATCAAGTGAAATCATGGACAATTACAACACATATATCAACCTGTTTGAAAATAATCCCTTCGAAGAACAAACCAGAAATAAAGGGGAAGAGCTCACGAATGCCATTGCACAGGAAAAAAGGAATAAATGGCATGAGCTTTTAAATAAAACAGACATGAAACATAGTAGTAAAAAGGCATGGGGCCTAATTAAAAGATTAAACAGTGATCCTACTAGCGCGAAAGGACTGTCTAACGTCACTCCCGATCAAATCGCACACCAATTACTACTAAATGGTAAACCCCAAAGACTCAAACAAGAAGATAAACCTAATAAAAGAATAATACGAAACAAAGAAAAAGAAGGAAACCACCTCAGCCGGCCTTTCGAAGAGGATGAATTGAACACAGCTATAGAGACAATGAAACTTAGGAAAGCAGCTGGACTAGATAATATTTTTGTCGAACAGATCCGCAATTTTGGGCCGAAAGCCAAACGTTGGATACTCGCTCTATATAACGAAATAAGAAACCGGAAAAACATACCGAAAATATGGAGGAAAACAAAAATTATAGCCTTATTAAAACCAGGGAAAGATACGGATGATCCAAAGAACTATCGCCCAATATCCCTTCTGTGCCACACGTACAAACTTTTCGAGAGAATGCTGCTTAACCGCCTAGTCCCCTTCGTAGACAGCACACTAATTAAAGAACAAGCTGGTTTCCGCCCAGGAAAATCATGTACAGGACAGATACTCAACCTGACCCAAACAATCGAGAACGGTTTCGAGAACAAGAAAGTCACAGGCGTGGCGCTCATAGATCTAACGGCAGCATACGACACGGTGAACCACAGACTAATGTTAAAGAAACTATATGATATTACCCTGGATTACGAGTTTGTAAGAGTTTTCGAAGCCCTTTTAGGCAACAGAAGATTTTTCGTAAATCACCAAGGCAAGAATAGTAAGTGGAGAATCTCCAGAAATGGTCTCCCTCAAGGAAGCGTGCTAGCCCCCACTATGTTTAACATTTATACCAACGATCAACCAATATCCACAGATAGCGACGTAAAACATTATATTTACGCAGACGACACAGCAATCACCGTACAACACGATCAGTTTGAAAATGTAGAGGAAAAACTATCGACTACTTTGGACATTCTCGGAAAATACTACAGACGCAATTACCTAAAACCCAATCCAAGCAAAACACAAGTATGTGCTTTCTACCTAAGGAATCGAAGTGCCAACCGTATCCTTAACGTCTACTGGAATGAGACGAAAATCACTAATACACAGTGTCCAAAATATCTCGGAATAACACTAGACCGATCTCTCACCTACAGATTCCATTGCGAAAACACCAAACATAAAATAATGACAAGAAATGGCATATTGCGGAAGCTCAGTGGCTCCACATGGGGCTGTAATCCCCACGTCCTAAGAACTACGGCATTAGCCTTATGTTTTTCAGCGGGAGAATATGCCAGTCCAGTATGGGGTAGGTCAGCACATACTAAAAAGGTCGATGTCGCACTAAACGAGTCCTGCCGACTCATAACTGGTTGCCTAAAAAATATGCCGGTAGAACAATTATATATACTTTCAGGAATAGCCCCTCCGCCAATAAGAAGATCCACGCAAGCAGACTGGGAGAGAACGAAAATAACAGCAGATCCACGACACCCTATGTACGGTATAACTCCACAACTCCCTTGCCTTAAATCCAGGAAGAGTTTCATGAACCATACAAAAGCCATCTCATCAACACATCCTGAAGTAGAAAGAACGACCAGATGGAGAAATGAGATAAGCAGTACCTCCAGCTGGGTGCCGAACGAGTCGCTCCCATCTGGTCATAATGAAACATGGCCGGTTTGGCGAACACTAAACAGAATTAGGACAGGAATTGGACGAACGAAAGACAATCTAATAAAATGGGGATTGCTAGATAGCACAGACACCTTATGCATATGTGGAGAAGTACAGACAATGCAACACATTATCACATGCACAGCTTGCTCCCAAACCTGCACCCCAGAAGACATTCACAAAGGCACAAGCCAAGGAATTAACGTAGCCCGCATCTGGGCAGAAATAATATAAATCCACCATTAACGTACCTTTCTATTTTACCTTATTTATTAATATTGTGAATGTTTATTTTAAAGTTAATTTTATTTATTTATTTGTTTATTTTATGCTATACAACTTATATCATTATTATTATTACTGTTACACTATGCGCCTGACACGAATAAAAAAAAAAACCTACTGACCAAAGTACACCCAAATAAAAATCATAATTATAGGTACCTTGGTACCTTTATGATATTGATATACCTATAATAACAAAAAAAAAATTAAATATTAAGCATGATGTATATAAAATATAATATTTACAATAGAGAATAGAATAAATATTATCAGTTAAAATAATAATATAAACCTAATATAAGTAATTGATAATATTCTATTTTTAATTTTAATTTACATAATTGTTTGTATTTACACAAGTCTTAAGAGTTAAGACTCCCTTAATGGTCTGTGCCCTGTAGATTACTTAATAATATTTTGTATATACTTTCTTATTTTGTTAAAAAATGCCAAACAAATGTTTTGTGCCAGGATGCAAAACTGGCTATGCCAGTTATTTAATATAAACTTACTTGGGTGTGATGAACATGCAAATGAATTGACCAAAAATATTATGACACTTTATTTACAATCAAGAATGTATTTTTTATGTGATGCAGAGAATGCTAATCGAGAAAAAAATAAAAGACAAAAAAATTTAGCGAAGCAGTCGAAACTCATATAACTGTACATAAAGTTGTTAAAATAAAATACTTATATAATAAAACTTTCTTAATTTAAACTATTTTAAATTTTACCTAATTGAATAGAATGATTACTTAAAAATAATTCTTATGTGGTCAATATTTTAAATTTGAAGTAATAGTATCAAACACGACAAAAATGTATATAATTTTTGAAATTTTACGTTAAAAACAATGTATTCACAATATGAAAACCGGCCTTCGGATGAATGGTGTCGCTACCTACCACACTGCCGAGAAAATTTGCGACCGGAATATGTACAAGTGGTGTCACCTTATCTTCTCTACATCGTGCCACAGACTATATGAAAACAGATAGCTCACTCGGGATCTTAGATCATATACAAGTATATGATCTAAGCTCGGGATGTAAACAAAAACCAAGGTTTATAGATACTAAAGGTTGCCTCATTTAAGAAATATTGAAAAAATAGGAGTGGGGGTATTTTGCGCCGTGACGTAATCGTCGTACATACTACACTATGATAAGCATTAAAAGCATGGGATATGGATAGCATGCTTTCTTTTATTCTTTAGCAGTTTAGCCTTTTCACTTTTGCCTTTACAGTTTACACTGTTTTTATTAGGATGAGATACTTAAACCAACATTCAAACTTATTAATTAAAAAACGAAAAGCAAAAGCACAATTACAGAAAATGAAAAAACTTAAAAGGCTGATGACATAGGGCATAATATTGGTTTTTAAGTTTTAATATTTTATTTTTATCAGAACTTTATACTTATTATTATGTAACACTAGTTTTAAATTAACTATTCTGTGACAAATTTTTTTTTATTATTAAGTCATTAGCAAATATGTATTATGATAAGCATTTTTCAATTATTATTTTTATTATTATTAAGTATAACAAATTTAAATATACTTTACTTTGACTGAATTTTTTATAATTTATGGCTTAAAAATTATGTCAAACATCCTATCTTAAAATAATTTGTATTATTAGTAGCATTTTATAATATTATAGTCAGTAAAAAATATCAATTAATATTCTCTTGTAATTTTATGCATTGTTATTATAAATTATTGAAATGTACCATACCATGACTGATTTTTTCTCATTTAATAAAATAAAAAATAAAATACTATTTTTAAGATAATGTTTTTATTATTTTATATATTACAAATTAAACGTATTAGGTATTCCTTTAAAGTCACACAGGGTACTTTTTAAACACTATTTGACTTAGTAAATATGGCTGATGTAATTTATTCTTTATAATAATATATTACAAATATAATAACAAAATATCATTAAATATTATTAGGTATTGTAAAAAAAAAAGGCCATTATCAGGTATAAAAATAGAAAATGCGTATTATATAGGTGTTTTGAAATATATTCTAAATGGTACACTCGAAAAAAAAACTTTCCAGAGAGAAATAGTGTAAATTGTACGACGAAATACTTATAACTTATAAGTTATAGAATATGGAGCCTCGGGCAGACCGCCTCCGATTTTGTACGACAATGACGTCACTTGGTCGGGAATGGTGCAGCGGGTTTGAGTTTGTTTACATGACTATGAGGCAACCTGTAGTATCTATAAACCTTGAACAAAAACTATAATAATATGGTCTGTGGTTAATACTAAAAAAATGTTATATTTAAAATTAAGCTTATGAAAATAAGTTAAAAATACAGACTATCTATGTTAAAAGGTAGTGTGAACACTGTGAACTAATAAATGTAATAATAAGTATCGCCTTTCACAGTTTCACTTGTTATTAATTTAGTACTTACAAATTATAATCTAATTTCTAATCATAAGATCTATTTCGTCAAATGTCATTAATTGTCATCCTAATTATTACGATTTTAGTATTTCACAATCGGTAAACACAAACATACAATAATATTGTATAACATCTCAACAATAATTTAGTTAAATGCATGCAGCTACACTGATTTGGTCGCACCCAATCAGAGAATCTTATTTTTTTTCCCATTGTTTTCGGCCGAGTGAGCTATCTGTTTTCATATAGTCTGTGCTATATCTATATCTATATCGACTATATCTATTATCTGTGGTTATTTACAATTTGTTATCATGAACGTTTTCGTATTTTTTCAATTAAAGAGTGACAATTCACAATTGTGTTCTGACGTTCTGTTCAATTCTATTGATTGTACGAATCTTGTTTGATTTATTAAAATGAAAAGAAATAGTGGTAGTATTTTAAATTTTTTCTCGAAAAAAAAAGCTGTCCATTCTACTTCTACTATTTTCTAGGACCGTCCTAATGGACTAACATTGTTGGCCATTCATAAAGATGTACCTGTTGGTTCAGAAAAAGTTCTTGACATTATGTCCGAAAAATCGAGAAAAACCAATATTTTAATTTGAATTAAATAAAAAGTAAAATAAAATATCCTATAAATATTCTATAAATTGACCAGTTACAGAAGTAGTTAGTTGTGTAAAATGGTAAAGGGAATGGATAGAGATCATGGACTGAGAGTTGAAAGTTGAAAGTATTTTAAGTATTGTGTTTTGAAATTCAAGTAAATTTACCCCCCCCCCCCTAGAAAATTCCTGAGAACGCCACTGGCTGATGGGTAATAGGTATAGTGGGTAATGAGCTTATTGGCGTGAGCAGATTTATTTGGCAGGGTATGCTGGTTTTTTCAAATACCTGTAACCTATACCTATCTCAATACAATTTAATACAACATTCTCATAACTCATAAGTTTCCACTAGCTCAAACAATTTATGATATTTAGTTGTAATTAAATAATGAATTACTGTAGATTCTTAAGACCATTTTCTATACATGGTATCATTTTCAAAATATTTTGACTTTTTTTCAGCTATTTATAAACAATGTTTTTTTCTACTTATGTTGATAAAGCAATTTTCACTGTACCGAAATTCTTGAAAATTTAATACAAGGTTCCAAGTTTTATTATAGCCATTTAAAAATATTAAAGATACGCATGCAAGAATTTTTTTTTACAAGCTTTTGAAGTTCAAAGTTTGACCAAATACGTCAAAATTACGAAAACTTGCAAATTCTCCTGTAGGAAATTAAAAATAATTAAAATGTTCAATTTTTACAGCTAAAACTTCAAAATGTAATTCAGGGTTATAAGTAATTCATACTGAAGTCTGAAATGAACATTTGTAATAAATACCTACACATTCACAATATGTCTCCATACATACATTTATAAACAAGTTCAAATTTGGACGAAATTATATTATATTTAAACGAAAAATAACAATGTTATTTATGTTGGTTATTTAATATTTTTTTTGTTATTTCAAAACATTGCACTGGCATTTAATAATCGATAAAAACTTATTTCTTCGTTAGTTTTTTATGATAAACTTTTATTTTTATCAAACTATCATGATTTATAAATATTATGTTTCTAAATTCTATAGTAACCATACAAATATATTGGATACCAGATGATCAATAAATCACTTTTCATGTCTAATTACTGATTAATATTCTTAAGTATAATTTATTTTTATTCTTATGCCTATTAAACATTTATAAATAGGTATAAAACTTAAAATGAAAAATGAAGATTATGAAGCAATAACATTTCACAATGTTCCAGTAGAAAATTTAATTGACTCAAGAAAATATTGTGATCGAAGAAAGATATTTGAAAATAGAGAACATTTTATACTAGATGGTAAAACATGAAACAAAATTATGTTGCTCGTTAGGTATATTTTTAACAAATCTGTTTAAAATAAAATACAACTACATAAAATAAAAGTAAAAATTGATTACTTAATGTAATATAATACATGTACCTATTGGGTATAATATACTAATTATATAATTACATGTATATTTAAAAAAAATTACAGCTTAAAATATTTTCAGAGTAAAATTCTTTTATTTTATCTTATTTATCTATTCATATTAGTTTTCTAAAAAACTAAAATAATTATTAAAATAAATTTCTCTTATTAGTTATTGAGTTATTTATAGACAAATTAAATTTAAACTTTTAGTTTTTCTATAGTATATGTTGCTGTTTTTCTGAGTAAAAAAACTGGACGGTGTAATACAAAATTCCTCAAAGATGAATCTGACAACCTATTTATAAAAAAATGTACAGTCTAATATATTGATTAATATCAAAATAATGAATTAGATATAAAAAGTTACAAAGTTTTTAGTTTTAATTTTCCTAAAATATTAGTATGTATAAATAGGTAGGTATAAATCATAAAAGAATTATATCGTTCTTATTAATACGTATAGAAAACCTCACAAGTTTTTCAAAGTATTTTTAAATATTTATTTCTATTTTTGACATGTTATTGTCTATAACAGAAGTCCTCAAAGTTTTTTATTCAAAAGCCATATAAAAAAAAGGGAGTCAAGTGGATGTCGCTCTGCTGTACAGTAGGTTACAAGTAGATCACTGTATAATGGATGGTATTAAATTTGAATTCAATGATATATCATTGTATACGAAAAACGATTCTGAGCGGGGACAGTATGTCAGTCTAGGATATTTGAAATTTTATTGATATTGTTATTTTACGGTAGCTGCTAAGTTGAAT
The DNA here is from genome assembly GCA_027563435.1 of Nasonovia ribisnigri. NCBI lineage: Eukaryota > Metazoa > Arthropoda > Insecta > Hemiptera > Aphididae > Nasonovia > Nasonovia ribisnigri. The sequence continues at coordinate 19,769 of JANEHU010001024.1, read as the reverse complement.
TAATATTATTAATATTATTTAATTATTAACCTAAAATTATCAGTGATGCTAGAAAAAATATTATAATATATACTTTTACTCGTTATAATTGATTTTAATATGTAATTTCGTCCAAATTTAAACTTAAAATGTCTGTAAAAAATAACTGTGTTTATATATTTTTAGATTTTTTGTTTACAGTATGTACTATTTATTAGAATTTTTATTTTAAATTTTCAATCCTTAGTTATAAAAACTGACCATTTTATAATTGTTTAATTACAATAATTTATAATTTTCGAGATTTTGATGAATTTAGTTAAAATTCGAAATTTAAATGCTTTATAAAAAAAATTGTGCCTATGTATTTTGATACATATTGTATTATTATATCAAGAGCCTTGTATTAATTTTTCATTATTTTTGGCCCAACAAATAAAATTTTATTGATATTAATAGAAAAAAAAACTAAAAAATTTGAAAATTGAAATCGTCCGTAAAAAGCTGAAAAACAGTCAAAATATATTAAAAATTAGATGGTGTATAGAAATAGCTTATATAAACATTCAGTGAAATTTTCATGCATCTACAAATATTTGTTTTGAATTGCAACAAAATAAGAAAATCGCTACATGAGAAATCGAGTGAATATCGAATCTTGTACAAATTTGAACTTAAAATGCTCATAAAAATTTATTATGACTTGCTTATAAACTTTTTTTTATTGATAAAATTAGGCAAACTTATGAGGAATCTCGTATTACATTTTCAAATCTTAGTTTTAAAAAGAAAAATTTTTATGAATTTCTAACTCAAAATAAATTGCACATTTTCGTCATTTTTACGTATTTTGTCAAAATTTGAACTTTGATTACCTATAAAAAAAAATTGTGACTACGGATTTTAATATTTTTCATCTGCCTTTGAAACTATATATTAGAAGTCTACTATTAAATTTTCAAGATTTTTTACCCAACAAATAAAATTTTATTGACATTTATAGAAAAAAAAACTAAAAAAATTGGAAACTGAAAATGTCCGTTAACAGCTCAAAATAAGTCAGAATATTTTGAAAATGCTATGGTGTGCAGAAAATACTTATATAAACATTCGGTCAAAATTTCATGTCTCTACGGTCATTTCTTTTAGAGTTATACCAAAAACCAAAATCGATTTTGTCGAAAATTGGTTTTCCGTAAAAATTCCCGTTTTTCCCTTAATTTTTCATTTGTTTTTCCAGGCGCTCATGAAAACTACTGGGAAATTTTAACTTTTGACCCCCTAAAGTACCAACTAGATTCACTTTCCTATCAGAAAAGATACTATTAAAGAAAATCGAAGCATTTTTTCTGTCCTAAAACGTGATGACAGACACAAAAATAAAAAAAAAATAAAAAACAACACACATCATTGTAAAATCAATACATTCATCGCTCCGCTCAGAATCTAAAATTAAAACTTACTGGGGTAAGTTACCTACTGATAGTGACTGAGTACTGACGAAATGAAATGTCATTAACGAGTGGTTTACAATTATAACTTATAAGTTAAAACACTTCCTATAGATCTATAAAAATTACTACCTTTAAAACTAACTTCTATCTTTCAAAGTTGTTGGAAACCTAATTTAAATGATATTTCAATTGATATTTTATAGCTCAAGCACCTCGAAACAATATTGAAGCAGAGCGTGGAAAAAATGAAACTGCTGAGGATTCAGATGAAAAGTTAGTTGTTTTAGAAAAAGAAGAGAGAAAAGTACTTAGAAAATGTAATATATGGAGACGCCAAAATATCGATGGGTACAATGTATATTATTTAATAATTATATTTAAAAAAAAAATCACTACAACAAAACTTATAACATTTTAAATCAGTATCGAAAATGCGGTGGCTAATCGAAAATTTCAACAAAAAATGATAATACAGCCACCTGTTGTCAAGAAAATTGAAAACAATGAATTTGAACTAGGCAATATCATTGAAGAAATGAATAAATTTATAGAAAGCAAATGTTTAATTTTCCATACAAATGAATATGAACGTGAATTGATCGACAAAAATGTCAATCAAGATAGATTATATGAAGTTAAAAATATATTAATTGAAATAAATAAAAAATGCAGGGGCATTGATGATAAATTTAAAAAAATCAGTAATAAAGAAGATATACTGGTGATACAAGAAGATATTGTTTCACTAAAAAGTAAATTTTAATTAATAATAAAAGTAGGAATTACTATAAGTAGGTAAATTGTTGTTTTTAGATTTTGAGCGGAGCGATGAGTGTATTGATTTTACAATGATGTGTTTTTTTTTAATTTTTTTTTTTTATTGTGTCTTTCATCACCTTTTAGGACAGTGAAAATACTTCGATTTTCTTCAATAGTACTTTTTCTGATAGGAAAGTGAATCTAGTTGGTACTTTGGGGGGTCAAAAGTTAAAATTTTCCAGTAGTTTTCAAAAGCGCCGTGAAAAACAAATGACAAATTAAGGAAAAACGGGAATTTTTACGCAAAACCAATTTTCGACAAAATCGATTTTGGTTTTTAAAGTAACTCTATAAGAAATAACCGTAGATACATACAATTTTGACCGAATGTTTATATAAGCATTTTCTACAAACCCTAGCATTTTCAAAATATTCTGACTTATTTTGATCTGTTAACGGACATTTTCAGTTTCCAACTTTTTTAGTTTTTTTTTCTATAAATGTCAATAAAATGCTGGGTAAAAAATCTTGAAAATTTAATAGTAGACTTCTAATATATAGTTTCAAAGGCAGATGAAAAATATTAAAAATCCGTAGTCACAATTTTTTTTTATAGGTAATCAAAGTTCAAATTTTGACAAAATACGTAAAAATGACAAAAATGTGCAATTTATTTTGAGTAAGAAATTTATAAAAATTTTCTTTTTTTATCTAAAGTTTGAAAATGTAACACAATATTCCTCATAAGTTTGCCTAATTTTATCAATAAAAAAATGTTTATAAGCAAGTCAAAATAAATTTTTATGAGCATTTTAGTTCAAATTTGTACAAGATTAGATATTCACTCGATTTATCATGTAGCGATTTTTTTATTTTGTTGCAATTCAAAAGGGGTTAATAAATAAATAATAATAAATATTAATTCAACTTAGCAGCTACCGTAAAATAACAATATCAATATAATTTAAAATATGCTAGACTGACATACCGTCTCCGCTCAGAATCGTTTTTCGTATGCAATGATATTATATCATTGAATTCAAATTTAATACCATCCATTATACAGTGATCTACTTGTAACCTACTGTACAGCAGAGCGACATCCACTTGACCCCCTTTTTTTTATTATTAGAAGAAAGTTTAGACCTCCTTAAGCAAAAAGATAAAATTATTGATAAACTATTAGAAGGACTAGAAGAATTATTAACTAAATCGTTTAATGAAACATCTTCTAATACGAATGATCTGGATAAATTGAATGAAATCGCAAACAATAAATTACACATCCTTAAAGAAGAGCATAAAAAGTATTATTTAGCTATTACTGTAAGTAAACATTAAATAATAATAGTTGTACCTATTATCATACACATATAATATAAATAGACAATGATAGTCAATATTTATACCAAATCATATACAATTTAAAGAAATTGATTGAAGATACAAAAAATGAAAAAAATAACAAGGATTCTGCAAAATGGAGACTTTTGATGAACAAAATCATTAATAAAATTTCAAGTGCAGCATTAAAACGATTGATACTAATTGAAAATAACAACCTTGAGTCATTAAATCTATTTAAGACCAATGAAGAGAACACAAAAATCTTTAGATTAGAAACAACTGAGAATTATATTGTAAGTAATAAATACAAAAATATTGCAAATTATAAATAATAAAATAATTATATTCGTAACTTGTAAGTTGAAAGTCCTATTTCTAACTTTTTCAATTTTTCCAGGAGAAAAACTATACAAGTAGAACTAATTATTTTGAACAATCATAAATACTTTTATGCTAGACTTAAGAATTAGATAATATATAATAGTGATTGTCTTTGGGAGGTGTAGCGAAGATTAAGCACACCTCAGTCCCCAACTAAATGTTCAGAAATTCTAGCATATTTATACTTTTTTCAAATATATTAGGACACATGGAGACAATATTTTATTTTTGTTTTTTTTTTACAAAAGAACAATGTAATTATTTTTTTATAAAATAATATAGTATTTTAGTTCTAGTAATAATCAAATATAAATATCAACCGACTGAACCAAAATAAATTTTGTTGGCGTACACAAAACCATTCCACTGCAGTCCACACGATTTTGCTACCTCTTGCCACGTTATGTCAAGTATGTGGGCAAGGTGTACCTATGTTTGTTTACACTGTTAAATGTATTTTGTTAATTCCATTTAACGGCATCTCCTGCAGTGTTAAGTCAACGTAGTGGCTTGGTCCTTACATTTTTTTGTTATACCTAATTAGAATTCAGGGAAGATTTTAGCCGTTTTAGTTAAACAATATTATTATTTAAATATCACATATTTATTAAAAATATATTGATGTTATGATTGAAAGTTTAAAAGTAAGTCTTTATATTAAGTTATGAAATGTTTGTTCGTTAGGCCTCCAACGGTTATTTTCGGTGTTTGAATTAAGTTTAGATAAGGACGCAAATTTTGAATGTGTAATCAGAGTACCTACCTCTGCTATTATTTTTCGTCCAAGTTAAGCACTGAATATATAGTACCAATGTACAAAATACTTACCGGTACCTCTACATAGGCTATATTACATTCATGTATGAATTACGTATTATAGGGAGTTGATACCGATTTGGAATTTGTTAAAATCAGATGTTCAACAAATATAGAAAAACTTAAATATAATTGTCATGTTTTAAAAAAAAAAATAGAGGATAATAATTTTAGAATAATCAATCAAAAAAGAAGAATTAATTTGTAAGTAGGTACATAAATTGTACAATCGTACAGAGATCCATACGACGTTTATTAATAATACAACAAACACTTAATAGTTTACAAGAAATAGTGTATAAACTGAGAGAAAAATGTAATAAAATCGAATCCAACCTTATAACTCAAAAATCTACAGTTGAAAAACAAATTATAAATATAAACGAAAAAATTGATCAACAAGAAAAAAGAGCTGATTCTATTGCAAAGAAAGATAATGACGATTACGTACAATTGTGGGACCTTCAACTGGCTGACATAAAAACTAACATAAATAGTGTAAAATTTATATTTCTTATTTAAAATTGGTTTTAGGTAATTTTTTGTTTATTTTAGGTTCGTCAAACCGAACATTTTATACGCGAGTATTTCAATTTTAGTGGAGAAACATATTTCTGTGACAAACTCACTATAGATGACAATGATACAATAGTTCCATTTTTGAAACACATTAATAATATAATATTTTATGAGCCTGTACACAACAGTTTAAACACAAATTATTATGAATATATTAGAGATAAAGCTCTAAATAATCTGTTATTGGATTTCATTGTTAGGAACTTGAGTTTTGTGTTTGATCATAACTTAAATGGAATTCTTGACACAAATTCAATGCGGAATTTATCATACGCTTATAATGCTTTCAGCGATTTAAAACTGAATAAAGAAGAATCTTTGAATCTCATCAAATCTAAATTCAAACCATTTGTTACATGTATTGATTGTAATTCTCAAATAAATTGGGAATCGGGTGAAATTATCGGAACGTTGGACAGTGAACAAAAAATATGCAATAATATAATATCAGAGGATAATTGGTAGATACCTACTTATAGATTTCAAACTTATCATAAAACATGCCACTCAAACCCTTATAATAATTAATACACAGTTTTGTTGGTAGCATTAACGAACCGAAATCGAGTAAATATTTATACTTTGAGAAATTATGTAGAAATATAACTCAGCATAACAAAAATATTGACAAACTTAAAAAATCAGATCCGTTAAATCAAATTATGAATGACACGTACGTATTTTAAATGTTAATACAAAACGTTAAACCTAATAAAGAAAAACGTCCTTTAAGACAGTTTGAGATATAGAAATTAGAATCACCAATAAATATAATAAATTATCATTTCAAACATATTTTTGGTTTTTTAGAGAACTTATTGTTATAGAGCTAGCCAATATATGATTCTATGTTTAATAATATAAACCTATTGATTAAACCTATCCACTTTTTACTTATCATAAAGGTACTTACAGATTTGCTTTATTTTAGAATGCCCATTGCCTATTACCGTTAAAGTAAATTAATTAATTACAAATGATGAAACACTGAAGTAAAAATTACATTAATATTATTTGTGGTTTACAGGGCATGTTCAAACAATATTACTTTTGAGAATATTGATGAAAACCAAAGTAATAAATATTCCACAATTATAGTTGAAGGTATATCGTATATATTCCTCTTATAACTTCGTATAACTTCATTATTAAATTATACTAAAACAAAAAGTCGGTTAAAATGTTAATAATGATTGATGAATTGTGGTTTAATTAATATAACTCATATAATATCTTCAGTCCTCACTCGTCTCGTAATTTGGTTATTATTATAATATATATTAACGATTGTTCGTAATAACTATTGTTATAAATAAAAATTGTATTTTTTAATAACATTCGTAGTATAGTAAACAATTCATATCTGAATGAAACTTTTTAAATATGAATTAAATTAAATTGAAATTGTACATTTAAAAAGTAGATTTTTTTTGAAATGAACCTATTATATTAATTTACTCATCAAATTTATTTAGAGAATACATCACTTAACAATACTCGATGTGTAAATTCAAATCATAAATTATCCATTGACAACAAGCATTTCATGCATATAATGAAAGAAATAATAAAAGAATCACAATCAAAAAGTTTCTCAAAACCAAAGTCATTATACCAAAGATTAAAAAAAGAATATAATTTTGTACAGTGGATAATCAGTGAAAATGATTTACAAGAATATTGGTCTCAACTCATCAAATATATTCCAAGTAGTGTTGATTCGTGGAAAATGTTATACGAGGAACTTGGACATTATTATAGATTTTTAGTTGGTAAATCAATATTATATTATATTATAAAATATTTCATTATTTTAATCATGTTATAGTTAGGCAGAAAAAAATTCTTAAGTCAAAAACATTACAAGCTGAAAATACGAAGTTGAAAAAAGTGATTCACGAATTAGAACTTTAGAAGATATATTATAACTTTAATAATTATCATAATATTATGAAAATTATATATAACTATAATATTAAACAATGCATATTATCTAATATCATAATACCTAAATGTTTTTTTTTTTATTAGTTTAAGTTTTCGACGACTGGGGTCATAAGCCTGTAAGGTTGGAACGGTTGAAAACGGTTTGATTGGGAATATGTGTAATGTGTATGTGTGGCAAGATTTTTTCACACTACGAACCTGGGCTGTCAGTCTGTCACCCATCCGAGAATTAATGGCAACGGCCGTTGCTTACTCTTAATAACGTACCGTGATTGGTTTTAACTGCGCCGCGCCACAATAAAATATGTTCTACACCACAAACGCACATTCAGTTTTAAACTTGGGAGTTCTAAAATGTTTTAACCGAAGGTGACACTCGTAGAGGTAAATCCCCCCCACCCCCTATATGGTTAGATTATACATACCAGACATAAATTAATTTAATTTCAAATAAATTACTACATTAAAAAATCTATTACACTGCTGCTTACAATAGTCGGTCTGAAATTTCTATTTTATCAGATTATATAATAATAATTAATATCATTATTTTCATATCAATACACCAACATAGGTGGTAACATTCTAGTAATAAATAAATAATAAATAATACTAAAAATAAAATTGAGTTAGAACAGCTGATATGATTACATGCGTTATAAATAGGTAACATATTAACATCACAACCCAATTACCCAATATTGAAAATAATAATTGTACAGTGGATAATTTTTCTGAAATTGTTGACGCATCAGAATCAAAATTCGTACTGCCAGTTTTTGAATTATTCAACTTAGTGTTCTAACGATGAAATGTCCATGGTTCAATGGAAATAATTAATGTAACCGGCCTTCGAATACTGTGGCGGTGCATGGCGGTATTCATGTTAACTAAAATAGTGCCGTCGAAAAATAAGCCACTTTTTTCACGGGGTCGTTATAAATCATAGAGTAAGATAGAGGCGGCGTTCTGTTGTAATGTTGAAGCGCAAACGGACGAGGTTTTGCAGTGTAGTTCTTTGGAAAATCAAAAATATTGTACATTAACATTTTTTTTTATGTAGCGTTACCACGAATGGCCTAATTGATATCTCAGTTTTCCCGTAATGATAAGAGTAAAAAAAATATCAGAGCTCGCTACACTTAAACGTCTTAAACCGTTTTGGGTTTTGGTCCTAACCGTCTTACCGTCCTTAAAATTTAAATATTAAACGAGAAATGTTTCTTAAAAAAGAATTTAATATATCATGGTTCTGAAGATGTACAAGCCACAGTTGGGTCCAAATTACCTAATGGTGCAAACCCTTCAGGTACATCACTAATATTAGGCACCTAAGAAATAAATGCACATACTTAAATTAATAACAAATATAGAAAAATCAATTATATGTCAATCCTTGCTTTAACTGTAGGGGTACATAGACTTAAATTTTCTGATTCTGTAGAAGCCACAGTTGGGTCCAAATTACCTAATGGTACAAACACTTCAGGTACATCACTAACATTAGGCACCTAAGAAATAATTGCACATACTTAAATTAATAATACTTTATGTTAAATCAAGATCAATTGTTGGTGCAACACTTTGAAAAGGGTCATAACTATAAGATGCCTAAAAATAATACTTTGATTAGATACCTACGTTCTACATACATTCTTAACTTGTACATTAAATTAAATTACTTGTACTAAAATCTTTTCCATATGAAGTTTAGAGGTACTGCTGCTATGTTGTTCTGCCAGGGATAGTTTTTTTTTTAATTCAGGATACTCTGTCTTTGCCTATAATTTCAATCACAGCATAGATTTTAATACAATAAATTTATGCATCATATCTTATAACTATTTTTTTATATATTTATAAAAAGTATTTAAATTTTACCCATTTTAGTCTTGATATTTTTATTGTTGGTATAGCGTATTTTTGTAGAAGTCTGAATTTATTCCGTACAATAAATGACTCGGGTTCAAAATGAAGAGAACAAATAAGACTACTCTTATTGATTTTGTCCACTGCTAAATCATGACTTAGGATAAAACCATGCCACTTCTGCCGAATACATTCTTTCGAAGGAAATCTTTAACATTAATTATTTATTACATTATTTTATAGTTCACATTATAAGCAATGGTATTATAAAATTCTAATATTGCTTCATAACATAACTTACCTGTGAAAACTGATGTTTTCAGATTTTGATTTAGCAGTTTTACTTCTGCCACAAATAAAACAGCTAGGCATTTTTCAAAGGTATTATAAATTGAAAAAAAAAAGATAAATGTAAAAACAAAAGTTGTAAGGTATTAACTTTGTAAATTATTGCATTATGCGAAAATTCAAACGCTAGTTCGAACTTCGGATAACTTTTAACATGGGTTTTAAAAGAAATTTAAAATAACAATATTTATGGATTGTTATAATTTTTTGATATTCGAACGCTGCCATCTAGCGGTTTATAGTATAATTAATGGACTACCGCTAAGGTCGATGACCGCTGATTTGGCATCAGTCCGATAATACAGTTTCAATAGGTAACGCCGCCTCTATCTTACTCTATGTTATAAATACAGTCGATTACGGCCACGGTTTAAGATAGAATGGTTAAGCAACGAGCTATACAATCCCACTGTACATTACGGCGGAAAAGTTTCTTATCAAATATATGTTTTTACTCACTGGATACTAGCGCTTACGGTGGCAACATGGCCTATCACTAAATCTTGGCGCCAAAAGCAATAATTCCAAACGGCATTTTACTATTTACTATTTAGCCATAGTACCACAGAATACTAGAATAGAAAATAAATAGAATTCTATTCTGTGAGACTGTGAACATACTACAGAATATTATAACAATGGCCAAACACATAAAAATAGATAAAGGATATGTTAATTCGCGCCAATTCCATCAACCATGATATTATAACAGTTTTGGTTATTGTGAATAATAATAAAATTGTCATACTTCTTTTTATATTAATTAAAAAATGCCAAGTTATTGTTGTATACACGAGCCTCACGAGGCTTCGAAATCTCTTTTTAGAGCCCCCAAAAATGCAGAGATTAAAATATTATGGGAAGAAGCATTAGGGATGCAACTTAAAAAAAGTCACAGGGTCTGTGCAAAACATTTTTATGAAAGTGATATTGTTAGTTCTTGGGACTCAGGTCAAGGATCTAGTAAATATACTGTAAATATATTTTTTTATAAATAATGTTAATTTTTTGTATAATTAATCTTTTTTACATTTTGTTAGGTGTGTTTAAAGAGATTGCAACTTAAAAAGGGTGCGATCCCAATAATATCATACCTATAGATTATAAAATAATTAAAAATGAAATTTTTATTATTACATTATTTTATAGATATATAAATAAAAGATTAATAAAAACTACAAAATGTGAAACATGCCTTATGAGTTTACAAACTATTTATGGAACATCATTAAATCCAGCTGCTGATTTGGTGCAAATTTGAAAACACGGGGATTTTTGACCCATCCAAATCACTATTTATTCAAACTTTTGGAGTCATTAGAATTATGCTTTATGAAACATGCTGAATCTCAAAGTCCTTTTGATGATACACATGAAGAGTTTTTCCAGAGAGAGAACATAACCATAACTTTCCATGTAATCTACATAAGACGGAAATCATAACACACATTTTTATTATGTATATAACAATGAGGATGAGACAGTACAGTTATACAAAAAATCAGGAAGTAAAAAAATTAAACAAAAAGAAAAAAATTTCTAAATTAGTATCAACGTAGGAAATATAAACTTTTGTTTTATAGTGTATTATATATTTATAATTTATATACAGTAGGTAAGGTATTAACAATTATAAATTATAAAATTATGTTATTATACAAACTTGATTTATACTTTGATTTACTTATTATTCGTGCTATTGTTTCGCTTTGGTAATCTCTTTTGGTTTAAAATAGAATAATTTAAATTAATAAAAGTATATTTATATAAAAATATGAAGAAGGTACTATAATAATAATTAATAATTTAAAATATAACATTATTATTATTTAACTATAAATAAATAATATCAAGATTATCTTGGTAATTTAATAGATTGCGCCACAAGGCAGTGAGTTTTTCATATTTTTGATAAGAACCTCTGCCGCCGAAATATCAGACCTCGTCGCTTAACCATTCTATCCACGATTTAAGATATTTAAGTATATCTTAAATCGTGATTCTATCTTAAACCGTGATTACGGCACCAAAGTGTTATCATTTTTTTTTATCAATGTTATCACATAATATGATAGTATCACCTATAATCTATGTTAAATATAATAATAATATTATATTATATTATTCTTAATTCTAATTTCTTAATTATCTAAATAAAGTATAAATAATATAAGTATAAAATAAAAAGTCTGTGGTAAAAACTGTTATACTATATTATTTAATATACTATTTAAGGACTTGTCACTCGGCAGTTTCAAATAAAAACTCTTTAAAAGTTTATTTTGAGACTACCCGGGTAATACTAAAACCCGGCACGGGACGGGACGGGACGGGACCGATTCCATTCGAACTGTGATAACAAAATCAGTGTTGCCTGAACATTCCCAGTGAACAAAAAACTTTCTGTTTACCCATAATATTACATATAATATATTTAATCTGCGGTTAGGTCCCAAATTAAATAATACTTATGACACGTTTATAAAAGATTTAATTAGATTATACCCACCCATACCTTTTAGTAAAAAATTAGCATAAAACATTAATTATTAAAGAAACAGGACGCGATTCCAAAGCCACAGGTACTAAGGTGTAGTACAAATTATTGACGGGACGATCTGCGGTTAAGTCCCGAATTAAATAATACTTATAAAACGTATATCAAAAATTCAAGTAAATTATGCCCTATCTTCTAGTAAGAAAATTAGCATAAAATATTCATTATTAAAGAAACGGGACGGCATTCCAACGCCACCAGTACAGAATTATATTCCAAATTCTAGCCGGGAAGGGCTGTAGCTTAGTCCCAAATTAAATAAAACTTATAAAATGCATATCGAAATTTTAAGTAGGTTATACCCTATCTCATGGTAAAAAAATCATCATCAAATATTCGTTATTTCAGAAACGGGACGGCATTCCAACGTCACAAGTACTGAAAAATATTCCAAATTCTAGACGGGACGGGCTGTAGTTTAGTCCCGAATTAAATAATACTTATAAAACGTATATCAAAATTTCAAGTAAATTATGCCCTATCTTCTAGTAAGAAAATTAGCATAAAATATACATTATTAAAGAAACGGGACGGCATTCCAACGCCACAGGTACTGAAAAATATTCCAAATTCTAGACGGGACGGGCTGTAGTTTAGTCCTGAATTAAATAAAACTTATAAAACGTATATCAAAATGTCGAGTATATTATACTCTATATTTTAGTAAAAAAATTAGCATAAAATATTCAATATTGCAGAAACGGGACGCCATTCCAACGCCACCAGTACAGAATTATATTCCAAATTCTAGCCGGGAAGGGCTGTAGCTTAGTCCCAAATTAAATAAAACTTATAAAATGCATATCGAAATTTTAAGTAGGTTATACCCTATCTCATGGTAAAAAATCATCATCAAATATTCGTTATTTCAGAAACGGGACGGCATTCCAACGTCACAAGTACTGAAAAATATTCCAAATTCTAGCCGGGACGGGCTGTAGTTTAGTCCCGAATTAAATAAAACTTATAAAATGCATATCGAAATTTTAAGTAGGTTATACCCTATCTCATGGTAAAAAAATCAGCATCAAATATTCGTTATTTCAGAAACGGGACGGCATTCCAACGTAACAAGTACTGAAAAATATTCCAAATTCTAGACGGGACGGGCTGTAGTTTAGTCCCGAATTAAATAATACTTATAAAACGTATATCAAAATTTCAAGTTAATTATGCCCTATCTTCTAGTAAGAAAATTAGCATAAAATATTCATTATTAAAGAAACGGGACGGCATTCCAACGCCATAAGTACAGAATTATATTTCAAATTCTAGCCAGGACGGGCTATAGCTTAGTCCCAAATTAAATAAAACTTATAAAATGCATATCAAAATGTAAAGTAGGTTATACCCTATCTTATGGTAAAAAAATTAGCATAAAATATTCAATATTGCAGAAACGGGACGCTATTCCAACGCCACTAGTACAGAATTATATTCCAAATTCTAGCCGGGACGGGCTGTAGTTTAGATTCTGAGCGAAGCGATGAATGTATTGGTTTTACAATGATGTGTGTTTTTTTTTATTTTATTTTTTTTTGTGTCTGTCGTCGCGTTTTAGGACATTAAAAATGCTTAGATATTCTTCAATTATACCTTTTTTGAAAAACAAATGGTAAATTATTAATAAACGGGAATTTGTACGCAACATTGATTTTCGACAAAATCGATTTTGTTGTTTGTTGTAAGTCTAAAAAATTACGGTAAATACATGAAATTTTGAATGTTTATATGTTTCTATACACCAGAACGTTTTCAAAATATTTTGACTTATTTTGAGCTGTTTACTGCAGACATTTTCAATTTCCAATCTTTTTAGTTTTTTTTTCTATAAATATCAATAAAATTTTATAGATGAAAAATATTAAAAATCTGTAGTCATAGTTTTTTTTCTAAGTAAGGATTTATTTAGAGTTCAAATTTTCACAAAATACGTAAAAATGACGAAAATTTGCAAATTACTTAGTGTTAGAAATTCATAAAATTTTTTCCTTTTTTAAATCTAAAATTTTAAAATGTAACACTAGATTTAACATAAGTTTTTCTACTTTTATCAAAATAAAATATCTAAAAGCAAGTAAAAATAAATTTTTAGTTTTCAAATTGTTTAGTTTTTTTTTTTATATAATTGTCAATAAAAATTTATTTGGTGGGCCAAAAAGTCTGGAATTTTAATACAAGCTTCCTAATATATTGTTACAATATCAGTTGAAAATTTTAAAAATACATAGGCACGATTTTTTGTTATAAGCATTTAAAGTTCGATCATTTGTCAAAATCTTGAAAATTATCAATCATTGGAATTAAAAAAATATAAAATGTTCAGTTTTTATAACCAAGAGTTGAAAATTTAAAACAAAGATTCTCTTAAATAATTCATACTGTAACTAAAAAGTTTAAAAATATATAGACTCATTTATTTTTTACAGACAATTTAAATTCAAATTCGGACGAAATTACATATTATTATTAAAACCAAGAATAAAGATTTTAGTTATTTTGTTGTAATTTAGAAATATTATTTGTTGGTATATGAAACTTTTAGAGTATATTGTTATATTTTATACATACGCAATGGCATTTTAAAATTTAATTTTTTTGGTAAAAATGAATTTAACCAACCATAGTAAATACTAATGCCTAATACTAAAATTAATTACTCTATTCTCAATAATATCATCAAATACACTTAGTATGATATTATAGACTGACTGAACGTCTTCGCTCAGAATAATTTTTCTTATACAATGATATTATATCATTGGATTCAAATTACAGTGACTCACTTGTAACCTACTGTACAGCAGAGCGACATCCACTTACCCGCCCTTTTTTATGTACACATTCTATAAACTATAGATTAAAAATAATATATATATATATATTGGTGTTATTATAATAACATCATAATTTATGCATTTTAGTTTATCATATTTATTTAGTTTAATTATTTTATTGGTCAATTAATGTAGAACCCATCCGGTTAAAGATCTTAATATGAATGACATTTATTTATATTTATTGTACTAATATTATTATAATAATTACAATTGTGATTCTACAACAATAATTAATTGTGGATAAGATTTTCTATAAGTACCCATCCCGAAATCAAAATTTTTTCAGTCAAACGTCAGAAGTTCACATAGTTGTTCAATATTTTCAAGACTACAAATTTACTGTTTTAATAATTTCACTGTTTTGAATCTGTTTTTACGTCTTTTCAACTATCTTTTTATCTATAGAGACGCAATAATTGGTTTTACACCATTTTCATAAAGGTAAGAATTATTGATTTTATTAAAAAGCCGTTACATCTGTTTAGGTTTTCGCCGTCTTACACGGATGTACGACATTGCAAATTATCGTTCAACTGTTTCAATAGTATGCTGTTAATTTTGATATTTGAGTGAATCGATCGTTTGTCGAATTTGTAGGTAGCAACATTACCGTGTTATCTCGTAGGTTTTTAATGATGTTTTAATTTTCAAGTCAATTATGACCATTTTAGTATTTTTAAATACGAACTTAAAATATGTTTAGATCCAATGTCAATGCGTAGCCAGCGAAAAGTTGTCAAAGTCAAATTGTTTATGTTCTAAAAATAAAAAACAATGCTTGGAAATGTCTTGTTGTTGCACTATTATATACTTATTCGTTATGAGTATGAATAGAGTTATTAATGTGAAATAATTGTTAACTTACCTAAAAACCACTTATTTTTAAAAGTTTTTTATTTTTTATAGTGTATAATATCAACACCAAAAAATAAAACTCGGTGCAACGACGAGGCATTTCCATTTATTTCTTATGTTAAGAATTTGGAGATGTCTTGTTTTTTCACCAAAATATCCATTCTCCATTTAAATTATATTTCTGTAATAAACAGTCGGATTTGCCTGGTTGTTAACGACGCAGTTTTTTTTTTTATAACGTGCAACAAAATACTAATTTTGAACAAAATATGAGATGTGTTGTTGCTACTTTCAGGTCTTCAATTCACTCTAATATCAAATCTTACAGTACTATTGAAACT
The DNA here is from genome assembly GCA_027563435.1 of Nasonovia ribisnigri. Classification (NCBI taxonomy): domain Eukaryota; kingdom Metazoa; phylum Arthropoda; class Insecta; order Hemiptera; family Aphididae; genus Nasonovia; species Nasonovia ribisnigri. Next base: position 3,697 of record JANEHU010001024.1, on the reverse strand, counting down.
ATCAAATTAAAAATTGCTATGTTTTACGAGTGTAAGACGGAAACCACACATGTGGGTTTCACGACCACGTAAAGCGTCATTTTGATCCGGGTTTTTCGTTTGACTTTATAATATAGTACCTATATTTTGTAAAAAATTTAATTTTTTTAATTGTTCCGTTTAAAATTTTGGATTGATATCATGATTCATGACGGTAGATACAATAGGTTATACCTATATCGTTGTTACGTTGCCGGTTAGGTATCAGGCGATTTACAATTTTAATTTTTAACGCTATATATTGTACTATTATAGTACTTATAAATTATAAACTACTTTTAGATTCTGAGCGGAGCGATGAATGTATTGATTTTAAAACGATTTGTGCTTTTATATTTTATTTTTATTTTGTGTCTACCATCGCCTATTAGGACAGTTAAAATGGTTCGATTTTCTACTTCAACATTTTTTCCGATAAGAAAGAAAATATAGTTGGTCTTTGTTGGGTCAAAACTCAAAAGTGAAAAATTCCTAGTAGTTTTAAAAAGCGGCTGGAAAAATTTTAATTTTTACACAAAACCTTTTATGTACTTATCAACAAAATTGATTATTTTTTCTGTTGTAACTCAAAAATGAATAACCGTAGAAACTTTAAATTTTAATAAAATGTTTATATAATTATTAATAGGAGCACTTTTCTTAAAGGACAACATTTTCAAAATATACTGACTCTGTTTGAGCTATTTACCATATACCTATTCATGAACATTTTTTCATTGGTTATAAATTATAATTAAATATTACGTATAATTGTCTGTTATTAATAACATAGTTATTTTGACTTTTGAGGAGGCTTGATGATGAACCAAATTGTTGGTATATTGTCGTGTCTAGGTAGTGTTAAATATTATGAATACTAGGTATATGAACCATGCTCAGATGTATTTATTAATTTTGAACACTGAAATAGTTATTATATTAATAAATGTCGATTGAGGACTGGGCTGAGTGCCATATTAAAAAATATTTTATCATACGAACAATTATTTTACATATATAGCTGGTACCATTGTTTCACCAGGTATCTTTATTGATATTAACATATTTCAATAATAATATTCGATAAAAAAAAATATATATATGTATAACATGACATGTATCAAATATCAATGATAATAATAATAATAATAATAATAATATCTAAAATAATTTAATATACTAAACACATTAAACCGGTATATTTTAGATTCTGAGCGGAGCGATGAATGTATTGATTTTACAATGATGTGTGTTTTTTTTTTATTTTTTTTTATTTTTTGGACAGTAAAAATGCTTCGATTTTCTTCAATAGTACCTTTTCTGATAGGAAAGTGAATCTAGTTGGTACTTTGGGGGTCAAAAGTCAAAATTTCCCAGTAGTTTTCATGAGCGCCTGGAAAAACAAATGAAAAATTATGGGAAAAACGGGAATTTTTACGGAAAACCAATTTTCGACAAAATCGATTTTGGTTTTTGGTATAACTCTAAAAGAAATGACCGTAGAGACATGAAATTTTGACCGAATGTTTATATAAGCATTTTCTACACATCATATCATTTTCAAAATATTCTGACTTATTTTGAGCTGTTAACGGACATTTTCAGTTTCCAATTTTTTTAGTTTTTTTTTCTATAAATGTCAATAAAATTTTATTTGTTGGTAAAAATCTTGAAAATTTAATAGTAGGCTTCTAATATATAGTCTCAAAGGCAGATGAAAAGTATTAAAAATCCGTAGTCACAATATTTTTTTATAAGTCATCAAAGTTCAAATTTTTACAAAATACGTAAAAATGACGAAAATTTGTAAATGGTTTGTTAGGAAACTATGCAATTTTTAAATCTAAGGTTTTAAATTTTAATATAATATAATAAATATATAAATTATAATAACAATATCAATATAATTCTAAAATATCCTAGATTGACATACCGTCTCCGCTCAGAATCGTTTTTCGTAAACAATGATATTATATCATTGAATTCAAATTTAATAACATCCATTATAGTACAGTGATCTACTTGTAGCCTACTGTACAGCGGAGCGACATCCACTTGACCCCCTTTTTTTATTTTTTTTTTTATTTTTTTTTTTATTTTTTTGTGTCTGTCATCACGTTTTGGGACAGTAAAAGTGCTTAGATTTTCTTCAATAGTACCTTTTCTGATAGGAAAGTGAATCTAGTTGGTACTTTGGGGGGTCAAAAGTAAACATTTTCCAGTAGTTTTCAAAAGTACCGTGAAAAACAAATGGAAAATTAAGGAAAAAACGGGAATTTTTACGCAACATTGATTTTCGATAAAATCGATTTTGGTTTTTGGTGTAAGTCTAAAAAAAATGACGGTAAATACATGAAATTTTTACTGAATGTTTATATAAGCAGTTTCTATATACCATACCGTTTTCAAAATATTTTGACTTATTTTGAGTTGTTTACAGACATTTTAAATTTCCAATCTTTTTGGTTTTTTTTTTTTTTAAAATCAATAACATTTTATTTATTCGTTAAAAATTCTTGAAAATTTAATAGAATGCTCCTAATATATTGTTTCAAAGGCACATGAAAAATATTAAAAATCTGTTGTCACAATTTTTTTTTTTAAGTATTTAAAGTTGAAATTTTGACAAATTACGTAAAAATGACGAAAATTTGCAAATTATTTGGAGTTAGAAATTCATAAAAATTTTTCTTTTTAAATCTAAGGTTTTAAATTTTAACACAAGATTTAACGTAAGTTTTTCTACTTTTATCAAAAATAAAATATCTAAAAGCAATTAAAAATAAATTTTTATGAGTGTTTTAAGTTCATAATTTTACAACATAGGATATTCACTCGATTTCTCATGTAGCGTTTTTCTTATTTGGTTGTAATTCAAAACGAATAATTGTAGATGCATGAAAATTTCACTAAATGTTTATATTCTCATTTTCTATACACCATTCAATTTTGAAAATATTTTGATTTGTTTTGAGCTGTTTACAGACATTTTTAGTTTTCAATTTTTTTAGTTTTTTTTTTTATAATTGTCAATAAAATTTTATTTGGTGGGCCAAAAAATCTGAAAATTTAATACAAGCTTTTTTATATATTGTTACAACATCAGTTGAAAAATATTGAAAATACATAGGCACGATTTTTTTTTATAAGCATTTAAAGTTCGAATTTTGACAAAATTTGTCAAAATCTCGAAAATTATAAATCATTGTAATTAAAAAATTATAAAATGTTCAGTTTTATAACTAAGTGTTGAAAATTTAAAACAAAAATTCTCATAAATAAATCATACTGTAACCAAAAAATTTAAAAAATATATCAACACATTTATTTTTTACAGACATTTTAATTTCAAATTTAGACAAAATTTCATATTTAAACCAAGAATAATGATTTAGTTATTTTGATATAATTTAAAAATATTATTTGTTGGTATATGAAACTTTTAGAATATATTGTTATATTTTATATACCTACACGCAATGGCATTTTAAAATATAATTTTTTTGAGAAAAATGATAAATACTAATGCCTATAATACTAAAATTAATTACTTTATTCACAATAATATCATCAAATACATTTAGACTTAGTAAGATATTATAGACTGACTGACCGTCTTCGCTCAGAATCATTTTTCTTATTCAATGATATTATATCATTGGATAAAAATCTAACACAA
>JANEHU010001023.1:0-69166 GCA_027563435.1 Nasonovia ribisnigri | reverse complement strand
AAAATCTAAAAAATATATCAACACATTTATTTTTACAGACATTTTAATTTCAAATTTAGACAAAATTTCATATTTAAACCAAGAATAATGATTTTAGTTATTTTGATATAATTTAAAAATATTATTTGTTGGTATATGAAACTTTTAGAATATATATTGTTATATTTTATATACACGCAATGGCATTTTAAAATATAATTTTTTTGAGAAAAATGAATTTAACCAACTATAGTAAATACTAATACCTATAATACTAAAATGAATTACTTTATTCACAATAATATCATCAAATACATTTAGACTTAGTAAGATATTATAGACTGACTGACCGTCTTCGCTCAGAATCGTTTTTTTTATTCAATGATATTATATCATTGGATTAAAATCTAACACAATCCATTACAGTGACTCACTTGTAACCTACTGTACAGCAGAGCGACATACACTTACCCGCCCTTTTTTTTGTTTGTCTTCACCTTTTAAGACAGTAAAAATGATTGGATTTTCTTCAATAGTAGCTTTTCTGATAGGAGAGTGAATCTAGTTGGTACTTTGGGGGGTCAAAAGTAAAAATTTCCCAGTAGTTTTCATAAGCACTGTGCAAAACAAATGAAAAATTAAGGATCCACTGATTAAATTATAAATTAAATTAATAGTTTATTTAATGCATATACCTACTTATTATATTATATTTAATTAATTTAGAATGGAGTTAGATGATTATGCCAATTTACTTAAAGTGGTCGCTGTCGTCGAAGCATTTGGTGAATTGGATCCACCAAGACCAATAGTAAAATATTGAGTTCATCCATGATCGAGAAGAATTGAACCAATTTGATACTTTTTATACAAATTTGAGATTGTACAGTGATAAGTTTTTTGAGTATTATAGGATTTCTATAACTTATGAGTATGCACTTCGACAATATTTTTGCCATCTAAAGCGAATATACGTTCAGACTTATATGAATATTGAGGTATTCCAACATTCGGTATAATCGCAATATAGTGTGATAGGCTACAACGGATGCATATAATACATTATTAATATTGTACACACTGCTGCACCACCGGAGGCGAGCTTATTGTACATCCAAATAAAAATATATTATACAGAGTGTTTACAAACACGAGTGAAAAATAAAGAGAGCATGACGTCTTGCTCATTGCTCTCTAATGATATAAGTACCACGGTACCATCAAGGATTGTAGACGTGCATTGTAGGTACGTATAATAATATTAATAATGGGCTATAGGCTGCAGCGTGACCCGCTTGTTTATTATTTCGTTGTCGATCCGAACGAGATATTATCTTTCTCTTATTTTTGGAATATCGTACGAGCGAGCATTGTGTGGATATGGTTTTTTCATTTTTGTTTTTTTGACGGATTCGACCTATATAGTCGGTCATCGTCAGGGGGTCCATCCGCAGTCAATGGGGGTGGTGCCTCAGGTTTCGTGTCAGCGGGTATCTCAACAACAACGACGTCGACGAAACAATAATACCGATTTCCCTCACCTGCACCAGCCTTTTGCCAACGTGCTAGTCGTCGGACAGTGTGTGTGTGTGTGTGTGTGTGTGTGTGTGTGTGTGTGTACACTGTACAGTATATGCACAGATTATGTATATTACACGACGACGGCAAAAGACGACTGCCGACGGAATAATAATATAACATTATCGTTTGCGAGAACGATCGCGAGGCGCAGAAACCCCGAATACAATGCGTCTTAAGGTCAAAGATGTGTTCCCACGGCGCGTGGCTCAACGTACTTGAAGCGGTGTGCTTGTTGTTGCTATAATATCGTTCCTACGGCGCGTTACTTGGCGAGCCATGAGCTTATACGAGACAATGAGAACTCCCCGAATACTGTTTAAATTTATGACTGAGCCTTAACATAATTAATTATTGAGGTTGTACGATTGGTATTTAGTTCAATGTTAATTATTTAATTAGGAATTAAACGACTGTGAGTATTAAATTAAAATATACTTAGAGGTACCTACAACCTACATGTTAAATAAAACATAATAAATATAAATTATAAATAGTCCTGACTTTTGGTCTTGTGTTAAATTTAGATAGCATTTAATTTATAACAACTAATATAACTACTCATAAAAAACAGTTCATGTAAAATTGTTGAAATAACTCAAACAATATACATAAAAAAATATCAAAAAAAGTAAAAATCAATAAATAATTTAGGAAAACATTTATATTATACACTCGTCATTTATATTGAAGTAAAATTACAAATTTTTAATAGCAGATTAAAATGAACATTCATTACCGAGATAAATTTATTTGTATTTATGATTTTCTATATTATGTTTAATAGTACCTAAGTACTAGGTACACCTATACCTACTTTTAAAATAATATTAAATCAGTAAATGGTAATAAAAGTAATGCTTTAAATAAAATTATGTGGGTTAAATATATCATAAATGTTTACCTATTAACATCAAGGGATTTAATTGGTAAGAAATTAATATGAGAAATTATAAAATTTTCATAATTTTCAACTTTTTATTTAAATAAAAAATGTTAATTAAAATTTTCAAAACTAGATAAAATTAATTAAAAATATTATTTAATTTAAAGTTTTTATTTATTTACTTTTTTTTTGTGAACACGATAAGTAGTCGAAATAATACTTCAATTTTCTTCTTAAACAGATTAATACATAAATGCTTTCTAACACCAATAAATAATTGTAAATATATAGCTATTGCATTACTATACTCATCACAATATATTTTATATAATTTTCTTCAAAATCAAAAAAAAATTGTCATACCCACCAACAGAATCATAGTCTCATTAACTATTTTACATTTTTACTCAATTAGGATATATATTATAAATTATGAGTTATAACTTAGAATAGTTATATTATATTATTATGTTGACATATTTATGTGATTATTTTGTTATAATTAGTTGTACGAGTATAAGTATATTATATACATTATGTTATATACATATATCTATCATACATTTAAATATAATATTTTTTTTTGTTTTTATGATCAATTTGTATTGTAAACATATTTGCATTGTCTATTACTACTATATATTGTATATATACATTATTTTTCACATTAATATGTTCATATAATATTATATTATATTTCTTGCATCCGAAATTTCGTAGAAAGCCAATCATTAAAGCATATTATGTAAGTTGTTTGAAGATTCTCTTTTACTTCTTTGGCCTGATAAAATATGCTGGGAAAATGTTTTATTATTTGTCACAAATGCTGCTCAAATAAGTCATTTGATATATTATTAAACAAATTTAATATACTTTATGTCTATACAAAAAGTCTATAAAAAAACACCAATAATATAATATAAAAGGAGCGTGCGATGGCAGCGAACGAGGAATATTACAACTGCCGCCGCCGTCGCTATCGCTGAGACCGAAATCGAAGAACGGAAGCGCCTGCGATCCTGGTACACGGGAGTCGACCGAAATGCATTTTGTGTTTTTGACAAAGACAGTACTGTAGTAGCAATAATTATTTATTGCCGTAGCCCGCCAACCAGACAGAGTCGACCGACCAAATATCAAGCTATGAGCCGTCCACTTAAAAAAGTTGTGCCGAAACCCGGCCCTAGTATGCCGCAGTAGCCGCTTCCTGCGAGTGACGCGCCGTGGTATACCGACCCCGTCCCTATGGCGGTCGTAAGCACCCATGTCAAACACATATTCCTTCAACTTAGGACCTGGCAATTGCCGGTCCCACAGAGCTCTCACCGCGACAGTCCGTCTCCGTAGACCGGCCGTCGCACTCGTGACCCTCGCTGCCCCATTTGTACATATTATTTATACCTATGTAAAAAACATAGAATCAAAATAACTAAAACCAACGCCTCAATTGCGAAGAACTCTATCTGTGCATTACTGTACATCTACTGTCATTACCCCGTAGAAAATAAATTATATTAAATATAATAACTGTAGTAAATAATTTATTTCAGATGCCACGAAAATACGTTCGAAAAACAACTAAAGGTAATTGGAGTACCGAAAACTTAGTACGAGCCATAAATGTTGTTATTAATAAAGATATGAGTATGCGTAAGCCTGCTAAAAAATTCAATATACTGTAGTAAGCCGACTCGCAAGTATACCAGATGTAGTAAAAGAATTGGATGCGGATGTTATAAATAGTAGACACGATGTATTGCTACTAATATAATTTTATTCTTATACACTGATAGTTAATGTCGTAAATAATTACACACAATAAAACATTCAACTACAATTTGCCAGTTATTGAAAATATTTCTAAGTCCAAAATTAATTGTTAAAGCTGAGTGACGGGAAGGTGCTCGGAGTAGCTTGGTCAGATCCCATCTGCAAACAGGCCATTTTGGGGTCTCTTATATAGTCCTACCGGTCTCCCCCAGCCTATCGATCCGAGTAACCGCGTTCCCAAGGATGCAGGATGCTGTGTCCTTCTGTAGTACATTTTCGGAAATGCTTACGCCTACTCTTTTCCTGTCGGTTGCGTTTCCGACTATCTGCTGCGTGGTATTTGAGATTAACCACATAATATATATGTACGGTGCACACAAAACTTATTTATATTATTACCTATAATTATAATATATATATTATCCTATAAAATATATCACGCCTTATGGTGTTTGTGTGCGTTACTGCATTGTTGAAACAATTAACCATATTAATTACCTAATCGCTTCCTAATCCCATTTACTATTATATTATATATACTTCCTTTTGATGACTAGCGTTCATATTAAAACTTAAAACATTCTATGTACGTTCATACTGATTATGTATTATTATTGTTATTTTGGGTCATGCTGGTCACTGGCTCCTAGCACATTTTTAAGGAATTTTATTGATTACGGTAATTTTTTAGTATTTTTGTAATTATTTTATATAATATTATATTTGCATTTTTCTAGTTGAAAGTTACACTTTATTGGAACACTTTCAGTTTCCATTAGCTTGTCGATCAATCTACCAAATTTAATCACACAATTAAAATCGTCGAAAATATGTCTTGCGATGCTATACTAGTTGTAGAAGAAAAAAAATAAAATTCAATTCAATTCGAAAATTTTTGGCACATTTGATATGGACAATCGGCAATATTTTTTATTTTAAATATTAAACACATTTATTCTTTAAAAGTATTTACATAAATTAAATTAAAATTGTTTTAGTAATAAAAACATATTTAATGTATATCAAATTAAATTAATAATAATTATTAATCGGTCTTTTTCACAGAATTGTGACTATAAAAATACCTATAAATTCAACAAACCATAGAACAAAATGTTACTATTTTATTTGTTCAAATCAATTCTTATTTAAATAGATACTTATTTACAATAAATTAGTCACATAACTGGCTGCCTAATATCACATAGATACTTTATTTGAATCTGTGTACATAGCAACGTAGTTAATAGTTTAAACTTATAATTTTTATTACTCATTGTTATTTTTTACGTGTCCGTACTTTTACGCTATTATCCAGCCATCAACCCAATTATTACAAACATGAGTGTCACTGTCTTAGGGTTTTTTGTACGAGCTGCGATCATCTGTACATTGATGAATTTGAAAAAAATCATTCCTCTTGTACATGACATAGCTGTATGGATCGAGTTGTCTACGAGGCAAAATCACAAGGTAGTAAAATTTAAACAAATTACAACACTAAATTATAGTAAATAGTAATAATATCATAGGGGTGCACTACATTAAAATTTAAAACCAACACTGCATCGTAGTTTCTTAAGCTCTGCAATAATGTAGGTTTTCTTTTGTATTTCTATAATATCCTTTGACACACCGACAAATTAATCGTACAATTAATATACCAAACGAACATTTTTTAAAGAGTTCAAAAAAGGCAATTTTTAAAATGTATGCATGAGGGTTTTGTAAATGTGTGCGTGGTAACTGATCATTAGTGTGTGTGTCACTTAATAACGCGATAAGACTTCTGAAAGGAAAAAATTATTTGAATTCGTTAAAATGTCTACTTGAGTGATCGATAAGGTCACATTTGAAGATATTTAATTTAATTTTCTAATAATCAACATTTGAAAATATAGGTATCGTACAATTGAAATATTCAAACAAAATGTATAGGAGTTTAGGTAGATACAACATTTTAAAAAGTGACCTGATCTATCTGATTTAGACATATTAACAAATTCAAATCAGTTTTCAAAATATCGTCTATAGCGTTATCGGGTTAGGTTAGGTATGATTGGCAAAAGTATGGTACATTTCGTTTAAAAATAATTATACGTTTGCAGTCCACTTTATACGAAAAATATCCAGATATTCGTTGATCTAAATTTCGTAGGCTGTACAAAATACTAAATTTCGTTCGCGCACTGGCGTATTTACGGGTAAATTAATAACATAATATATTGTACAAAAAGTCAAAATCTGTATAAAAATATAATATGACGTATATGAATTGAAAATGTTATTTTGCTAAATTATTAGTTTACATAATATATTACTATGGTTACTATCGGTTATAATTTCTAATGAATTAGTGATCACCAAATAGAACCGATACTAAGTCGTTTTTTGAGACTTGTCTTTTAACTATACGACATTAGACGTAAACCTCGCTCTTCTTAACAGCCACTATTATCTCTTTTTATTCATGTTGGAGATACGAAGATCTCGGGAGTTGAGATGATTTCCAATATTAATTAGATTTCATAATTATATTATCGCGGACCAAAAAAGTAGATACGTCTATACATATTAAAATAGATATTGCCAACTGATGATAAAAGTTTAAGTCAAATCCAAAATGTTCGTGAGAATTATGGGTTTTGTCATAGAACAACTAGTTTGAATGATTCGTTATAATTAGTCAGTAGCTTGAATAATTTTTATGAAGGTGATGTGATAACGTCATGACTCATTTGTAGCTTTGAAACCCTCGTTACATAAAACGAATTAGGTACTTAGAAAGCATTGTATAAGATCAACCAAAAAAATATGCACTTTGCATTAAAATCCGGACCCTATATTATGACCAACTATAACTCGATATTTGGCAAATAATAGCTCATATCATAACAAAAAAAATAATAATAATAAAAAGATTTTAGTAGTCTATAATATCATAACCCCACAAAAATTGTATTCTTTCAGTAGTTAAAAAAAAATATGATGTTGGTTGATAGCAAACCTTTATAATGTGGGCTAATATTAAAGTATTATAATTTATAAGTAATAACATTTTAGCTTAGAATTTTTATTAAATATACCTACCTACAAATATTATTCTTGAACTAATAAAAAAAAACATTGATACTAAAATTATTTTAAAGCAAACGTATTAAGTTTAACTATTATAAAATAAATAATGTACTTCTTGAATTATTTTTAATTTATTGTAAATTATTAAATATATATTTTTACTTGTAGCAAAATCGTCTATAATATACGTATGTACATACATTTTTTTTAAAAATTGAGAAAAACAATAGTTATTTCATTCGACAGATCTTTTTACTACACCTTGTATATAATGTTTACTGCTTTTCCCCTTATCTCTCTACTGTCAAATAGTAAATCCAATTAAAATATTATTTATCACTGTTATGTTATGCTTATGAATTATGCTTTTATGCATTAGTTGACACTTAAACTATGTTTAATACTTTAATAAAATATTCCAAACTTAAAATATTAAAAGTTAATTCTAGAGGTATAGTATTAATTAAATAATATTGAAATAATATATTGGTGATCAAATACATGATTTACAAATCAATTGTAATCAATCGTTGAAATATTATTAAATATTATTTTTTAATATTACTTATTTAAATTAATATAACAAAGTTATTATATAATTATATAATCATAATTTACACAAAGATGTGCAGTACCTATGTCAGAAAATAAAATTAAAATAATAACCTATTTAACCAAACTGAAATATGATATTATGAACTCCACTAAATCTATCAAATCAAAAACCATTATAAAAAAATTAAAGGTACTACATAAATACGAGCACGGCGTAGTAAGTAATAACTGTTAAATAATACCAACCTATGCCGTTTAATTCGGTCTACATACAATTTCGCCAAAATTACAATTTTATATAATGTTATTTTAGTGGAATAAAATCTCAATACAATTTTTCCAAACTAAAATACCTTAAAACCAAAAATCAGTTAATTTGTTTTCGTATTTAGATTCGTAATGCACTTCATTTCAGAGTGATATAATTTTACGAGAATTAAATTTTTTCGTGACATTTTTTTAACGTTCCTTTAAAGTCAAGGGCCCGTGGTGTGTAATGTACCACCCAGAAGAACAGAACCGACTTGCCCAACTATTTACATACCTAATATTAAATTGTGTTTATAAAAAAAAACAAAGCTTTGGCGCGGCTGTATAGTGTGTAGGTTAACGTATTTGCAGTAGGTATCTACTTGAAAAACATTTTTAAAAGTATCTTTTCAAGGGTGCGTATAATTTTATTGTATGGTCATATTATTATTTTGTGTTGAAGGAAAACGACGCAACAATTCCCGAAGTAATAACCATCGACGGCTGGCTATACGTGGGGCCTGCTTTATATTGTACGCAGCCAATGCCCCCACCGCCGTCAGTGATAATCGCGGATAACTTCAAGTATCCGCCGCCACCGTTACCCGAGTATTATATCGGGCCAGCGTTTTTCGACTTGGCGGGACCACCGCCGTTGGCTTGTTGTGTCGCAGCGTCGAATTTTACGTACCCGCCACCGCCGCTGATTGGAGAAACCGGTGCGGCCGAGGTCGGGTCGTTGACGCTTTAGGTGCCACCGAGGACGACGCAGATTCGATGTTTGAACTGCTGGAACGATCCAATTTGTTTATATTTGTTTACATGTTTTTATTTTTATTTCGCCGTGTTTGCCGCCTTGTTTCTGTCCCGGCTAAGTTCTAGTACCTATGTCCACCACCACTGCTCCGCATGTTGAACGCCGTTGCACAGATTGTTCCGTTCTGATCAGTCGCCACCACTGTGGCACGGGCTGTCCCATTCTTGTCAGTCGCCACCGCTGTGGCATGGGCTGTCATCATTACGGATCAGTCGCCACCGCCGTGGCATGGGCTGTTTCGTTCGGGTCAGTCGCCACCTCCGTGGCATGGGCTGTCCCATTATTGTCAGTCGCCACCGCTGTGGCATGGGCTGTCATCATTACGGATCAGTCGCCACCGCCGTGGCATGGGCTGTTTCGTTCGGGTCAGTCGCCACCACTGTGGCATGGGCTGTCCCATTATTGTCAGTCGCCACCGCTGTGGCATGGGCTGTCATCATTACGGATCAGTCGCCACTGCCGTGGCATGGGCTGTTTCGTTCGGGTCAGTCGCCACCACTGTGGCACGGGCTGTCCCATTCTTGTCAGTCGCCACCTCCGTGGCATGGGCTGTCATCAATACTGGTCAGTCGCCACCGCCGTGGCATGGGCTGTCAATCATTACGGATCAGTCGCCACTGCCGTGGCATGGGCTGTTTCGTTCGGGTCAGTCGCCACCACTGTGGCACGGGCTGTCCCATTTTTGTCAGTCGCCACCTCCGTGGCATGGGCTGTCATCATTACGGATTAGTCGCTACTGCCGTGGCATGGGCTGTTTCGTTCGGGTCAGTCGCCACCACTGTGGCACGGGCTGTCCCATTTTTGTCAGTCGCCACCTCCGTGGCATGGGCTGTCATCATTACGGATCAGTCACCACTGCTGTGACATGAGGTATCATCAATACGGGTCAGTATGGTGTGGCATGGGCAGTTCTGCTTCCGGGCAGACTTATGGTGGTTGACACTTGAAATAAAAAAAAAAACTTTGGTGGCATAAATTTTCCTTGTGTATAATATAAGTATAGTAAATAAATAAATATTACTTACTTACAATTTCAACGAGTACCTTTTTTTTTATTACCCATTGGTTTAGCATTAGTTATTAAAGCATGAAAACCAAACAATTGTATTATAATATGTAATTTAATGCTGTATTTTGAAAACACAAGTTGCTTTTCATTCATTCAAAATTCAATGGATTACAAAATTATTGTTTTTTCCATATTATGAACGAATAACTACAAAATGGCTATTTTCTAACATTATTAGTCATAATATTATTAATATATGAATGTATAATTTTCAACATTTATTTGAAATATATTGATACGGAGACATATCATAATCTTCGACACAATGCATTGAGAACGCTTTCTCTTTTTGACAGTACTTACATTTGTCACTTACACTTTTCACGAAGGAAAAAATTTATAGTTAAAAGAAAAATATTTATCTATGTTTTAATAATAATAGTAGTAAAATTTAATCATAAAAATTGTAATAATAAAACTGAATTTTTGTATAAAGTATATGTTTTTACTGAGAATGTGGCCCGCAAGATTTTTAAAAAATAATACGTAGCCCACTACATAAAAAGGTTGAAGACCCCTGGTGTACGGCATCCATTTATTTTATGGACATAAAACCATTTTATAATATGATACAAATTGTGAATAATTAATATATTTTCTGTGCGAATACTAAATGTCAATGATCAAGGAGTAAATATGAGTAAAATAATTCCTGTAAATGACGGTTAAAAATGATCTACCTATGTATTATACCTATGCTCTATGAAAATTATTTTGTATCATATCCATTACGAAAAATAATGTCACAATCACAAGTACTCATAGTCGGCGACACGAAAAGTGGCCCCTGTGTACCGCGACCAGCTACTGCTTCCCTACCCGATAGCCATGGGTTCTCAAACTATACCGCATTCTGCGTATAAAGTTAAAAATTTCCTGGCCTCCCCTGCCAAGAGAGTCTAGTACCACCTATGAGTGAGACCCAATACGTCCAAGTGAGTGTACCAGGTACCTATATATCCACTGGACACCTGCTGTAGGTTAGACCTGACCACTTGCACACATTTTATTTTTATTTCCAATGTCGAATAAAAACTGAAATAATAATAAAATATTAAACCGATATGTCAAAACCTCAAAAATATAATCTTCAATAATTTGTGTAATTGGTAATTTTACTCTAAGACTATAGTTAAAAATCATCAAAAAAAAAACTACCTAACGTAAACGCCTTTTCTCCATGTGAATAAATATAGAATTTAAATTTAAATAAAACTTTTATTTTGAAAAAACAAATATTTTATGGGCCAATGATTGTTCTCCTCTAAGATAATCTTCATTCATCTGTGTATGGTTACCTATAAATAAAAATGTTGACATAGGCATACAATTTTTCGGTCAATCCTTTCAGGTGATAATCGTATTTAAGCTGGACCATGGACTGTAATACTATATAATATGGTTTATTTTATTAGTAGAAATCACGGCGTTCAAAATGTATTATATGCAACTGAACAGCTGGCAATCGATTGGATGACAAAGAATTCGTTAAAAGTATGTATATATGTATAGGTACACCACTGAGAAGCAGAATGTTGTATGAAGTATTCAATAGTTTTATTATCTAATATATAAATATCTCGTGTCAAGATGTTAGTAGTCCACTCCTCCGTAACAGCTCGACCGATTTTAATGAAATTTTTTTGTATATTAAACAAAGTTTTTAAACCTAACCATACAATAGTATAATATATTGTATCATTGTTCTTATTATATTCATTTAAATAGTAATAGTTTATGTTATACTATTGTATTTATTCTTTTTGTGTGCTAATTTTTTAATTTTTCTGTACACATATTTAAAACTGTAATAGGACTTACGTCCGTATATTTGAATAAATAAATAAATAAATAAACAATAATTATATATCTTAGGTACAATCGATATAATACGTCATAAACACTACACTCGGTATATGAGTTATTGATAATTAAACTATACAATATAATTAATATAATATTACATTAACAAGAAGGTCAACATTATAAAGTTATATAATATTAAGCTATAGTTTTGCCATCACAAATAATAACAAATTATTGCCAGTTGTGAGATACCGTAAAAATGGACTATCGACACTACAATACAATGTAGCTAAATTGCCTATACATGGCGCCGTGTTACAGTTATACAAGTATTTAAGTACTTGAACTCAATATATTATTAATATAATGCATTAGAAAAATAAAACAATACATATCAATACATATTTCATATTTTCCCGAGTTACCAGAAAATAGAATCCTAAAGTGGTACAAATATATAATTTATATTATTGCGTCGTATTTATGTCCCTGCTGTTAGTCGATAGTAATTTTTTTCTTTATTGTTATATTTTATTAAAGTCACAAAACCACAGATTATTTAATATAATGAGTACCTATTGATTAATGAATAATGATCACTTACTAGTTACTAAGCACAAATTTACAGGACCTGCATGTTCACTAGAAAATTGCGTATATCGATCTCCTTAAAAACGGTCAGTATCGAATCACCTTAAATTTATGAAAAAAATAAATAGGTTGGTAGTTCCAAACAATAATGTGTAATTTAACCCTCCCCTCTATCACCCCGACAATTAGAGTCAATTAAACCTACAATTTCAAGAATTTTTTTTTCAATATACACAACATGGATCATTTAAATGAAAGTAAGTAGTTAAAATTTGATAATTTATAGATTCAAAACTCTTACATTTTAAATGTTTAACAATATATTTCAAAATAAAACAACATTTTTGATAAATACTAGTTTTATTTTAAATAATAGAAATTAAAAACTAAAAATTAACAAATTCCAACATATTATCAATATATGTGGTACTCATATTAGATATTATTATATTAAGTTACGTCGTTTAAATAATATATAATTTCCGTTTGACCCAATTCACCCCAAATGATTACGTGATTTTTTTTTTTGTAGCTGGATGTAGTCGATATAGTGTAAAACAAAAGTAACTTATTACGATGTTTTTGAACAAATATTTACGTTATTATTTAAGCTGGAAATGTAAGTCCCTATATAAAACCTTAAAATAGGCACTACAAAATGCAGTTAAATTATTTTCAATGAATTTAGTATAAATTTTAAATTATATTTGATTAAATTAATTAAATTGAAATAAAAGTGATTAAAATTATATTTCTAACAAAAAAAAATATTTTCTTATATTGTTTTAACTATTTTGATAGATTTGGTTTATATATTTATTTACTTGTACACACTGACAGATTCACCTATAGATTCTGAGACCCAAACTTCACATCATTATTTATGAAAGATCTATCTATAAACCTTTGCCAGTTGGGTGATTTAATTATCCAAAATAAGTTACTTCCCAAACACTGGTTACAGGACGCCACAGCCGCATGTGCAATCAAAAACCTATAGGCCCAAATTGATCTCTCGACCACTGTTTAAACAGTGGAAAATCTCTATTAATCCTCTCAAGACCTCAGCCATTATGTTCAGCAACAAACAAACTCATGACGGCGAACTCTTGCAATTTGGTGACACTCCCATCCGATGGTCAAAGACAATAAGGTACTTAGGAGTCACCAATGACAAAAACCTATGTTTTGCCACCCTCGTGCAAAACGTGACCAACAAGGCTAAAGGAGCCAAACACTCCCTATTCCCCCTTATCAATAAACGTAGTCCTCTCCCAACTCTCTCAAAACTACACATTTTTAAAACTATTACATCAGACCTATCCTAACTTATGCAGCTCCCGCATGGACGGCAAACATCTCCAAACATAGCTGGGCAAAACTCGAGGCAGTTCAGTATACCCTAACTACCCTGCGACAAATTACTGGACTGGACTGGTATGTCTCCAACGACACTATCAGAACATTCCTAAAAATGCCATCACTGAAAGACTCCATATCAAAAAACAAATACTCACTTACACATCACATCAAAAACTCAAGCTTCAAGCACATCTCCAACATACTATCCAAAACCTCACCAAAAGAACACTTCTTTAAAAAACCTCTTTCTCAATAATTCACAGCCACCAAGCCCAAAACTCAGCACTCTCAAATTATTCTTCGACCTCTCTGTAAGAAGCAATAAAAGCTTGACACAGAGTACTATAACAAAGCAAAACAAAGCATGTGTTGTTACCGTCTTACAAATCACAAATGTACAACATAGCAAAAACTGTTGCTGATTGTTTAGTATAAGAATGGCGATGGCCTATCCTAGAAAGTCTAGTTAATAATAGTTATTATAATATTATATTATCTATGGTAGCAACCACGATTTAAAATACCTATTTCAGTATAATATCTTAGCACCTATTGTAGCATAGGTATAGCCGAAGTGGCAAAACAAGACACTTTTATTAGGGCAGGCCAAATGAAAAATATAAAAAAACTTCTATTAATAACTTAATTATTTATATTATATAAATACATTTATTAAAGATATACACAAATTATGAATTATTTATTTATTATTTTTTACTATTTAAATTATTATTATTAAAATGTCCATGCTTACAATATAATATAAAAAAAATACCTATATATGATTTTTTTTTTAATGAAAGATTATATTTCTATAGGTACATATAGTTTTAAAATTATTCCAAATTGTTTTCATTTAAATTTTAACAATTTACACATACTGCTTTTCTTGTATCAAGTGTCGAATATGAAATAAAAATGACGAAAATATTGAATTTTTCAATGAAATTATATGAACAAACTAGCGATAAAATTGATAGACTATAACTATCGATAAGAAGAAACGGTTATGATGGTTTTTTTTCTATCTAAAAAAATCACTGACGAAAATAATATTGAACAAAATTAATTCCGAGTTTAGTCACACACGGTCTTTTTGATAGAATTATGACTATAAAAATACCTATAAATTCAACAAACAATAGATAATTGTTTTAAATAGCATAACGCTATAGCTTGACTTGGATATTGAAGGTATTAAAGTAGAGCTGGCGGTATTTACGGTATACCGGTGAGTCACCGGTATTTGGAACTACCGGTATTTAGAAATACCGGTATTTCAATATTCCGGTATACCGGTATTTTTCGGTACGGCCGCAGAGCTGGCGGTATTTACGGTATACCGGTGAGTCACCGGTATTTCAATATTCCGGTATACCGGTATTCTTCGGTACGGCGACGGCAGCACGGCGGTGCCGATTACGTGGCCGTGCTATTTCAGTAGCAAAGAGACGGTATATACCGAAGGAACAGTATTTATCGAAGAGACGGTATTTACCGAAAAAATTTACGGTATTTACCATACCGGTATACCGACAGAAACCGGTATGTAAACACATACCGACTACCGGTGAGTGAATTTCACATACCGCCAGCTCTATATTAAAGTACACGAAATAATGAGAATGACTTACAATGAGTAATTTGAAAAATTATAAATGCCCGGTCTTGAACATATATATCTATACCGTGGTATAAGTGTGTGATGAGTTGCATTTCAATACATCTTTTGGGCGCCAAACAATCATTTTATGAATTATTATGAAATTCCTCAAAATTAAATTTAAAAGATTTAATATTGTCTTCAAACATACAGATACAAAAAAAATACTTGAAATTTTATAATAATTTATAAAATTCTAGTATGATTTTTGAAAAATGCAATAATTTCAATAGAAACTTTAACTCGTTTTCATTTGGTCAATTTTAGTTTTAGAGCAATGGTAAAAAGGATCAAATTGACTTAAAAAAATTCGGTCTATCTGAATTTGGTATTCAAAATACCTGTTGCCATTTAAAAAAATGCAAGTTTGATTGCGCATGCGCACACGGAAAGATCTAAAAATGTAAAAATCATTAATAAATGTGTATTTATGTATTTTAAAAACCCTTCCAAAAACCGCATAACAATCTGATGGCACTGGACAGAATTATTTAGTGTTACCTTTAAAAAGAAACACACTGTACATGTACAATATGGTGGTTTGATAGAGACGTGAACAAATTTTTATCACCGTCGTCGATTTTAAACTAAATTATATTAACGTGACGGTTATTATTATAATATAGTTATTATAGACAAAAATAAGCAATCTAAATATATTAAAATTAGTACAAAATATAATTGGGGGCAAAATTTAAAACTGTTTTAGACAAAAATACAAATCACATTATTTCAAAAACATTGGAAGAACAAGTGACAAAAAAAGGCTTGCCAGAACATTTGAATGCAGAAGACATAACTTTTTTCAAACATGCTCTAATCACATATGTGGAAGTCGAAAATTGTAGGCACATTTGATATGGGCAATCGGCAATCTTTTTTATTTGAAATATTAAACAAATTAATTGTTTAAAAGTATTTACATAAAATAAATTTAAATAATTGTTTTAGTAATAAAAACATATTTAATGTATACACAATTAAATTAATAATAATTACAAATTTATGATACATGAATTATAAAACCTTACAAGTATGTTCAATAAAACCTTTCTAAGGTTGTACAGGTGTTGTTTAACTGCATCCCATAAGGTGTTCACTCTATCCTTGTGGTTGTAATATTTAGTTTAGTATTGAAAATAATGATAAATTAAATAAACCTTATACATTTTGTAAATATATTGTGAGAAGCATCAATTCTAATAGGAAATTAGCAGCATTTTCACTTTTCTGTGAGAAAAATAAGGTAATCATCCAACCTGATGCTTTTTAGCCATTCTTTCCTTCTATTTTCATTTTTTGAAATGAATATTTATAAACAAATTAGCAAATTAGAACGACTCCTGAAACTACACTCTGTCTCACAAAATAATGGTATCGCTTTGAGATGTAGACTGTTGGCTACCAACCACAAACGTCGATGTAACCACTAACCCACGACCATTGATGACGATCGTTGTCATTACTGGTATCTTAAATGGGGCGTCGATATGCGCAAGATTGACTGGAAAACGCGGTATGTTTCTTTTGTGAGAAAGTATAGAAATTAGAAAATATTACTTACAAATTAAAATTGAGTTGTGGCGATATTTTGGATGTTGTACACATCTGCATGGTACTAAAATGAAATACTAGAAATCTGTACGACTGTAGTCTGTATATCTGTTCAAATTTTCAATAATCGAATGATTCAAATTAAGAATTCAAACGGGAAGTCGTCAGACAATAAAATAATAATGTTGTTATTTATTTGATAAAAATCACGGTTGTAGATATCACGAACGGATTAACAGAGATAGCATGAGTTTTATCATAACAGCGAGAGAAATGTCACTGTTCCGAGCACAGACTTCTATACTAGTATTATATAGAAATCTGTGGTTCCGAGGACGGAGGACAGCGCCGATACATGGAATATATTCAAGAAGTAACGTTCCATACGTATCGATACGGAATAGTTACGCACCGACTCGTATCGAAGTCCAATACGGGTCCGATACGTATCGCTTGTATGTTTGCAGAGTAACTTGTTGAAGGTTGAACGCATTTGAACCACAGAGAATAGAATGAATGTATTTCTTCTATTCAGTGCTTGAAGAATTGAAGCCTTCAACTCCTATTACTTCCTTGAAAATCTTGATGTCTTTAACCCGATCCGAGGACCAAGCTCCACTCACTTGCGCACGTTATCATACCTACCTAATGTCCCGTCTGTTATGGGTATGATTAGTCGGATTAGTTCGCGCCATAAACATATTATAGTATTATATAGTTCTCGCCAATAGTCAACCACTATACGGTTGTCGAAGTATATTTATTATTTACTATGTTATCTTCGACTGATGAGTATTGACTTGTTGTATTGAAGTCCGTACAATATTTGAGTTTTGTACTTCCTACTTTTATGTGCTACTATCAACACCTTTAACCGTCGTCGTCTCCCTCTTCCAACTTTCAAAGTTCCAACCTACACGCTACAGTGTCACACTGCCGCCGACAACACAGTTTCATAAAATCAGTATTCTTTTCTTATATAATAATCAGGGTGATTTTTTAAGGATTCTCTTCCGCATTTTTCCTTTTCATAGGTAATACATTTACTCAAATTCTAAATTTTTAGAATTTTTAAATATACCAAGGCTAAAGACGGTATTTTCAGATTTTTTATTTTCTGATATTTTTGTACTACTTAGAGGTGTACTGTGACGATGACAGCTTCTATTTTTCAGATGATAACAGCCTTTCTTACTCCAAATTATTTTTGAAGATGATTTTCTTAAAAATGTTGATGTTTTAAACATAATTTGTATAATTGTTAGCTTAAATTGATTCTATAATTTTATGCTTTTTGTATTATTATATTATTCACCAATGACTGTTCTAATCTTTTCTATTAGTAATTAGGTTTTAAGCATCATTTTTAATTTTTTTATTTAAATAATCTGTTTTAAATTTTTACCTGTCATATGTGCAAGATCATTATAACATGCACGATTGAAGGGTCATAAGTCATTGCACACGGCTATGAAACTATCCTAAAAAACGAAATAATTTACATGTACATGTTGCTAAGAATATAACATTTAAATTAAGGTTTATCATAAGTAACCAAAAATTCGATAAAATATAACATATCTAGTACAAATTTCTTTAAAGGTATTATTAGTCAAATTTGGATGTAATTAGAGAGGTATTTTAACGGAGAATAACAATTTTAGTTACATAGTTTTAATAAAAATATAATATTCGTGGATTTTGGGAACTTAATAAGTTTTATAATAAATAATCCAACCATCAGTATTACTAATAGTAAAATAAATATATAGTAATAAATATTACTATATATTAATAATTTTAGTTCTTCAAATGAGATCCCTCCATATTTTTTTTTAAATATTTATATTGGTAGCTAATTAAAAATACGAACGATTATTAGTTCTTAAAATGGTTATACAAACATTTAAAAAAGATATAATATTATTGGATCTAGCGTATGTTATACTAGGTCATTTTTACAAATTGGAAATTATGATAGTTTACGATGGATTAATTGATATTTACTACCATTTCAAAATCACCATAGGCTCCAGTTATCCCAAACCCATTATTCTGGATATGATCTCTGTACAAAAAAAAATAATTAACTCAAAAATTACTCGTTTAAGTTTTGATAGGAAACATAATTATCTAGGTCATCTTATATGTTTGTATTACATTTTAGTTTTACAGAATGTTCTGAGTATTTTAAAATTGTAAATTGTTTGCAGCATAAAATTGGGTAAATTTGGACAGTACCATGTTTTTGTAGTTATCTTATTATTATAGAATATACATTTAAAAAAAAGTTGGAAACTGATACTTCAAGTTGTAACTTGAAGTTTTGAATTTTAAAATAATACTAATATATTGAGTTAAAAAAAATTTATTTAAAAATATGAGAAAGTCATTTTCAAGTAAACTTCTTGGCGAATTCAAATATGTTTTCGTTTCCGAACACTAGAACGGTCTGTACAGTTGACAAAAGGTTGATACTTTTAGACGAAAAAAAATAGTAAATAATGTTAGTCAAGTGCGCGACGGTGCGAATTTGATATGTGACTGCGCGTGTGAAAGTGTCCCGTTCCAGGGCTGTAGTATTCATGTGGAAGCACTGACACTAACGATCGTTTACTACAAACCCAAATACACGCCACGCACTATGGAAATTGCCTATATTCAGCTACTTAAAAACGATCGGTATCGAATCCCCTTAATTATTAGAAAACTTGGGGTGTCTTCAGAGTTCAGACAACACATTTACCGTGCCCGGATCATATGTCAAAAATGTTGGAGGTCGTTCGTATGAGATGTATAAACCTAATGAAATTAAAAATGTAGCTGATGCCGTTGGATATAAAAAAAAAATGACAGTACCTACCTACGACAAGCAAAAACGGAAAAGTAAATACCTAATACATTTTTATCGAAAAATATAGAACTATTGTTTTAGAATGTTAAATAGATTATGTTGTATTTGCGATTAATGTATGAGGTATTTTTATTTCATTTTTTTTTTAAATACCTTTACCTACTGTCTGAAGTCAACCAACACAAAATTTGAAACGATTTTATGTGAAAATTGGTTCCTATGTGTCCGAAGTTAACCTATAAAACTTTTAACTTTTTTAGAAAGTTTGTTAATGAAGTTAAATTGTAGCTAAAAAAAAAACTCATTGTAAAATTAGTATAATAAAATGTTCACAGCTCCTCTCAGAATCTAAAATATAAAAAGGGGAAAGTATAGGCAACTGCTCTGTTTTTGTTGTACAGTATATTGTATTATATTATTTATGTCGAGTCTACCAAGTCATTGAGTAAGGCGCTTAAATGTGTTTTAAATTTGACAACAACGATTTATCATTGTGCCTGTGTATTTTTAATATGTTTCAACTGCTATTGTAACAATATACCAGGAGCCTCGTATTAAATTATCAAGGTTTTCGACACAACAAATAAAATTTTACTGACGTTTATAGAAAAAAAGGCTAAGTAATTGGAAACTGTAATTGTTTGTGAACACTGAACAGCTTAGTTAAATGTCATGTATTTACGGTCGTTTGTTTTACAGTTACACCAAAAACCAATAGAGATGAGTTGTTGAAAACCGATGTTATGCACTTGTAAGACGGGGACAACAAATGTCCGTGTAGCGTCTGTGTGAAGTGTGAAACTTTATATAGAATTACATTTTGTCATTTTAAATTTGATCCTTTTTTGTAAACATTTTAGTTTTATGAGGTTCATTGGCGTGGTCTAAAAAAACCTAACTAGACTGTAATAAATCAACTTTATAAAACTTTTGCAAGTCTCATATAAAATTTTACAGTTAACTTTTTAACAGGTGGTTTACAAAGTTTTTCTTTAAATTAAAAATAATAATCAAGCAAACTGTGACCTATGAGACAATACCTATTTAAGACATCTCAACCAGTGAACGTTATATTTGTAATTGTTTTTTTATTATACCTACATATTTTAATTTAATCCAATAACATAATATTAACTATTTAATACACTATCACTTTAATTTGTACTTTAAGATATTTATCAGGAGAACATAGAGTATAGACCTCTAAATTTTAAATTATACTTAACCTGTCCCATCCTCTTACATATTTAATAACATAGTGTATATTATTTATTTTTTAAGTCCTGATAATCTTAATAAAACTAAACTACATTTCACTTTATGACACTCGCCACTTATTTTATTACCTTTATTATCTTTTTATTTCAGACGATATTGTTTCCAAAACTACCATTTGTCTAGTATCAATATCAATATATAATATTTTATCATCCAATGAACTGAACATATTTTACCCACTAATCAAATGATTTTATTCATCATTAACTTCTTTGTGTTACTCATAACATTTATTTTAGATTCTGAGCGGAGCGATGAATGTATTGGTTTTACAATGATGTGTGTTTTTTTTTTATTTTTTTTTTTATTTTTTTTTAAATTTTTTTTTAAATTTTTGTGTCTGTCATCATGTTTTAGGACAGAAAAAATGCTTCGATTTTCTTCAATAGTACCTTTTCTGATAGGAAAGTGAATCTAGTTGGTACTTTGGGGGTCAAAAGTCAAAATTTCCCAGTAGTTTTCATGAGCGCCTGGAAAAACAAATGAAAAATTATGGGAAAAACGGGAATTTTTACGGAAAACCAATTTTCGACAAAATTGATTTTGGTTTTTGGTATAACTCTAAAAGAAATGACCGTAGAGACATGAAATTTTGACCGAATGTTTATACAAGTATTTTCTGCACACCATAGCATTTTCAAAATATTCTGACTTATTTTGAGCTGTTAACGGACATTTTCAGTTTCCAATTTTTTTAGTTTTTTTTTCTATAAATGTCAATAAAATGTTATTTGTTGGGTAAAAATCTTGAAAATTTAATAGTAGGCTTCTAATATATAGTTTCAAAGGCAGATGAAAAATATTAAAAATCCGTAGTCACAATTTTTATTTATAGGTAATCAAAGTTCAAATTTTACAAAATACGTAAAAATGACGAAAATGTGCAATTTATTTTGAGTTAGAAATTCATAAAAATTTTTCTTTTTAAATCTAAGATTTGAAATGTAATACAAGATTCCTCATAAGTTTGCCTAATTTTATCAATAAAAAAAAGTTTATAAGCAAGTCATAATAAATTTTTATGAGCATTTTTAGTTCAAATTTGTACAAGATTAGATATTCACTCGATTTCTCATGTAGCGATTTTCTTATTTTGTTGCAATTCAAAAACAAATAATTGTAGATGCATGAAAATTTCACTGAATGTTTATATAAGCTATTTCTATACACCATTCAATTTTGAAAATATTTTGATTTGTTTTGAGCTGTTTACAGACATTTTTAGTTTTCAATTTTTTTAGTTTTTTTTTTTATAACTGTTAATAAAATTTTATTTGGTGGGCCAAAAAGTCTGAAAATTTATTACAAGCTTTCTTATATATTGTTACAACATCAGTTGAAAAATTTTAAAAATACATAGGCACGATTTTTTTTTATAAGCATTTAAAGTTCGAATTTTGACAAAATTTGTCAAAATCTCGAAAATTATAAATCATTGTAATTAAAAATTATAAAATGTTCAGTTTTTATAACTAAGTGTTGAAAATTTAAAACAAAAATTCTCATAAATAAATCATACTGTAACCAAAAAATCTAAAAAATATATCAACATATTTATTTTTTACAGACATTTTAATTTCAAATTTAGACAAAATTTCATATTTAAACCAAGAATAATGATTTTAGTTATTTTGATATAATTTAAAAATATTATTTGTTGGTATATGAAACTTTTAGAATATATTGTTATATTTTATATACACGCAATGGCATTTTAAAATATAATTTTTTTGAGAAAAATGAATTTAACCAACCATAGTAAATACTAATGCCTATAATACTAAAATTAATTACTTTATTCACAATAATATCATCAAATACATTTAGACTTAGTAAGATATTATAGACTGACTGACCGTCTTCGCTCAGAATCGTTTTTCTTATTCAATGATATTATATAATTGGATAAAAATCTAACACAATCCATTACAGTGACTCACTTGTAACCTACTGTACAGCAGAGCGACATACTCTTACCCGCCCTTTTTTTATTTGTGTCTGTGTACCTTAACGATAAGTAATCGATATAATGCTTCAATTTTTAACTTCAGTATCTTATTTGATGGGAAAGGGAACCTAGTTGGTGCATTTGGGAAAGTCTAATTTTTAAATGCCCAGTAATTTTCAAAAGAGCCAAAAACAAAAATTAAATTAAGAAAAAACTTGAATTTTTTATACAAAATCGATTTTGAATTTTGGTGCAATTCTAAAACAGATGACGTAGATCATGACATTTTTACTGAATATTTATATTTATCATTTTTTATGCATCATAATATTTTAATCAGTTTTAAGCTGTTTAAGAAAATTTTCAGTTTCAAATTTTTTTAGTTTTTTTTTCTATAAATGTCAATAAAATTGTATTCGTTGCGTCAAAAAGCTTGAAAATCTAAAACAATAAATCTCCTAATATACTGTGATAATGGCAGTTAAAAATATTAAAAACACAGTCATAACTTTTTTTTATACAAACCTTTAAAGTTAAAATGTTAAAATACGTAAAAATCACGAACATTTGCAAATTATTAAGGGTTAGAAATTCATAAACATTTTTCTTTTTAAATTTTAATATTGAAACAAGATTCCTCATATTATGTTTTTCTCTACTTTTACTTAGAAATATTTACCGGAAAGCCAAATTAAATTTTTATGAGCGTTTGAATTTTTGAATATTAGATATTCACTCGATTTCTCGTGTAGCGATTTTCTTATTTATTTGTAATTCAAAAACAAACAACCGTCAATACTTGAAATTTATAATATGTGTTAATTTTATCTATTTCTATACTTGATAACATTTTCAAAATGTTTTGACTCATATTGAGTTGTTTACGGACCTATTCAATTTTTTTAGTTTTTTTTTTATAACTATCAAAAAAATTGTATTTGTTCCATCAATAAAAGCGTGAAATGTAATATAAGGCTTCTGATATATTGTTACAACATCAGTTGAAAAATAATAAAAATACAATTAAAGGAACAATTTTTTTTTTTATAAACATTAATTATAGTTCCAATTTTTACAAAATTTAATTATCTTAAAAATGAATAATTTATTTTGTAGTTTAAAATGCATAAAATGTTCAAATTTTATAACCAAGAATTGTCAGCTTAAAACAATTTTCCACGGAACTAGGTAAATAAATTACTTTATTCACAATACTTAGTATTATCACAGGCTGACAGCTGACTAATCGTTTAGCAACTGACTAAGCAAAAAATAAATATAATAAACCATGACTTGTAAAAATGAATTTAAAACTAGTTTTGTGACTTTAAAATTAAGAGAAGTATAAGACTGAAGAGGTAATAACAAAACCTTAATTTGCAAACTTAAAACTCTATAATAGTCGTAACTTTTAATGTTCGATGTAAACACGTATATAATACGCAATAAATGATAAGCCGGTGGCCGTTATTTGTTATCGGCTGTGACGCTAGCGTCTTATGAATTTATGATAACACTGTCGTCTCCTCGTCATTATATTATTAATTAATCCGAAAATCCGACCGCGGATTATTTTTCTACTACGGTATACGAATCGAAAACCTCTTGGACGTTTTTCGATATTTTTAAATTTTTTCCCAGACCCAAAAGCCATACTCTATGGTGAAAATCGGTCGGAAAATCGAAAATAATAAAATCCGATCGAGGACTATTTTTCTACTACGGTATACCAATCGAAAACTTATTAGACGTTTTTCGATATTTTGAAATTTTTTCTGGTCGGAAAATTGAAATTTTATAATTATATGTGTATGTTTCCGATAGGTTTCAAAAAAACCAATGGCCTTTATGTCAGTTGCGTTTTTAAAATTTTATTTTGTACTTATAATAATTTGATCAGTGATATTATTTTATATTGCACGAGTGAAAAAAAAATAGCATAAAATTATTATGGTTGTGGTAACACTGCGGAGTATTGATGTAGTGATAGTATTACGGTAGTGATATGGACTTAGTAATTTTTTCTCCAGACCCAAAAGCCATACTTCAACCACATATTTCTGTATTATACATTATACTATTAATGAATCATTAATTAGTTCATGAACGTTTATGAAGCCCACTCTCACACTGTTGGCTGCCTCATAGTGGAAAGTAGTATAGTTATATATAACCTACTTAAGTACGCTCTCGGACAACAACTAACCTTGTTAGTGACGGATACGACCTAAAACGGCTAAGGTGAGTATCAGTCAACTATAGTTTTGTCGTTTATAGTTTATAGTCACATGCGAGCCCCTGCTATCATTTTTGTCATCAATATTTAACAACATTGTTTAATGCTATATTAATATTTTAGTTGTAACTTTTAGCACAAATAATAATCGCTACTGGTTAGGTAATATTCAGTCAATATTAATGTTCACAGAGGAGACGGTTAACAGGACGGAACAATAACCATATCCATTGTTATTATTACTATTGTTATTATGGAAATAATATATCTACTTGTCCCTTACGACTAGTGTCGTCATTCCCACGGTCTGTGTGGTCTTTTCCCCGTCTAGCCAGCCTAGGCTCCTAGCTATATCATACATTATATGTGTGCCATGGGTTTGCAGATGTGCTTGTGACTTGGTCAATTCTACAAATAATGCGGGGTTTGACTGGCCATATGTGGTCTATATTAGATACTGTGAATATAACTAATAGCTATTGCTCTGCTAGGGTCTCGTCGTAACGTTGAGATCATCCCGACTATATATTGTGTGTAATAATATATAATATATTATAGTTATATGTAAAGGCGGAGTAGGGTCCATACGTAGCAATATATTGACTACCTGTGTCCTCAGGTGTACAGAAATAACAATCTAATCACTCGAACTTTGATGAAATGGACTCGAGTTAATGTTGTGTGACTGGCAGTTATAATTTTTCCAAAAGAATGATTCAAGCGATACATTGTGACAAGTGTTGTATGGACGTGTCCGACGTCTGTCCATGGACATGGTGAAATTGATCACAATTAATAATATAGTGTTGTGTGTAGCAGTGTGGTACCTACGTCATATATTATATTATAATACTGTCTCAATTTTTTCAGTGTTATCGAATCGTTTGACCACATCCACCACTTTTATCACATAACAACCATCATTTTTCCAGTCATGTCAAATCAATCACCATCCACTTCAGACGTGACTAAGTGTTCAGTGACAGGCAACAATAATCTCATTTGTTTCAAGCTAATTAAAACATTTGAATGACAACAAAACTTGAGAAATGTTTGCTACTAATTTTTTTGGTACCTATATAATTAAGGAAAACTTAATTTTCCTAATGAAATAGTTTATATAATATTATTATCCCCAGTTATGTTAGCATTATATTAAAATTTTATCCTCAAATAGTGATATAATCGGTGTTAAGTCTTTATCAAAATAGATATTTCCTAAAAATAATAGACTTATTATTAAATTGAGATACGTCCTCACCAAAATTATATATTTCCCACAAAAAAAGATTAAACACGAGTCACTTCCTCGTTAAAACTATATATTTCCTACGAATAAAGACTCAACTTGAGTTAAGTCTTCATAGTCTCAAAAAAAAATAAGACTTAACTCAAAGACTTAGGTCAACAAAAGGTAATAAAAAAAAACCTTCGATTTCTAGCATGCTCCAAAATAAATGCAAACAATCCATAAAAAATTGTTTCAAAAACAATTACCATCGGAATAAGAATTTAATTCCAAAAACTCATAAACATTCTCCTAAAAAGTAGTGAAAATTGAGTTAACTCCTTCTTCGTAGGGGGTGTCGATAGCAGAGTTCTAATATTTGATAGTTTTAAAAGAAGATAATTTTTTTATTTATACAATTAAAATTGTTTTTTTTATTGATTAAATGTCATACATTTTAAAAATATATTGGTAATTGTTCAGTGATCTTCTTTTAAATTAAATATACAAAATTAATTTAAAAAATCACCTTGGATAATATTGTATAATAACGAAATGTATCTTACAAAGAAAAAATATATTAGATTTTATTAGGATTATATTTATAAAGACAGTCTCTAATAATTTTTTTTTTTAATGGATCTTCATACTTTTCCATAAATGTTGAAAGGTGATTGTCATTTTCAATACATTTTGATAAACTCTGAACACATGTATTTGGTATTTTTAAACCATAATAAATAAAAACCTAAAAGAATATGGTATACATTTGAAGTTATAATATTAAAATATAAAGGTGCAAATATTATGCGCATTGCTAAATTATTTTTAATCTAAAATAATATGTAAAGAAACTTTTTAATAAGTCTAATTACTGGTCAATCCGTATAAGATTTGCGTTCAATATATTATGAAAAAAAATAAATGTACCGTCTGTGAATTAGTTATAAATACAAAACTAGGCATAGATTTTGTATTTGGTTTTGCAGTATACATTCCACAACAAAAAGCAGAAACAGATTCTCCTAACTTAAATGTTGCGTGTTGACTTTTCTGATCCACAATGAATGTATCTCCATTCAACGAACATGTTATTAAATAATCTGGACCATCGTCTGCTATTGACAATTTATTAATGACAAACAATTCTTGATCAATGTTTTTACTCCTAAAAATTAGAAAAAATTAATACACTTTAAATATAAGGAATGTTAGCTGTTGAGTAGATATGTAATAATAGGTACTCATTACTTTTTTGAGAAACATCAAGGAATCTAACTTTGTTATTTATTTATCGAAATAACGCTAGAGGAACTACCGTAATTATTTTATAAGAAATCTTGTTAAATAACGAGTTATATTTTGCTAAAAATAATAGGTAAAGGAGCTGAAATTGTGTGTTCTTATAACTATATTAATATTTAATCAGGTCTTTTAAAAATATGAAGTTGTTTACCAATGATAAAACATGTTTCTAAACTTTAATACATATTCCTCATGTTAAGAGCTTCAGTTAGAAAATCTTTATAGTATTTCTGGAGGTATTAGTACCAAAAATCAATAAATAATAAGTAAAAATAAATTTAAAGATACATAATTATATAGAACAAATATTAAATAAAGGAAAATAATTACTTGATTTAAATGTTGTCACCTTATGATATTTTAGTTTAACATGTTTAAAAATGTTGAAAGTGCGTAATGTAATGTAATGATTGTAACTAGTTACTTTTGAGTTGAAACAATTATATAGCACAATTAATTTGTATTTTTGTAATGAAGAAGTAATCTATTTATTTTTTAATTTTGTAATTAGTAACACGACTTACCCAACACCTAACCATAGTATGATATTAACTAAAAATAAAAATTTTACCATAAAATTTTCTCTTTTTTTGCCAACATTACTAAACCATTTAAAGAAGCAATTCCATATAAATTATCAGTTTTATCAAACAATTCTTGATCACATTTTATATCTACTTTGAGATTTCCTATCATCACTGAGGATATTAAAGGATTAAGATGTTCTATGGGCAATTCATTTTCATTCTCATATTCAATTGTTTTTCCACTGTAATAAAATAAATCATTAATAAAACTTATTAATAATACAAACATAAATTAATTTAATGAGCTTACTTTAATTCTGGAAAAGCTGTGGGACAATAAAAACACACTGCAGTGACGCCAGGTTGAGAAACAAGTAAACATGGTCGATTTTTAATGTCCTTAATCAATATAATTGATCCAATTTGGTTAGCACATCCCCATTTATGTAATTGTACTAGTCGTCCAGCAGCCGCATTCTGACTCCAACGATAGGAATGTACCACTCTGTCAGTTGAACCAACAATTAGTTCCAACATTCCATCAGAATCTATATCACCTAGTATAATCACCTACAATTATTATTATTTATAATACTGAATAGAATTTAATTAAGTTATTTTTCAATTTTACTTTAGTGTTTGCCGGGATTCGCTGATGATGTACGGGCTCAAGTTTCATAATACATTCATCATATGGATTCAATTTACTACATTTTAAACATAAATAAATATGACACCAGCCATCAGCAGATATAGCAATTAAAGTGTTACTGCCACAGTTCATTAAGTCTCCAATAGCTAGGGCAGTGATTATGCCTAATCCAGATATTTTCTGAAACAGCTGATGACCTTTAAAGATGAACAAATCACCTTCCACACTACCAATAACAAGTTCCATTTCATTGTCATTGTCCACATCCCCTAATGCAATGGCACTATTGAATACTTTTCCAGGCAATTCAAAATCAAAAAAGTCAACAAATGATGCAATATTCATTTCATTGTCAACCATTATACAGAATCTAAAAATAAAATAAATATTATTTCTCTAAATATCTGATAGAAGTTAAATGTAATTTAAGTATCTATTAATCATATAAATTAATGAAGTGATGGTTTAAATTTAATAAATGTGATTCATTTTATTTTATAGTTTTTAAACAATTAAATGTTAATTAATAGTGTAAATTAATAATGCACATCAAAATCAAAGTGACAACTATGCATTTTTTAAAATAAATGTTTAAATGAAGTAAAGAAATATTTAAAAACCACAGAATTAATAATAATTTATACTTCACAGACAAATACTTTAAAAACTTGAAGTGACATCAATAATTATTTTATGTTTTAACTACCTAACTATAATTTGTTATTAATTAACTTTATGATTCCATTAATCCATTCAATCCAAAACAATGTGAAATAGAAGTTCTTGATACTACATTATATGCTTTATCATTTGATATTACACAATAAATTTATAAAAAACATTTCCTGCAAAATGTAGTAGGCTCCTAGATCGCTTGAAGAAGTTGACAAAAGCCACTGATACAGATAATTTTTACAGGCCCTATTGTTTAAATATTAAGATATGAAAGAAAAAATTCTATGAGCATTTTATTATTATTTATACAGCTTTTACCATTCTTGCTTCTATTCTTAAAGAATAGTCATTTTATTTAAAAAAAGAAAAAATGATATTGTTATTGTAAATAAAACATTTTAAATATTGCAATGTTCAAAATTAATTAGGAGTAGTGAAATATAATAATTATTCTGTAATGTCTAATACCTCTATTGAATCAAATATTGCTGGAACATTTTATCTGAGTACAACAGATATTTCTGATCTATTTTTTGTTAAATTAAAATACCTATATTAAGAATACATTTTTTTTTTGTTATTTTATCTAATTGCAGGGCTGTTGTCATTAACATATTAATGAGTAATTTTATATTAAACTTAATGTTGTATTTTTTTTTTATGTGATAAAGAATTGAACACAATTTTTTTAAATATAAAAATATGCCTGTATTCAATAATGTAACTAATCTTATTATTTTATATTTTTTTTGATTAATTTTGTATTTATTTTGTGCTCATAATAAACATCTTATTTTATTGACTGTAATGAAGGTGTTCTTTCGTTTCATTAATTAATGTGTTAAGTTAAAAATATTTTTTAAATTTCTGACATATTATATTGATTTTGTCATTGTGTAATATTTTAACCAAAATATTAAGGGTCTGAACTAGCAGGTCACATCAAACATTTTGGAGCTTCTGAAAGGAGTCATATAATTTATTTTGTTTTTTTTTAAATACGTTTTATATTTACAAATAATTGTAATAAATTAACTTCATAGTTTTATGGTATATTTATACCTAACCTTATGTTAATTTATGTTTTCCTCTCTTAAAACTAACTGTTGAGCTATAATAATTAAAGTATTGAAAGCTAAATAAAAAAATAAAAATAAAATATACTTAATCTTTGGTAGGTATTATACATTTAATAAGGTATTCAAAATCTTTATGTTGGAAAAAAACATTAAATGTTTAATACAAATATACAATATTACACATATATAATATAATATACTATAGAGAAGTAAATAGGTAGGTACTTATTTGTAACACCACAAGTAGAACTGCTGGGTGTCTCGATCTGCTGTGGCACGGACACGAACGTGTCTACCGTTCTGATATGGAACAATTTATTTTACTTTAAAACGTTCACGGGCATGTGAGCGTAGGTATAGCGGAGCTGCATATTGTCGCGAGAGAGCGTGTTTATCGTAGGGCAACAGACTAACAACTACAGTCTTCGTGAGCGTACCTACGATATGCGAGAAGCAACGATTTTTAAACCAAACGAAAACATGTTAATAGCGAACGCACGATTTTCTTCAACGAGAAAGGAAGCACAATTTCATGGCCGTCGAACAAAACACAAAAGAAGTAGTTTTTGAGCTGGCAGCGGCGATCACGACAGTTTAGCCAACGTTGTGGATGACGGAGCGTAGAGTCCATGAACTTGGTAACCATGGTGGTCGAAAAAGCGCGGTCACCAGGCGGCGGCAAATCTGTGTTCAAAAGGATCGAACACTGTAAATAATTTACATGTTTTTTCACATTGGTGTTACCGCTGGATCACTGGAATAGTTTAATTTTTTTTCCTCTATTGATTTTCAGGACAAGTGCTCCTATCCTATATTAGAGACAGAGTGCCACTATGCGTAATGTCAAACAAAGCAGACTCTAGTGCTTAATACAAAAAAACTCATGGCAAAGTCTAACACTCATTTTCATTGGGTATGACGTATCAGGGAGGGGTCCATAATATAAAAACCCAATTTTGATTATAATTGAAATATTATTGTCTGATATGCAGAATATTATTAATTATTTATGGCTTGGCGTGGAAAAAAGTACCAGATTAACTATTAAATATTTTAATCAACTACATTTAATAGAATATATTTTAAAATTATCATATAAACTAATAAACGAAATTTGATTTTTAGTTTTTTCGAAGTTCAAACTTTTGTGTATTTTCAGTTTAAAATATTATGTTTAAAAATGACTAATTTAATCATATGAAATATGAAATATTGGAAGGCGAAGTTGTTATTGATAATATTTTATAATGAATTTTCAAATATTTCATCCTTACATAATTCATAATCAAAATCAATTCATTGTAGCTAGTTCAAATGATGGTTTATTCTTTGTATGGGAAAAGATACAGAGAATAATTTGCTCATACTGAAAGGATATAGTTCAACCGTAAATTGTATACAACCACACCCTTCAGAGATTATGTTGGCAACTGGTGGTTTTCATAATGAAGTCAAATTATGGAGTCCATTGTCAGATGTAAAACTATTAGGAAAATAAAATAATAATGCTTAAAATTAATCAAAACTTTTAATGCAATGTTAATTGTTATAGAATGTGGATATTACATTTAAACAAAATTGTTATAGCACAACAGCTGTGTTAAACCAACAACGTATGATAGCTGATCCAAGTGAAATAGCAGCGTATTTCATGAGGGCATTAATTGGAATGGTTCTAACTTCTGCTGAGATTAATTTATGTTATTTTTTTTATTAATATTAAATATAAATAAAAATTTTTAAATACTTTTAACTTTATAATATTTGTTTTTTTGTTTTCAAAATCTATGACACTTTACCAACAATTATTGATTGTTTTGCAATGTCCAACATAAATTCAATTTCATTTACTTCTGGTAAATTCATACCACTAATCTGAAATAAAATATAAATATTAAATTATGTTTAGGTATCAAATAAAATAGTAAACATAAAGAGTTTTATAAGAAGTTATATGGCATATATATATATATATATATATCACTAATTGCATCTGTGTCAAGTAAATGTTCAAAAATGTACTTCTATACATTTGTATACAACAACAAAATATTATATTATTATAAAACATGGTTTTCCAGTCTTTTTTTTTTGGTCACATCTAATATTATTCCCAATATTTACAAGTCATAGATTATATTTAAATTATAAAATAACTCTTAGTTTTGTAACTGAGCAATATTAAAATTGGATTTTAATTAATAATTATCGTATCTATTATGTTAAAAAATTCAGATTTACAAAAACAACAAAACACTTGTTACCATGTGCATGAGCGTTTAAAAAATCCATAATTTTTCGTGTCTGTTGTCTCAGTAACCACCAATAAATATCCATTTGTTGAGAACATTCCGAATAATTTTTAGTGCCTACGGTCTAAAAGTTAAACGTATTTTCGTATAATCTACCTACATCATTAGATCAATTTGTAAAATACCGTAGCCTTTTTATTACCCTTCGTGTCCAACATACTTAGAACTTTATCAACCAATTTTGGTGTATTCTTTAATCCATCCAAGACTGGAAATTGTACATTATCTGAAGGTACATTAGAAATAATAATTTTAATAACATGTATTTTTAAAGGGTAACACGAATTTAATATACCTAATTGATGGCAATTTTACTTGTTTATACTCTGTTAGGTTAGGTGCCGACTTATGCGTAGAGGCATTTCAATACAACAGGTATAATGATAATTTACAGGCTAGGGGCGACAAACGGTTGTTGACTGACCGTGGCCCGATAAAAACTGGTCTCCACTAACTACGTTTCTTAACTTCAAAAAGTTATAGACGCTAGAGTTAAAAGATAAGTTTACCAGACCTCACATTCATTTTTTATAAGCGTTTGAAATTCAAAATGTCACGATGGATCACCTGTGAAATAACAATTTCTTGTCAAACGATTTTTTTTTTTATAAGCATTTAAAGTTCAAATTTTGACAAAATTTGCCAAAATCTGTAAAATTGAAAATTATTTTGTAATACAAAATATATAAAATGTTCAATTTTTATAGCTGAGGATTTACAAAATATATTCTTATACAGTAGGTTGAATTAATTTTTTCCAATAACATTCCATTTGAAAAGAGGCTTTTTGTGTATAAGATATAATCATAGACTTGAAAAATGTTAATTACTAACGAATAATATTTTTATATTCCGACAAAATAACTAAAATTGTCAGTCTTTGTTTAAATTTCTAATTATGTCCAAATTTGAACTTAAAGTATCTATAAAAAAATATCCGTTCATATTTTTAGATTAAAGTAAAAGTACTATGAACTTTAGAAATTCAGAATTATAGAAACCTTGTTTTAAATTGTCAAATCTTAACTACAGTGGCTTTAAACCCATGTTTTAGAAGTGGCGGCCACCACACCTATTTTAAGGTGTGGGTGTACTCCCTATCATTGGTGGGTAATCGTATTCCTCAATATAAAAAAACGGATAAGTTAGGTAAGTGGGATTCTCTCTGCTATACAGTAGATTACAAATGCGTCACTGTAGTGTGTTAAATTTTATTTCAATGATATATGAAAAACGATTCTGAGCGAAGACGGTCTGTCAGCTGTTGCCTGTAACTAAGTATAGGTATATTTTATGATATTATTGTTATTAGAGTAATTCATTTTAGTAGTAGTCATTAGTATAGGTAGGTACTCCAATAGATTAAATTCATTTTTACCAAAAAAATTACATTTGAATATTTCATATTGTGTTTAAAATATAATAATATACTTTAAATATAAATTTATATAATATTTTTTGAATTTCAACAATATAACTCAAACCATTATTTTTGTTTTTAATATGTAATTTCGACAAATTTGAATTTAAAATGTCTGTCAAAAATAACTGTGTATATATATTTTAGATATTTTGGTTACAGTACGAATTATTTATGACAATCTTTGTTTTAAATTTTCAATCCTTACCTGTAAAAATTAAGCATTTTATAATTTTTTAATTACAATAGTTAAATATTTTCAAGATTTTCATAAATTTTGTCAAAATTGGAACTTTAAATACTTATAAAAAATCATGCTACCTAAAAAACCCATTCCCATTGAAGCAATATACCAGGAGTTTTATATTAAATTTTTAATCTTTTTGACCAAACGAATAATATTTTATTGACATTTCTAGAAAAGATAATCAAAAAAAATAAGAAACTGAAAATGTGTGATTTATAAGCTCGCTCAAGTTCAACATAAATCAAAAATACATTTTACTAAATAAGTGTCTAAAGTTAAACTGACAAAATTCAATAAAATTTCTAAAATTTGAAAATATTTGTCTGTCTACCCAAGAAAAGTTAAAAGATAAGTTTACCGGAAAATCACATTCATTTTTTATAAGCATTTGAAATTCAGATTGTTACGATGGATATTCAACAATAAAATAAATATTTCTCCACAAACGATTTTTGTTATTTGGTTGTCATTCATAAACTAACTATAGATAAATGATTATAATAAAATATTATAATTGTCAAAAAAAAAAAAATCGTTTAAATTGAACATGTTGTTATAGGTACTTTTAGTAAAATAAATGACTAAAACAGCTGCAATATAAAACTAGTATCATCTATTTACCTATATTATACTAATATATAAAGTATGATGGAAGTATCATGTGATAATGATATTGACATAAAATAGCTCAAGCACTATGGTATTTAGTAAGTGTTTGTGTGTGTGTGTATATATTACTACGTCGTTCTTAGATAGTTAGATATGGTACCCATATTGTTATGTAATAAATGTTAATCATTCTACGTAACATTAAATGTGTCTAGTCTAAACAATTATTATTATAATGTTAAAATTAAAATTAAATATAACTTTTAACACAAAATATTCATAATATTTTTTACCTTGTGTAAAGGTACGTTTTGCTTTGCGTGATCGCGATTTTGTCTTCTTGGTTTATTTTGACAACACGTTTCAATCGACAGATTTATAACTCATATTTTTGCATCGTTCGAAATTTTAGTTTTGAACAAAAATAACCGAGGAACCAATTATAAATAGTTCTGACTATTGTGGTCTAGTGTTAAAACTATATAACATTTAATTTGTAATAAGGAATAACTATTTTGTACTCATAAAAAAGTAAAAACAGCGTGTGTAAAACTGTGGAAATAACTCATTATAAATATCAAAAAAATAAAAACCAATAATTGTAGGATATTGTTTACCAATATACACTCATAGTAATATATACTGAAGTAAAAAAAAAATGTTCTTATGTATTAAAATGCAAATTTATTACCGAGATAAATTAAATTGTATTTTGGATTTCCTATAGCTATTTCCAAACAAAAAAAACACACACATCATTGTAAAATCAATCAAAAATACAAAGTTTTAATTTTTTTATAATCATTCAAACTTCAAATGTTCATAAAAATAAAAAAATAAAATTGTATGATTCTTAACTCACAATAATATGCACATTTTCGTGATTTTTACGTATTTTATCAACATTTGAAGTTTGAATGAATTTCGACAAAGAAAATCCTATGTTGGGTGATTTAGTAAATTATGCGGTGAGAATTTGACCATATGAATGAAGATCAAAAAAGGGCAGCAACCCGAAACCCGAAACGACAAGTAGGCCTATGGTTTAGCGTGGGCCCGAATTGTTTGCATTTTTTTTCAAAATTTTTCTAATTTCTCATGATTATGGTTTATTACCGGAACTATTATTATAACTATTAGGTATACTATTATCATACAATAAATGCAATAAAGTTTGAATTTTTTGTAAATTATATGGTATATCATATATTTTATGGATTTGTTTTATTAAGCAAGCCACCAGAAAGAATCTATAATTTTGTTTTTGAAAATTACTATATTCTCTTTTCACTTATAGCCGCTCAACGCCGTGTTTGTTATCCACCGTAGGTAAATTCAACAATTTAAACTAAGAAAGTAATATTTATTTAAATGTACAACAATTTTGTTTATAAAATCAAATAATAATGAAATATAAAACCAATGTCAAACCCTCAAAGATATTATTCACTACAGTTTTTACTATAGGTGATGTGATTTTACTCTTAAAAATCTAAAAACGGTTTTACGTGAATACGTTTTCTCTATATCACGCTCTGAGTGAGAAAACAAATATTGTGCCGTTAACAACCTCTTAAAATTCTGTTCGATAAAGAGTTTAAGTTTTTTGTGATGGTAGTATGACAATGTATTTTTTTACTAAAATTCCCCTCAGTTAAAGAAAATTTGTAACTAGGTGACATGTGTCAGTTGTCCGTGACATTTTAAAATGCTATGTCATTAGTTAAAAATATACCTATCTGATTAGTGTTTCAAATCAAGCGCCAAAAACTCAATTCATAGTTAATTAATTTAGGTGACTTTTTGTCGATATTTTTATCGTATTAATATAATGTTACTGTATTTTTACGGTTGGTATTGTGGTACAATGGTTTTTTGTCGATTACCATTTTGTCGCATTATGATGATGGCGTTTTGTCGAATGACCTTTTGTCGTTATCGTGTGGCTTTATGTCGTGTGGTTATTTGTCGGGTGACTTTTTGGCGTTCTTCGGGTGGGAAGTAGAGGACGACACGACTGTGATAACAGCAACGGCCTGATGGATGCAGTGCGACGGGAGTGATAACGAAACGACGTCGTCATAACTGTGTATCCATCCACGTCATCTATAAAAAAAAATAGTTGACGTAAGTTATAGTAAGTACTCTATATTATCTACTTTACTTTATTTGTACCTTTTAATCTCTTCCCAACGCGTGTTCAATTTTTTTCTACGAGGAAAGACGATGTATCCATCCACGTCTTCTAGTAAGTACTCTATATTATGTACTTTACTTTATATATACCTACATTTTAATATCTTCCCAACGCGCGTTAAATTGTTTTAGTTCCAGTGTTAATATATAGGCAGGTACCGCAATAGTATTCAATATTATTATTGATTTCGAAAATATAAAGGCTTTTAAATTCTCAAATATTTCTTGTCTTCTATAGCACAAGTACTGACATTTTAATTTCTAGCCGTTATTTTCTAACCGATTTTCTTGTGGTTTCTTGTTAACAAAA
This sequence comes from Nasonovia ribisnigri, assembly GCA_027563435.1. Classification (NCBI taxonomy): domain Eukaryota; kingdom Metazoa; phylum Arthropoda; class Insecta; order Hemiptera; family Aphididae; genus Nasonovia; species Nasonovia ribisnigri. The sequence continues at coordinate 31,333 of JANEHU010001023.1, read as the reverse complement.
ACAAATATAATATAATTCATAGATTTTCATTGAAAAGGAAAAATAATATCGAGTATTTTTTATAAGTAATTGTGACGACAAAATCTTTACGAAAAAATGGGGGAGAAACGATTTTGTCGTGTATCTAGACCAAAGATATAAATATATGTTAAAATACTCGAAAATAATATTAAACCTAAACATTTTTTATTAAAATCAATATAATATTATATCTGTGAATACGTTAAGGTAGTCAACTTTTTAGTATTAATTTAGTTACCAGAGAATTTGTATGATGATGTTTTAAAATCATATGGATAATAATGATTCATTTATTTCCGAAATAGGAAGAAAACATAGATCCAAGAGACGTAAAAAGAAAGTTATTATTAATGATTCATCGGGTAAATTATTTATTATTTATGATAAAACTACTAGTACCTAAGAATTATAATAACTATTCTTTTATAATCAGAAGAATTCATAGATGATACATATGTGCCTAGTCTTCATGCAAACTGTTCATGTTGTGATGACAATTTTGGAGAAGAGATGTATGAATGCTGTGAATGTCATAGAAAATATCATAATTATTGTCATATTCCTATAATTCTTCCCAGGTAAGTATATTGTTGTTGCGAGTAATACCTTATGATGCAATTTAGAATGAATTATTATTTTATTTTTGTGAATCAGTTAGAATGTCATAGGTATATTTATTATATAATGATTCTAGTGAAAAAAGAAAAAAACCATGGAAATGCACAATGTGTTTAGATATGAATACCATATCAAGAGATTTGGATGAAGAAAGTGTCTTGGAAAATATTTCTGCTAATGCGGTTGTGCGAAAAATTGCCGAAAGGTTATTAATGGAATGCTACTGTTACATTGGCAGTGATATTTTCAGGGAACAGCCTAATATAAAAGTTGTAAGTTCAACAATAACTATTAATTAGGTAACTTTACAACTATTTCTGTTTACTGTAATATATTATTTTATTTTGTAGTGGCCGGAGATTTATGATTGCACTGTTTGTGTTATAACATTAGATGTTGTTAAATATTTTATGATGAACAATAAAAATTATAAGCTCAGTAAGGTTGTGGAAGATATAAAACAAGTATTTATTAATGCTATGTCATTCTATGAGGTGAGTTTGAAATATTAATTTATGATAAAATATTTACCTTCTTTTGTTGTTGTTGTACATTTTTTGTAATTTATTTTTTACATTTATACAAACTTAACCATGTAAATATCATTTGGTGTTAATTCAAATATAATTTAAATTTACATATCTTTTTGTTAATTACGCAAAGATCTGAACTTCGATACTTACAGAATGATACAAGTTTTATTTATAAACATTAAATTGTAGTTTCTTCCTGTAGGGACCTAATTGTATTACATATCTTAGTCCATTGCACAGATGTTTGTGAAGTTTTTATATCAAGTTAAATTTAATTATTAAGACATAAATATATTGCTTTGCCCATAAATAAAACTGAAAGAGTTGTGTGAATTAATAATTTTAGAAGTTCATAATTATTACCGATCAAACATACATTGGCTACGTTATGTATATATTTCTATATTTCAATAACGTTTGTGATCTCTTGTATACTAATTATAGACGAAAATGCCTATATTCATATGCAATTTTTGCATCTTTTATTAGACCAAAAGTTGATAAATATGTACCATGTTAAAAAGAGTCTAGCTACTTTCCAGTAGGTACCACTGTAAAAATCAGTAATTGACCAGTACACTCAAGTACCATATCATTATATTATATCAATATTGGGTGGATAATACTATAATTTTTTTTCATAGAATATTTTTTTAAATATAATATATTATATATTAGATTTTGTCTAAGTAAGAAAAAAAATGATAAAATGTGGTTTTTTCAACGTCCAGTCAACAAAGGGTCATACTATATTGTATTATTTACTCTTTTTAGTTAGTATATTATTTTTAATTTGATATTTACATATTTTTAGCTCGGTGATCCAAATTTTAATTTGGCAAAGAAACTTCTTAATCATCTACTCATTTTGTACCGAAAATGGATAGTCCTTCCCACAAGAAATAATCAGCGAACTGTAGTCAGTTCAGAATAAGAATACCTATAATACCGGCTGCGCATCACATATAATATATATTCTTATTCTGAACGGAGCCTAAATATAGGATATGGAGGTTTGTAATTGGTTATTTTTACAGAAATCATATTTATATACCTAATTAATAATATAGATTAAAAGGACTCTATCTATTTGTTTTTTATCTTCGTCTTACACATGTATGGCATGCACAATTTTTGTTCACTGATTTCTATAGTGTACTGTTTGTTTTAATATCAGAGTGAATTTACCATACGCATGTTATCAGCCAATGATATGTCCATAATATTAACTTTTTAAGACCAGATAAAGTGAGGCCGTTTAAGCGATGCTTAAATTAAACAAACTATTCTATTTCACCCACAAATCAAACCCTTTATCTTAGTATTATGTGTCACAATATGTAACAACTTAAACTTATCATAAAATATACAAAGGTAGTAGGGTATATCTGGAACATAGCAAATAGTTAAAATACTCAAGTTGTATCAGGGCTTAAATTTAAACTTTGTTCTTAAGTTTTCGGGTACCTATTAAATGTAATACATTTTTAAATGTTTAATGTAATGGTATGACCAAAACCTCAAACGTTATTTGATGTTTTTTGTTTTAACATTATTTTAAATTTTTGTTTGATATTCAATAATAATGCAGGAGAGGTGGCACTTCAAAATAACACACGTGTGCACCGGGCTTAAAATTGTACCTGCCTACAGTTTATTTATCAACCGTAGATCGCTACAGTAAATGATAAAATAATGAACAACAATAATTGACAATGAACACCAAATGTTTTACAATAAAGTGTAACTTTCAACAAGAAAAATGCAAATATATGTAAAAAAGTACAGAAATGAATAAAATGCACCAAAAGTAGTAAAAATAACAGTTGAGCATAAAATTCTGTAAAAATACAAAAAATGCAAAATTAAAATTGTACCATTCAATTTTATAATTCACAAATCTAATTTCTGTAAATAAGAGCATTGAATGTTAGAATAAGAAAAAAGATAAAAATGCTTCAAGTTCTGGGCTTTAATTATTATGAACTATCAAGTATTAATTAATAACTTATCAATAAGTGTTGCAACTTTTAAGTTTTATTTAGCTTAAAAAATGTAATACCTAACTAATAAGATTATAAAAAAGTTAAAGACCTGAGAAATAGGTACCTAATCATAATTATAATTCATAACTAGTATTTCATAGATTTTATTACTTTAAAGTTTTAATTTCCAACTACCTATACTAATAATTATTTATATCTGTTTTATAAATTCTTAGTTGAATATGTTTTATCACAAACAAAAAGCACCCATTGAGTGCTCAAGATTTTGTAGAATACAGAAATTATTTCATCATCCATTTCACTATCAATTTGTTGTAATAACTTACCTTTTTACTTATACTATTGAGTAATCTGCCCATTTTATTTATTTAATAAATAATACAAATTTATAAGGTATTTCTTCTTCTTATTAAATTGTCTTCCATTATTTAACTCAACAATGACAATCTTATGTCTGACAAATTTAGCCAAATTTAAATAGTTTATGCCTATATAAGATTAAAAAAAAAATTACAATATCAGGTTAGACGTATGAAAAATAACTGTTGTTCTAAATAAAACTTATTTAATGATGATTAATGGTATATATTTTATTAATGGTATGTTAATGAAAGGTATTCAATTTTTGTCGTTTTATGTTTATTGATTAGGTTAGTTTTTGAAATTTATTTCTATTAATACAATATAGTGTTAGTCACTTGTATTAAAGCATCATATTATTTAATATAATCTTTTGGAAGGTCAGGTAATATACTGGTTTAAACTAATATGTATGTAGTGGTAATAATTGTATTGGGTTATAATCTAATGATGTATTAACTTGAAATCCAATATAAAGAAACTCGTACAAAAAAATAAAACATAAATAAATCTTTAACTTTGCCATCTAAAAGAAACTACTTCTGTCGTCTGAACAATTATATATTGCAATATTAAAATAATAATAATTGGTTTTTTTCAGATGATCAATGGCTGTTTGTATTATATGTATAATGGATTCTATAAAGGAAACATATTTTTGCAGTCTTGCACATCATTTTTTTTTCCATGTGTCATAATAATAATTTTTTATTTTTAACCAGCAAAGTACTTATAACATAAATAATAACTTAAAGCAATGGTTATTAAATCATTTACACAATTTAATTTTTTTTACATCTTATTTTTTAAATTTTATTTTATAATTAAAATTACATACTTGGAGTAATTAATTGCCTATATTGAAATAATAATAATAAGCACTTTTTAAAATTGTAATCTAAATTTTGAATGGCAAAGGTATTATGAATGTGACTATCATTACTTAATGGGTTATTTATAATATATTTAATTAGTATTAGTAGCTCTTATTTTTAAACTACCTATAAATTATGTAAATATTACAGTGAAGTGTCAGAATTCTTTGCTAAAATTTAAGATTGATTGTAATTATAATAAATAAATGATAAGTTTTAATTTGTTGTTACATATTATATTATATCCTTTAGAATAATATAGAAAAATTATCTAAAAGTTTTTATCAAATAATGTAAATGTAAATTCCATTTCAATTCATAATGTAGTCTCAGATATTTAATACTGAATTTATATTTTGATGATTGTGAAATGAAATTAGTAAAGTTATAATAAAATAATAATTCTTGTTTCTCTTTTTACCACAATATTAAAATCAAATCATATGGTCATTATTAATGATATAAAGTTCAGAGTAAAAAAAAAAAAATCAAAATAATTATTTGAATGGATAAAATATATTTTGCTTTAATTTTAAATAATTTAATAATATTTATTTAGCTATTTATTTTTTATCAATTATAAAGGCTGAGTTAAATTATACAGAAATATGATAATACTTATTACAATTTATAGTATGAAAAATAACAAATGAATATAGAAATAACTAATTTTATTAAACTTATATAAAAAAGCGAATGACTCAGTTACAATTGATTTAAATTAACTGAATAATATAATATGTTACCAGTTATTTTTACACGTTTCCAATTAGTATATAGATTATTAGTTATTAAACTATAATTGGTATCAGACATTAGTGTGTACCACTGTAGTAAATCGAGCTTTAACATTTTTCTTGTCAAATTAATTTTTTTTTTTTTATTATGGCTTATTCTAGTACATTTAGGCTGTCAAATTACATTGGAGTAAAATAATGACAGTAAACATATTTTTATCAGCTAAAACTCAACCGTTACACTTTTTTTACTAAAAGGTCGTATATCATTGATTATTGACAGTGATACTGTAACGATTGTCGTTAGTGGCGTCGTACATTACTCCCTATACGTTGAGCATGGCTAGTATGCTGAGTGTTAAGAATAGCATATGTTGAAATTGGAAATATACAAATAACATGCTGATATAGGGTTTATTTACACGTCGCGGTAATGACTGAACGGGAGCGCGGTGTATGTGTCGGTTTAATATTAATGGGCAGTAGTTGGTCAGTAGCAGTGCCGGGTGCAGGTGGCAGTCGATTCGGACAAAGTGACAAAAGCCTGAAGAGGACTGCGAGGACCCAATAGATATCGGCACCCACGACTAACCATAGCCCGATCGGTAATCCTCGTTTATATTGTAAGATATTTTGTAACAATGATGTAGTATTAATAATAACTGATACATATATGTATATACATTGAGTACTTTGCTTTACATAAGGTAACCCTGATCCCTAGTAATAATATCACACACCGAGGTCAAGTCACAGAGACCTCGTGAAAATAAACAGAATGACACACGTAGCGAAAACCCCGCAGTGAGATAGGTGGAGAGGGGACGTTACAATACAACAATTGGACGTTCTTTTTGATATACCTAGTCGATTTCTGATGATTTTTTTTAAAACGTATAGACATCAATGTATTGATTTAAAAAAACGTGAATTACTGATGTTATCAACATCTATATTATTATGATCCATTTTTGTAAGACAAGCCCACAAAACATTCTAATATGTCATAAACGCCTGTGTACTAAAAACAAGAATCAGATAACAAATATTTTGACATAAAGTGGATGGAAATGATTTTAACCTCAATAAAAATGTAGTATAATCTGAATATGCTGGATACAAATTATTTTTTACTTAATAAACTAATGATGGAACATAATTTGCAAACTTCTGTAAGTTCATGGTTTTTTACAAACTGAAAATAACTACTTGAAAAAACAATTCAAATCCTCTTGATATATGTATCAATAAGATATTTAATATCTTCAGTAGTTGCTGAATTAATTTTATAGCCAGGAAGTATATTATCTAAAATAATATTATCAGTTCTATCAACTCAACTTAGTGTTGAACTAACATTAATTTGTCTATTCTCGGGCCTTAAATTTATTTTTTCACCGTATAGGTGTAATATTAGTTCACAAAACCTAGAAGACCAATAGTTAGTACATATAAACAGATTGTTCGATAAAGCTTACAATGAAAATATTGAAAAAAGGTAAAAATACCTGTAATACAATATGAATTTAATATTATAATTTTATTTGTATTTATGTTTTAGTACTGAAAAACATCTAACTACAAACATTGAAATAAGGTCTTGTCAAGAAAATACTGATTGAATATCAGCGTTAAAACACAATAGTAATTCTATGTGTTATTAAGCCTATGTTAACTATGAAGCTTACTAGATTAACTTAATATTACAATTATATTCAATTGTAATATAATATAATTAGTTTTATTTACTATGTATTTTGTACACTTGATATTGAATTTCTATCAAAACACTGAATAGATTTGTTAGTCCTAAATAGTATTTGTTAATTATACAAATTGAATAACTTTGTTAAAATTTAACTATACATTTTTATAAACTGTAAAAGTTTAAACTGTTTATTAAATATACATTTTTAACATTGACACAGGTTCTCATGAGGTTTTAAATGTTTGAATATAAGCTTTCATGGTACCTAAATGAGTATAACATACAACTGCAAACATGTATTCATGTATAAACATATTTTGTTTGCAAAAAGAATTTACCAAAATAAAGGTTAGATCCCAGGTAGGTTTAATCCCAGTTTTAACCGGAACCTAAATTTTGAACTTCATTAAATCCTGAAATTAAACCTAAATCCCTGAAAAAATATTTTAAAAACCTGAACCCTTACTGAAACCCTTTAAATCATTTAGGTCCCTGGTAACAGACTTCCTACTCTCAAATCATGGGAGTAGGTATCAACTTTAAATATTAATTTTAAATGTAAATATTATTATGAAGAAGTTGAAATAAAAAATAAATTATTAATTTGAAAAGTATTTTACCTATGTTTATGATGGATTTTTAAAATACGAAGAAAGAAGTGTTATTTTGGACTTTTTGTTGGGATGAACGGGGAACCATATTATAAACTAAATTATTGTATTATTTTCAACCCTTATAAGTAGCTAAATGATATAGCTCATACAAAGTATATTTTTTTTGTTTATTTAAAGGTGGCCATTGCTTACATAATATGATGATAAGTTGAAATTTGGCATACACATTTCTTTTACAAATATAATTTACAAATCTCTTACACGGGCAAGAATAGTAAGTTAGTAGAGTTTATAGTAGTATATGTAATAATACAATTCTGTCGTCCATAAAAGTTATATATAATTTAAAATGATATTTAGTGAAACAACCTACAACAAAGTGTGATGTTGGCTATGCAATTACTTTAAAAATGTTATGATCAAATTATAATCGTATTGATTTTAACTGTTGTTGGTTACCAATAAAATTACATTTATCAACAAAAACTGAAAATAATATCACACCTATTGTGTTTTAAAAATCATTTATAATAATATATAATTTTCAATTGTAAAAATTTAATTATATAGCTGGTGAAGCTGAGCCGGATCTAGAACCTGAACTGCTCCTGAAAATAAAAAAAATATTGTTACAAAATTATTATGTAATTAAATATGTTTTAATATTATTCAACACACTACTATAATGTTACACGACTCAGATTTTAAATAGGAAATAATAATTAATTATCCACAGAATATATGTTCAAACTTAAAGTATTTTAACATTCAGTAAAATAAATTCAACCTTATTAGTTTTAATAAACTAATTAAAAATGTATACTATAATGAAACCATCTAATAGGAGTCAATTCAGGGACCTACAAAAATGTAAATTATTGAGAAAGACGTAAAATTTTTTTTTTCCAATTATAATTGATAAAGGTTTAATTTATAAATGCATTGAGACATTTAACTAAAAATAAAATATATATAAATGTTACAGAAAATGATGTTAAACATCAAAATAACATTATTTTCTAGTAAATAACAATAATTACCTAACAAACTCGTGGTTTATTAATTTTTTGTTTTGATTATCGATAATTTCTACACACGACAGAAAATGTTGTTATATAATGTTATCTTAATGGTATTAGATACTAGATAGTAAATTACAGCCGCAGTAGATAGAACTTCGGATTAAGATATAAGTACTCTAATAAACAAATATCATTCATTATATATTAAATATATTAATTACTATAAAATTAATATTAAAGACTTTGGAAAATCTCCTTATGAGGCAATGTTTGGGTGCAAAGCAAGAGTTGGAATAGCATCAGTTGGCATTCCAGTAAATGAAATTTGTAATTCAAGTATGGAAGAAGATATTGAAAAAATAATGCTACAGCCCGAAAACAATGAGGATACTGAGGTCAGAGACGAGAACAATGAAAACAATGAAATCAGAGACGAGAAATGTCCAGGTTTGTTAATTTTTTTTTAATTTTTAAATTTATTTTTACACATTACTGTAACATAAAAATGTTAGTAGCATTATAAAAAAATCAATAAATTTCAAAATCAAAATTCAGATTAAATCAACTTTTTATTAAATAAATACATTTTTATGCATCTTATATACTTATATCAATATAAAATTAAATTAAAAACCATTTTAAGTGTATTTTGTTCTATTATTACGTTTTATTTTAGTTAACAAACGTCAAGAAAATATTACGAATGAAAGAAATAGTTCAATCCAAAGTTTAAAAAAGCAAGCTGAAAGGATGATGACACGATCAAACGAAAAGTATCAAGAGTTGGAAGTCAGAACAACTGTTCGTATTTCCATTCCTGACGTCGACGGAGCCTGTGGATCTCCACAAAATTTATTAGCAGTTACTGCTAATGTTGATAACGGCTTTTATAAATTATGTATGTAAAATAAAATGCAAAATTGAAATTTATAGGTATTAATGTATTTATATTTGAATTAGGTACCGAAAATGGTTTTCTTAAACACAAGTATACGAGATCTCAACTTGTGCCATGCAAAGAAACTTTACTTGATCTCAAAACCCTGCTTGAATCATTTGTAGAAAAAGAGATAACACTTCGAGAAGCAGCAGGATGTAGTAGTCTTATGAATACACAAGACGATCAAAGATGTCACTGTAAGATGAAGTGTAAAACAAATAAATGCACCTGTCGAGTAGTAGTTGGGAAATCATACAATTTGAAATGTCACAGTTCATTATCATGTGAAAATAAATAATAATATAAAAAATTAAATACAAATAACATGATTAACTATTATTGTTTGGCATTATTAATTAACTAAGGATTTACTTTAATGCCGCATTAAAGTAAATCCTTAGTAATTAACGTTATAAACCTTGTAAAATATTCATTATTATCTATTAACATTAATTGCTAGTTAATAATGTTAATATAAATTTAACATATTTTACTGTATTATATACTCCTATTTCCTATAAAATAAATAATAGAAAAAAAATGGAAATATATAAAATAAGTAGTGTTAATACATGATTCAACTAATAATTACCAAATTTGTGAACCCTACAAATTTATATTTACCTAGAGTTAGAAGAAGTTCTGCTGCTAGATTTGGAAGGTGAATTGGATCCAGATCTACTTCCTGAACGAGCTAATGAATTAGAAGCAGAACTACTTCCAGACTTTGATCGGGCTGGTGATATTGATACTGACTTAGATTTATTAAGAGATTGTGAGCACGATTTAGAACCAGATGTAGAGCAAGACCTAGGTTGGCTATTAGATCTTGAATGACTTCCCGAAAGAGAATTACTAGATCGAAATTTACTACCTGAACGTGATCTAGATTTTGAAAGTCTGAGGGAGAAACTTTTAGATTTTGATCTAGACCTACGTAAACCAGATCGATATCTTAATGGACTTCTTGATTTACTGCTACTAGAACGTGAACGAAACTTGGAGCTATAAATTATAATAAAATTAATTATTGTAATGATGTCCAAAATCATAATATTACATGGTATGTGATATGTTCAAAATATATCATGTATCAAACTAATAATACTTACCTTGAACATGGTATATTATTTGAACTACTGAAGAAATATATTTAAATATTATGTATAACACATAGGTAATTTACAACTTTCATTTACAATAATAAAAAGCATTATACTAACTGTCCAGAAATTCGTATTTTTCCTTCACCGCCACTACTTTCATCTTCTTCACTAGTAGATATAGTTGCTTTAGACACTACTCTAAGTTTCTGTTTGGATGATAACATTGGTCTCTTCTTATTACTTGTATACTAAACATAACGTGCTTTAGCTATTAAACTGTTTTGTTTATGTAAACATTTTAATTAGAAACTTACTGAACTACTTTTCTTTGATGCAATTTTATCAATTGCACCAGATCCTCCTGATGCAACACTATCTTTCCTTTGTTTAGATATACCTCTTTTTTTCTTTTTGTAATCACCACCAGTTCCACCACTGCATTAAAACAATAAATAATATAATTGTATTAAATTATTATAAACATATATTTTAATTGGGTGCTTGTAAATATTATTTATGAAAAACAGAAAATCTACTAAATGTTTACTTTGTTTAACTCTGTAGTTGACACCAATGACAACAAAATAAAATTGGTACTTTTTTAAAAAGTAAATATATATGATTTAAGATTTATTTAATCATGATGTTGTGTGTTCAACCTAATAGTTGAATTGAAAATAGCAGAAGATTATAATATAGTATAGCTATAATTATAATCATATGTAATTAATGAATGCAATAAAAACCAATACATAAAATAGATTACCCTTTTCTTGATTTGTTAGACTCTAAAGGTCCAGGACTTCTATTGCCACCTAGTACAGATGTAATACTTCCACCAGAACCAGAACCATAGTTTTCACAACGTTTTCCTTTACCCTTAGGTTTTTCTAAAACAGGGTCAAATACTAGTGCTTTTTTTGTTCTTTCTCTATATTCTTGGCGTTTTAACAGTAATTCTTTTCTTTGTTCATCCTGTTTTTGTAATGCTTTAGTCTGCTCTTCAATCTGTTTGGCACGGTATAATTCTCGTTCCGTTTTCTGTATACGACGTATTTCACACTCATCGTTATCAATCTTACGTGCTTGTGCCACATGGTACTGGGTTTGAGACAGTAAATTTTCACACTTTTTGGCTTCAATTTTAGCACGATTAACATCATAACTCGTATAATCACCAAGAACAGACAAATATTGGAAATATCTGAAATCCAATCCATATTAATAAAACTTAATGATATAATATTTATAAACCAATAATATAATACTTACTTATATGAATATTTGAGTTCATAAACAGCTTTCAGTACATCTTTCAAGTTAATTTTTACATCTTCCAGTACTTGAATTGCTAGTTTTTGTAGGACAAAAGCAATATTGTAAATTATAACTGTATTCTGAGGAGCAACTCTTCGAGCCTAACATCAAATACAAATTGTAGGTGGTGCTTATATAACAAATCATTATGATTACCCACTTTTAAAAAAACCGTTTTTGCTTCTTTTAACTTTCCTGCTCTGAAGTATGCATGCCCAAGATATTGTAGTACTTCAACATTATCATGTTTAAAAAACTTCTTTATACAATTTTCATACTATAAAATATTTACATATTACATAAATAATATGTAATCACTTTTAATATTTGACTTTTAATCTGGAAAATACCAACATACCATTTGAATTGCACTAACATACTGTTTTTGTTCAATGTATATATGCCCAATATTCAACCAGACGTCACAAAAATCAGAAGTAGCTTCTCTTACATGAAAAAATATATCTCTTGCCTCATTTATACGATGCTTATGTGCCATAACACAACCTTAATACACAAATTAAAAATCACAAATTTATTTTTAGTAGAACTGTTACAGAATATTAGTACATTATTTATCATTGAGCATTGACTTTAAAATCTATAATGAAAAATCACCTAAAAAAGTGTCTATATTGAACATTTATTTGAGTATAATTTGTCAATAATATTGTATAGTCATAAACAAATTTATAATGATATCTTTTGACTTTTGTCAATAAAATAGTGAGTGTTTGCAGTAACTACCCAGGAATTTTCATTGTGGTGGGAGGGGGAGGTGTTATAACTAACAATACATTTAAATCATTTGTAGTGGTAATACCAAAGACACAAAAAGAGTATTCAACAGACTAGGGGAGGGGGATTTAACCCCTAACTTTTCAACAACTAGTCATGTCACTGCAAGTTTGTCAGATTTTTTTATAAATTTATATTAGTAAGTTGAATATTATTATTAGACCCTAGCCAAACAATCTTTGAATAATAATTTCACTATTTTGTATTATTATAAATTATAATACAATGACATAAAATACTAATTATTTAAAAAATAACTTTGTAGATGAAGTTAAATAATATTTCTATGTCTCATTACACCATATCCTATTTAACTATACTTATAATCACTAACCAATTCCATTAGCTGCCCAAATGTTCCTTGGATCATTTTTCAATACTTTTGTAAAAAGCTGTAATGCCAAATCTTGATATATTTTTTCCTGGTCCTTATTTGTAGTTGATTGATGTAGAGTTTGTAACCAAATATTTCCCAAAGCAATTAAAGAGTATGGATCATTTGATGTTGAAGGGTTCTTTAGATAATTAAAATTATTATATTTGAATTATATACAAACTTTATTTTGACATACCTTCAACACAAGTTCAAATTTTTTTTGCGCAGGACCCCATTCCATTTTGGCTAAATGCAAGTTTCCAAGTAGTGACCAGGCATCAGGATTTTCATTGTCTAAATGCAATACTTCTTTAAACCAATCAGAAGCTTCATAAATTTGGTTACGATCTCGAGCCATACAACCCAGACGTAAATAACCTGGAAGTTAGTAGATTATAATACCAATCATACCATAAAAGTGAATCAAATAGATTGTATACAATCAATATAATAAGGATGCTCTTTGAGAATGTCTTTGTAATATGTTTCTGCCTTCTGAAATTGACATTGCACTTCATAAAGCCTTGCCAAATTATACTGCGTTGTAACAGCAACGGAGTTATAACGCTGTGGGTCAGTTTCAGCCATTTTCTTTGACAAACTCAAAGATTCTTCGAGTTTAGAACGACATTCATCCATATCATTAAGCCTTTAATTATAAACAATTAATTCATTTTTATATTTATAATTTGTTTAACTTGACAAAAATGTATACCTATAATTTAATGCTGCCACATTATTAAGTATTTCAGGTGGAATGTAGTTATTAGATCTGTTGCGCATTAAACCCATAGCTTTGCTGTATGCAGATAATGATGCTTGTAAGTCCGATTCTTCTAATATTTGAGCTAATTCTACCCAAGTATCTGCATCATCTGTGAAATGCTCTGTTACCTAAGATCATAAAATAGTAATTGAAGTTTGAAATTTCTTTTAATTTTTAAATTACATACTTTCTTTAAATAATTTTTTGCAATATCTCGTTTCTGTTGATTTTTTGAGTCAGCATACAATGAACCAAGAATTTTCATAACCTCATAATTACCTGGATGAGCTTTAAGCACTTTTTCAAAGCAATGAGCCGCCTAAATAAATTAAAAACCATAAAATAAATTAAAATAAATATTGATGTAAAGAAACCATTTTATGAATAAGTATTACATTTTCCTTATCACGTCCATAAATATACATTTGACCAAGGCCATAATATGGGAGTATAAATGTAACCGGTGCAAGCTGGGTCGATTGATAATAATAGTGAAATGCTTGGACATAATTATTCTAAAAGTTATATCATATTAAATTTATATAAAACAGTATGACTAAAAAAAATAAATCGTATCACCTGTACATGAAAAACTCTAGCAAGTTGATAACAACTTTCAGCTCTCATAGCGTCATTCTCTGTGTTTTTTAGAGCACATCTAGCAAGATATTCAGACTTAGTATAATCTTTTTTATAAAACAAATGGTTTGACAAATGATTTAACACCATTGGGTTGGTTGAATCAATAGTATATGCTTTTGACATCATATTTACACCTAATTTTATGTCACCAGGATTTTCGCCATTTAACTTCATGATTGCAAGACCCACTAATGCATCAACACACTTGGAGTCCAACTGTAAGGTACGTTCAAACGCTAAACGAGCTTTTTCTATGTTCCCTAATTTCAAAAAACAATATGCCATGCCCAGTCGAACATCAGCCGGACACTGAGAGTAGCGCAATACTTTTTTATAATACGCTAGAGCTTTTCTGTAGTCCTTCCTGTTGAATGCAATGCATGCTTTGCCTAATTGAGCTGGTATATTGTTAAATGATTGATTCAATACAAAATTGAACTGAGCATCAGCTTCTTCAATTTTACCACCATCTAATAAGCACAAAAAAGCCCGACCCAACAAATGATTCTACAAATTTAGAAAACATTTGATTAAGTTTTGATGACATTTAGAATTTAGAAACAAGATACTAATTATAACCATATTCATACCGTATCGTACATAATAATTTGATCTGCTTTTAAATAAAGTTGTATGGCCATATTAAAAAGTTCACGGCGTTTATCTTTATTTTTTTCTCGATTAGCTGTTTGCACATAGCATGCTGCTAACATATCTAGAGCTCTCATTTTATCCTTATTACTATCTTCATATTGTAAACTGGCATTTCTATATGCTGACTCCAACAACCTAACCAATGCAGCTGAATTGCCTTTTTTGTAATACTCCAACTAAAATTTGTAATAAAAATAATATTATTCTTTATTTATGTTCAAATCAGATAAGTTATTAACCAAGACATACAGCAAAATTAACCCATATATGTAGATTTGAATTTTCGGACTCTAAAATGTCAAGTACTTCATTATACTCTGGCAACTTGTCTAGTTGTATTTCAATAACCTAAAATTAAATAAGACTATAAAATAAAATATAAAATGATTAAAACTATACAAATGTTACTAGTATCTATATAGGAGATTAAATTATCGTATGAAAAGTACTCTAGGTCACTTAAAAGTTACAACGTAAAAAACGTGGTACATTTACTTAAAAAATCTATTTAATTGTAATACAATTGTTATGTAACTATTATTTTTTATATATTTTAAAAAGTAATTGGGTTAAAAATATAAATGGAGTTATGGTGTATAATAAATAATAATTAGTATACTTTATTTATTGGTCACTATTTATAAGTAAACTGGAGCTTTAACATATAAATAGGCTGCGACTTGAGCTAGGAGCCAACGCACCGCATAGAAACACATAAGCTACAATTTATGCAACAGTCAACTGTATTGACGTGAAACGTGCTAAACGACCGTCCGTGAAATTATAATGTACCTCTCCCATGATTACGACGCACGGATCTCGTCGCATGGTCGTGGTTACGGCCCATCGCGACGGTGGTGATATGGCTAACAATGTCATCTCTTGAGCGTTGTATAGTGCATACGTTTTACTTTTACCACGACGCACGACGGCCTCGTTATTCCTTAATTTATGTCTTTGCCGTAAACATATTGTATAAACTATGCACGGCCGTGATAGAAAACCTGTTTGGACCCATGGTGCGGTATTCTCGTTATTGCGAGAGGGGTGTTGGTATGAACGCCGACTACCGAATGCAGACGCCAGGCAGGTTTACGGGTACAGCACATGACTGACGTAGTTTTTACCGAAAAACATGGTTTCGTAATTCTAGTAACACAGCCTATTAAAGCGTTTTACAGTATAATTAATCATTATAAAAATTGTAGGCGAGAACTTTTTCTAGAATTGTAAGAGGTCGGACTTTTGATACCGTATTCCTATCGTCCGATATCGCATGGTAAATTAACAATTTTTTTTACTTTTTACCGATTAGTTATTTAACTAATTAATAAAAATACCAAAAATCGAAAATCGTGCTTCTAGTTATACACTACAATTTTTATAATTGTAAACCACTTCAATAAACCGTATTATTTGAATTATGAAACCATGTGTTACAATGAATTATTGTAATTTGTTTGATTAAAATATAAATTAAAAATACTAAGAGTTCAAAATAACATCTAATAATCTAACTGTAATTCATTGAGAACATAACTATATGGACCCAAAGTTCATAAACTTTAAAATATATATAATCGAGCTATACATGGAGTCTTAAGCGTAAGGTAACTAAATTACATACCTCGTCTGAGTCCTTTAATGGTATTTCGATTAGGTTGACCATTTTGAAACGGTTACGTCTTATACCGCGTAGGCCACGTTTATTGACAGGGATTGTAGTACTCGCACGGTCTGGTTTACAGCGTGAGCGCTTGTTACAGTGTAAGAGTCGGTGGAACGAGAGAGAACAACTAAGAAGCGTTCTGTGTCGACGGGCTATGTGGCGTACAAGGTGACGCGCAAAACGGCTCGTGTTGTCGAAGGGGGGAGGGGAGGCGTGACCAAGGTTAAGTTAGATTTAGTACACCTGAATCGCTGTAACAGCGACGTAATCCTTTTCGATAAATACTGGTTTTTAAACAAACCCTTAATAATAAAATAATGGGACTTAAACTGTATAGTCGCGGCAACGAATAATAAGTGCTGCCCGTAATGCACCAAGCAGCAGTTTACACCAGTAAACCACTAGTAGTGGTTATCACTTTTCGAATATACAATAGGTACAGCGCGCGGCAGCACGACAGCTGCACTATGTTGAGAACCAATGGCTGATAGTAGGAAAAAAAGTGTCGCGGAAAAAAAGTATCCGGCAAAAAAGTCTCAAAGAAAAAAAGTCTCGCATTTTTTCAACGGTCTATCTTAATTTATAGGTATTTATAGGTATTATTATAACAATTTATTTTTATTATAACTACAAGGTGTATTTATTATTACATCGAATTTATAAAAAAATATCCGTTGAAAAATGCGATATTTACGAATTAACTATTTTAAAAATTCCGACCGTCATAAAAATGGCAATTTTGAAGATATCAACAAACTGTAAAGATCAAAATTGTTCAGAAAAAATAAAGAAATTGAAATCCGGTCTCCAAAATAGTGGTTGCTATTTAAGAAATTTTTATTTTACTGCGCATGCGCTGATAAAAAAAAATTAAAAATTTGAATTTATTAAAAAAATATGTATTTACAAGTCCTTTATGCAGTATAAAAACCCCGAATCAAATTCAAGGTCACACGATCGAAATATTTCCTGTTACCTTTAAAATTGAACACACGGTATATGGTGATCAGAAATTACTGATTTTCAGCAATGATTTTTTTCAACATATTGTATACGTACGCTTGTGCAGTATATTCACTGGCCACCTGGTGGTTTTGGATTTATTGCCGACTTGAAGGCGCCGATTGTACATTTATCAATCGATTATAGTCTTTTCTTTTGAACCTTGTGAAATAAAAACATGTAGCCAGTAGATACAGTCGTGCCCATTATACAGGGTGGTTCTTAAGGCATGCTCACAAATAATCATGTATTAAAAATATAATAATAACAAACTCTGCAAATAATCAAATTCTAATTTTTGGAATGTTTATTATTAAAAAATATATAAGATATTACTTATTATAAATGTAATAAAAATAACAATATTAAAGATAAAAATGAAGTGAGCATGCTTTTAAAACCACCCTGTACCTAAAGATGTGCACACAATTTATAGCCCGGCCTGCCTTCGACCATAAAACTACTTGTATGACTGCTTTCGACCCGATTTTCGTTGGCATATAATCTGTTGCGGCGCATTCCATTGTCAACAACAATGTATAAGGGTGTATAATAATAATAATACCTAACACCGGCTATATAATATGGAATTGTAAAATATGTAGTATGTAGTTTATCACTTATCAGAGAGGAAAAAAAACACCTGCCATCAAACCTGCAGTACATTTGTTAACAATATATCTTATCGTTTATTTATTTTCAAGATATATAGTTAACAAATGTACGCAGGTTTGATGGCAGGTGTTTTTTTTCCTCTCAGATAAGTGATAAACTACGGGTAGAACACGATTCCGCACGTTCATTGTTCTATATTACCTTTTTTTTCTACCCAACTGCGTATTGTATTTGTATGCGACGTTGCCATGTAACGAATGCGATTCCGCACGTTTATTCTTGTAACATGAGATTGATACAATTAGTGCATATTATTTAGGGACCTGAACTTTTCCATATTTACCACGACATTTCAAGTTCAAACTAATTGAAAATAAGATAAGAAGAAGAACCCACGTAGGGAAATAGTTTTATAGAAAATTGTATTTTATGTAGAACATAGTAAGAAACAAATTATAATTAACGCCCTACCCGTTAACGAGATATTAATATTAATGTTAAACGTATAGGTATATCAATATCCCTAATTACAACGAGTATAACAAAATCAATGTACCTACTCAAATTTCGAATTCAAGTCAGCATGGGTTAACTATGATAGATCAACCTACAACTTGTTGTAGTCAATTAATTAATGAATAGAAATCTGTATGCTAAGATTTAGGAAATTATTTTAAATATTTAAAAAATTATCATGGCTATAAATAGCTCAAAAATAGCTCAAAAATAGTAGAAATTGTTTGAAAATGTCAAGCATCTAGGATGATTATTCGGTTTTTAATTACAACAAAATATCAATAATTGATAGATGAAAATTCGTTAATTCACCGATGAAAATACAATATCGTAAACATTTTAAATTCAAACACTCATAAAATAATAATTTGACTTTCAGGTAGACATTTTTTTTGAGGGTAGGCAAACGTATGAAGAATCTTAAGTTAAATTTTCAAACCTAAGATGTAAAAGCAAAAATGTTATGAAATTCTAACTAAAAAAATGTGCACATTTTCGTGATTTTTACGTATTTTGCTAAAATTTGAAGTTTAGATGCTTATAAAAAAAAATTGTGACTAAGATTTTTAATATTTTTTAAAGGTCACTGTAACAATATATTAGGATTATTGTATTCAATTTTCAAGCTTTTTTTAACCAAAAAATAAAATTTAATTGACATTCATAGCCAAAAACATAAAAAAAATAGGAAACAGATTATACTCGTAAACAGTTCAAAATATTTAAATATTTTGAAAATTTAATTGTGTGTAGAAAATGCTAATATAAAAAACTAGTGAAGGTGTCATGTATCTGCGGTAATTTGTTTTAGAGTTTAGAAATCCAAAAAAGATTTTGCGTGAAAATTCCCGTTTTTCCTTAATTTTTCTTTTGCTTTTCCGTGTGCTTTTAAAAACTATTGGGAATTTTAAAAAATGACCTCCCGAGACCCAAATGCAGGTTACAAGTAGGTCACTGTATAATGATATGGTATTAAATTTGAATTCAATGATATAATATCATTGTATACGAAAAACGATTCTGAGCGGAGACGGTATGTCGGTCTAGGATATTTTAAATTATATTGATATTGTTATTGTACGGTAGCTGGTAAGTTGATTTAATATTATTCATATTATTTAATTATTAAACTAAAATTATCGGTGATGCTGGAAAAATATTATAATATATACCTTTACTGGCTTTACTCGTTAAAATTGATTTTAAATTAATATGTAATTTCGACCAAATTTGAACTTAAAATGTCTGTAAAAAATAACGGTGTTTAAATATTTTTTAGATTTTTTGAATACTGACCATTTTATAATTGTTTAATTACAATGATTAATAATTTTCGAGATTTTGATGAATTTTGTCGAAATTCAAACTTTAAATGCTTATAAAAAAAATGTGTGCCTATGTATTTTTAATATTTTTCAATTGCAATTGTAACAATATATCAGGAGCATTAAATTTTCATTATTTTTGGCTCAACAAATAAAAATGTATTGGTATTTATACAAAAAAAAATGAAAATTGAAATGTTCCGTAAAAAGCTCAAAAACAGTCAAAATATATTCAAAATTAATCAATGTATAGAAAATTCTAATTTAAACATTCAGTGAAATTTTCATGCATCTACAGTTATTTGTTTTTGAATTGCAACAAAATAGGAAAATCACTACATGAGAAATCGAGTGAATATCTAATCTTGTAAAAATTTGAATTTAAAATGCTCATAACAATTTATTTTGACTCGCTTATAAACATTTTCTTATTGAAAAAATTAGGAAAACTTATGAGAAATCTTGTATTACATTTCAAAACCTTAGAATTGAAAAGAAAATTGTTATTAATTTCCAACTCAAAATAAATTATAGTAGGCAGTGGTCACTATTTATTATAATCATTTAACATTATCTATGGGTATTGACGTGTGCAAATCTATTTCGCATGTTGTGCACAAGCTAAATATATGGATTATATCTACATTGGCCGCCTCAATTCATTTTTTGAAGTTGTTAACACATAATTGTGTTAGCATACTGAATTCAAAAATGTTCGAAAAAAATTGTCTAAACTAATATGTAGGTACCTACTGTTCAAAAGTGACGGAAAATAATATTACATATTACTCAATATTACATTTATATTACCTATAAGTTAGGCAATTTATTAGGTTTTCGGTATGTTAGCTTAGTTCTATAGTCACATAATGTTCCCAGCAAGTTAAAAATATTAAAAATGTATTGGAATATCCTTCGTACATTGTACCTACTTAGAACCATTAAAAACCAAAAAACATAGATACGTTCACAATTTTTTTATAGCCATTATATTATGTAAAATTTTAATGAAATTGTATATATAATGGAAAAAAAGGGGGTCAAATGGATGTCGCTCTGCTGTACAGTAGGTTACAAGTAGATCACTGTATAATGGATGGTATTAAATTTGAATTCAATGATATATCATTGTAAACGAAAAACGATTCTGAGCGGGGACGGTATGTCTGCAGTCTAGGATATTTTAAATTATATTGATATTGTTATTTTACGGTAGCTGCTAAGTTGAATTAATATTATTCATATTATTTAATTATTAACATAAAATTATCAGTGATGCTAGAAAAATATTATAATAGATACTTGTACTCGTTAAAATTGATTTTAATATGTAATTTCGTCTAAATTGGAATTTAAAATGTCCATAAAAAATAACTGTGTTTATATATTTTTTAGATTTTTTGATTACAGTATGTACTATTTATTAGAATCTTTATTTTAAATTTTCAATCCTTAGTTATAAAAAATGACCATTTTATAATTGTTTAATTACAATAATTTATAATTTTTGAGATTTTGATGTATTTGGTCAAAATTCGAACTTTAAATTCTTTATAAAAAAAAATTGTGCCTATGTATTTTTAATATTTTTCAACTGATATTGTATTAATATATCAAGAGCCTTGTATTAAATTTTAACACTTTTTGGCCCAACAGATAAAACTTTATTGGTATTTATTGAAAAAAAAACTAAAAAAATTGAAAACTGAAAATGTCCGTAAACAGCTCAAAATGATTCAAAATATATTCAAAATTAGATGGTGTATAGAAAATGCTTATATAAACATTCAGTGAAATTTTCATGCATCTACAGTTATTCGTTTTTGAATTGCATCAAAATAAGAAAATCGCTACATGAGAAATCGAGTGAATATCTAATCTTGTAAAAATTTAAACTTAAAATGCTCATAAAATTTTATTATGACTTGCTTATAAACTTTTTTTTATTGATAAAATTATGCAAACTTATAAGGATTCTTGTATCACATTTTCAAACCTTAGATATAAAAAGAACATTTTTTATGAATTTCTAACTCAAAATAAATTGCACATTTTCGTCATTTTTACGTATTTTTTCAAAATTTGAACTTTGATTAGGTAATCTTTATAGGTATAAAAAAAAATTGTGACTACGGATTTTTAATATTTTTCATATATTATTGTAACAATATATAAGGAGCCTTATATTGAATTTTCAGACTTTTCACCCCAAAAAAAAAAATTCAAAGATATCTATAAAAAAAATAAAAAAAAATTGAAATTTTAAAAAGTCTGTTAACAACTTGAAACTAGTCAAAATATTTTGAAAATTTAGCATGTATAGAAATTGATATAATAAACATATTTTGTACATTTCAAATGTTTATAGTTACTCGTTTTTGATTTATAAGAAAATCGCTATATAAGAAATAGAGTAATTATTCAAGGTTGTAAAAATATGAACTTGAAACGCTTATAAAAATTTAATAAGACTTTCTTATAGACATTTTTTTTTATATAAAGGTAGACAAACTTATGAAGAATCTTGTATTATATTTTCATATCTTAGATTTTAAAAGAAACATTTTAATGAATTTCTACCATAAAATAATTTGCCATTAAGTGCCAACTAGATTCACTTTCCTATCAGAAAAGATACTATTAAAGAAAATCTAATCATTTTTACTATCATAAAAGGTGATGACAGATACAAAAAATAAATAAAAATAAAAAACACACATCATTGTATTTACTTTTTATAATATAACTGCAGTAACAGCTGGGCTAACAATCCTAACTGAAAATCTATTAATGGAAGTCGAAGAAATATCTATAATTTTTTACTTTATTGTCAATATATTATATTATATATGTGTACTTATAACCATTTAGATAAATACAAAGTCTAATATATAGAGAAATATACCTACGTCTTCCGTAATTATATTATTATCGTTGACTAAAGGTCACGAACTCACGAACTATATGGCAGTATTTTGGAATGATATCACACAGATGACCTTAACCTCTACCTATACTAGTCATACATGTCTGAATAATTATGATATTATATTATTGTTAATTATTAAATTGTTGAATGAATAGTTTTATATAAATAATTATAATAAATCTGTATAATTATATTACCTTTATGTGTATATGGAGACATAAAGTTGATTAAAAAATTATTAGATAATCCTGCATGAAGTTTCACGTGACTAGTTAAAAACCCTTGGATTTAACTTCCCTTTCATAAACTCCATTAATTGTTAACTACCGAGATTCTAAACGAAGTAATTTGGGTGTTTTGATCAAATACTTTTGGCACAATTCTAGTTTAGCAACCTGTCGATTTTTAAAATTTTTTTTTGCAAAATGTGTGTTTTAGAGTGTTTTATAAGAATGTACAAAAAAAGGGCGGGTAAGTGTATGTCGCTCTGCTGTACAGTAGGTTACAAGTGAGTCACTGTAATGGATTGTGTTAGATTTTTATCCAATGATATAATATCATTGAAGAAGAAAAACGATTCTGAGCGAAGACGGTCAGTCAGTCTATAATATCTTACTAAGTCTAAATGTATTTGATGATATTATTGTGAATAAAGTAATTAATTTTAGTATTATAGGCATTAGTATTTACTATAGTTGGTTAAATTCATTTTTCTCAAAAAAATTATATTTTAAAATGCCATTGCGTGTATATAAAATATAACAATATATTCTAAAAGTTTCATATACCAACAAATAATATTTTTAAATTATATCAAAATAACTAAAATCATTATTCTTGGTTTAAATATGAAATTTTGTCTAAATTTGAAATTAAAATGTCTGTAAAAAATAAATGTGTTGATATATTTTTTAGATTTTTTGGTTACAGTATGATTTATTTATGAGAATTTTTGTTTTAAATTTTCAACACTTAGTTATAAAAACTGAACATTTTATAATTGTTTAATTACAATGATTGATAATTTTCGAGATATTGATGAATTTTGTCAAAATTCGAACTTTAAATGATTATAAAAAAATGTGTGACTACGGATTTTTAATATCTTTCATCTGCCTTTGAAACTATATATTAGAAGCCTACTATTAAATTTTCAAGATTTTTTACCCAACAAATAAAATTTTATTGACATTTATAGAAAAAAAAAAACTAAAAAAATTGGAAACTGAAAATGTCCGTTAACAGCTCAAAATAAGTCAGAATATTTTGAAAATGATATGATGTGTAGAAAATGCTTATATAAACATTCGGTCAAAATTTCATGTCTCTACGGTCATTTCTTTTAGAGTTATACCAAAAACCAAAATCGATTTTGTCAAAAATTGGTTTTCCGTAAAAATTCCTGTTTTTCCCATAATTTTTCATTTGTTTTTCCAGGCGCTCATGAAAACTACTGGGAAATTTTGACTTTTGACCCCCCAAAGTACCAACTAGATTCACTTTCCTATCAGAAAAGTACTATTGAAGAAAATCGAAGCATTTTTTCTGTCCTAAAACGTGATGACAGACACAAAAATAAAAAAAATAATAAAAAAACACATCATTGTAAATCAATATTCATCGCCTGCTCAGAATCTAAAAAAAAAAGGAGGTCAAGTGGATGTCGTTCTGCTGTACAGTAGGCTACAAGTAGATCACTGTACTATAATGGATGGTATTAAATTTGAATTCAATGATATAATATCATTGTATAAGAAAAACGATTCTGAGCGGAGACGGTATGTCAGTCTAGGATATTTTAAATTATATTGATATTGTTATTATACAGTAGCTGCTAAGTTGAATTAATATTATTCATATTATTTAATTATTAACCTAAAAATTATCAGTGATGCTAGAAAAATATTATGATATATACTTTTACTCGTTAAAATTGATTTTAATATGTAATTTCGTCCAAATTTGAACTTAAAATGTCTGTAAAAAATAACTGTGTTTAAACATTTTTAGATTTTTTGAATAGTATGTACTATTTATTAGAATCTTATTTTAAATTTTCAATCCTTAGTTAAGAAAACTGAACATTTTATAATTATGAATTACAATGATTGATAATTTTCGAGATTTTGATAAATTTTGTCAAAATTCGAACTTTAAATTGATTATAAAAAATGTGTGCTTATGTATTTTTAATATTTTTCAATTGTTGTAATAATATATTGGTGCCTGGTATTAAATTTTCATAATTTTTGGCCCAATGCAAGAAATTTTATTGATATTAGAAAAAAAAACTAAAAAATTTGAAAAATTGGAATCGTCCAAAAGCTGAAAACAGTCAAAAATATATTAAAATTGGAGGTGGTAGAAACAGTTGCAGAACATTCAGGAATATGCATCTACAGTTGTTTGTTTTTGAATTGGTAACAAAATAAGAAAATCGCTACGTGAGAAATCGAGTGAATATCGAATCTTGTACAAATTTGAACTTAAAATGCTCATAAAAATTTATTACGACTTGCTTATAAACTTTTTTTTATTGATAAAATTAGGCAAACTTATGAGGAATCTTGTATTAACTTTTCAAATCTTAGATTTAAAAATAAAAATTGTTATGAATTTCTAACTCAAAATTAATTGCAAATTTTCGTCATTTTTACGTATTTTGTCAAAATTTGAACTTTGATTACATATAAATAAAAATTGTGACTACGGATTATCAATATTTTTCATCTGCCTTTGAAACTATATATTAGAAGCCTACTATTAAATTTTCAAGATTTTTTACCCAACAAATAAAATTTTATTGACATTTATAGAAAAAAAAACTAAAAAAATTGGAAACTGAAAATGTCCGTTAACAGCTCAAAATAAGTCAGAATATTTTGAAAATGCTATGGTGTGCAGAAAATGCATATTTAAACATTCGGTCAAAATTTCATGTCTCTACGGTCATTTCTTTTAGAGTTATACTAAAAACTAAAATCGATTTTGTCGAAAATTGGTTTTCCGTAAAAATTCCCGTTTTTCCCAAAATTTTTCATTTGTTTTTCCAGGCGCTCATGAAAACTACTGGGAAATTTTAACTTTTGACCCCCAAAGTACCAACTAGATTCACTTTCCTATCAGAAAAGGTACTATTGAAGAAAATTGAAGCATTTTTACTGTCCTAAAAGGTGATGACAGACACAAAAAAAAATAAAAAACACACATCATTGTAAAACCAATACATTCATCGCTCCGCTCAGAATCTAAAAAAGCCTTTACAAACTTAGTTTTGAAGTAATTGATCAGAAACTTCAAAAACTTCACTTTTTCGTTACAACCATTTTTTTTTAAAAAAAAATACTTAGAAATGAATATTTTTAAATTTTTTTTTTTTCAGAGTGTGTGGATTTCAACGCTTAATAGATTGGTAAAATCAAACCTTACCTAACATACTTACTTTTGAAGTTTTTGCACGTAAACATTGAAAAATACCATTTTAAAAATTCATAATAAATCCTTTATAAAATTAGCTCAAGATCAGTTTTTTTAATATTTTAGATTCTGAGCGGAGCGATGAATGTATTGATTTTACAATAATGTGTGTTTTTTTTTAATTTTTTTTAAATTTTTTTTTTATTTTTGTGTCTGTCATCACCTTTTAGGACAGTAAAAATGCTTCAATAGTACCTTTTCTGATAGGAAAGTAAATCTAGTTGGTACTTTGGGGGGTCAAAAGTTAAAATTTCCCAGTAGTTTTCATGAGCGCCTGGAAAAACAAATGAAAAATTTTGGGAAAAACGGGAATTTTTACGGAAAACCAATTTTCGACAAAATCGATTTTGGTTTTTGGTATAACTCTAAAAGAAATGACCGTAGGGACATGAAATTTTGACCGAATGTTTATATATGCATTTTCTGCACACCATAGCATTTTCAAAATATTCTGACTTATTTTGAGCCGTTAACGGACATTTTCCGTTTCCAATTTTTTTAGTTTTTTTTTCTATAAATGTCAATAAAATTTTATTTGTTGGGTAAAAATCTTGAAAATTTAATAGTAGGCTTCTAATATATAGTTTCAAAGGCAGATGAAAAATATTGAAAATCCGTAGTCACAATTTTTATTTATATGTAATCAAAGTTCAAATTTTGACAAAATACGTAAAAATTACGAAAATTTGCAATTTATTTTGAGTCAGAAATTCATAAAAAATTTTCTTTTTAAATCTAAGATTTGAAAATGTAATATAAGATTCCTCATAAGTTTGCCTAATTTTATCAATAAAAAAAAGTTTATAAGCAAGTCATAATAAATTTTTATGAGCATTTTAAGTTCAAATTTGTACGAGATTCGATATTCACTCGATTTCTCACGTAGCGATTTTCTTATTCATCATGAATGGTTGTATAGCAAAATCTTATCATGTTTCTTTTATTATTATACATTAATTCTACCCACATTTTGATAACTGATGAGTATTCCAGTTATCCGTGTATAAATTTATAAAAATTAAAATTATTATGCATAAGAGCCACGGATTTAGATCGAAGCTTATCTAAAGCCGTGGTAAAAACATATTAGAATAATATCTACTTATTGATAGCCATTAGGATAGTCGATTTGCATTCTACGGGTTATATCCCTAGACCTTCCACTAGTTGTAGTCTGGGCATATAATAATATGGTCGGCTAGGTTGGGTAGTGAGGTGTTTGGATATTTGTGTTACGAGGATATACCTATAACATTGTACATAGTTTGCTGTACAAAGTTGATTGTATCATCTAGTGCTCGTGAGCTGTGTACTTCGGTACACTCGAACAGCGCAGTCACGCCGGACCGTCCCGAACTACATCCGAACTCGGTATAGTCGTATAGATGATATCAAATTTAATCGAATTCGGCGGCCACTGATAATGTGATTTTTTCTTTATTCCAAGCTGAGATAATATGATATATTTTTTTGAATGCTGACGTATACTCTGTAAACATTACACGTCATTGTGATATTGTATACAGTTTAAGTGAAAAAGGACGTGGGATATCTTTTCTTTTCCATAAATAATAAACACTTGTTTTCAACTCAAACTATTTTCTTAGTTTCATTCATGTAATTTGTACAGTGCTTGGAGATATTGAGAAAACTTCCTCATCAAAACACAAGTATCGAAATGCAGGACGTGCGGATTACATAATGAGACCGAGTGATCAAAGCTGACAAGTGGCAACGTTCATCGATCGAGTTCTCTCATTTAAGTTCCAACTGCATAAAATACAGATAACTATTGTTAAAACCAACTTTAATATCTGCCTTGTCAATTTGGTCTTGTTAGGGTTGTATTAATTATTTTAAAGTTTTTGATAATTTGTAACACCAAGTTTTAAAAATGAAGCAGTGTGTAGTGTGCAGTAATTCTTCTGAGTGCACTCGTCGTGATATAATTTATCATAAGTGAGTATCTATTGTTTTGTGGAAATATATTCCCTCAAACCGTTATGAGAAAAAAGAACTAAGATCTTAGCAGTGTTCTATAGACATGGTTCATTATCTCAATGCTCGATAATGTGTGATAATTTTAAACCAGTTTAGCCTAGAAAATGTCCATATTGTTTTCATTTATTCCCCAATTACTTGCAATTATTGTATTAACTGATACTTGTTTTATTATAGATTTCCTAAAAATGAATCCAGAAGAAGCGAATGGCTTAAAGTGTATGGAATTGATCATTATTACGATTGGTATCATATATGTAGCGATCATTTTTTAAAGGAAAACTATAGGACAGGAAGAAATCGATGTTTAAAAAAAAATATTATTCCTCAACCATATGTCAAAAATTGTGATGAATATTGTTCTAAGTAATGCTTCTTGGTCTCTAGTAAATTTTTTAATTTTCCATGATATCTTTATTTTTATATAGTTGTACTCAAAGTAATGATATTGAAATGGGCAACAATGAGTTTTTTCCGAGGGAACAAAATCGTTTAAGGTGAGTTAATGAAATTGTAATAGACAAGATTTTGTTTTACAATTATTTAAAGATTTATAAAATTGGCTTCTTATGATGAAAGTGATTACTTAAGTTCAGAATTTTACAGAGAGGTACAATATGCTGATGTAAGTGATATTGAATCACCAAGATGTTCAGGTAGACAGATAAAACTGCCTACACTTCATGAGGATATGATCTATGAAGGCAACTTAGCGTCAGTGTCATCAACCACTAAGGTAATCATAATATATTTAAGTGTTATTGTTAGATTTCTTTTGAGTTAAATAGAAATATTATAATTAAATTTTTTTACCTGTATTTTTTAATTTTTACATAATTATTATTTTAATTATTAGAGGTACCCACTTAATTTTAGAAAAACAATATTTTCAACATAATATAAACTATAAAATAAACATGTACTTTTTTATTTTACAGTACAACTCTGTTAGCAACATCATCGTATACATTTAACAAATTAACATTAATGTTAACATAAAATTCATTTTTTATTCAAATGGTATTATTGATATAGCCATAATTCATAATTTACAACTTTTATCAAGTACATAATATTATAATTGTCAAATTTAGTTGATATTTAGTTATATAATTTATAGTTATATTTAATCTAGATATATGATTGTTAAAGTACCACCCTATATTAAAATACAATAATTAAATGCAGATTTCATTTCAATATTATTTTTTTTGCTAGCCATGATGAGTATTATTTTCTATGTGACGTGGACTATAAGTTAGATCTTAATCACTATTATCCATTTCATCATCTGATAAATTATAAAACAAAATAATGCTTAATAATATGTGACACAATAAAAATAAAATTGAATTAAAACATCAAAAGAACACTCTTATTATGTTTCAAAAGAAAACTGTCAGCTGCTGTATTTGTTTTAATTATAAACTGTTGCATTTTTAATGTGGTGAACTGTGATCCTTGAATATTTTCTGTAATTGGTTCCATGTTTATGAGATACAGAAAAATGGAAAGCTGCAGGTATTTCATTTTGAAAATAAAATTTGTTTCATGACGTAATTTAACCATTTGGATAAAACACTTGTCTGGTTTTCTTAATAACTTTTTTAATGTGCTCATGTAGTTTTCAAAAGAGAACATAGAACAATTATACAGTGAGTCAAATTTGATATAAAAATCACATATGTGGCTTATCCATGCTCAATATGTGATATAAGATGGCTCCCATACAAATTTTATAATTTTTTAACAAAATTATCCAATAATTGTCTTGCAATGGTTTAGCAAAATTTTATTTTATTTTATTTTATTTATTAACAAACACACTAGCTTTAGTAAAGATCGTTTTCATTGTACAAAAATATTTTAAGCCCAAACCGTCGACGTTTTACTGAAGACAGCTTATCTAAGTACATGGTTGTGCATTTTTTTGTTAATACCAACTAGTTAGTATATTTAATTTTTAATTAAATCCCGTTTTTTGTCCCATTTCACATTTTAAAGGCTTTTTTTATTGATTATATTGCTTTCAAATCCGAACCCTACCTATAAATAACAACTATTATAATAAATATACTAGCATACTAGATACTACCATATTTTGAAGTAAAAATTTTAAGTATTTATATAACCTATCTTGCATATCATTTATGTGAATAATATAGGTATATATAAATTATTATTTACTATTAAGTAAAACTGTAATACACTAAAACAGAAAAAAGAACAAACTACTAAGTTAAAAGCATAACGCGAAAACAGTAAAACAATAAATTAGAAGACGCTTATTACGACTATATTAACTTTACAAAATTATATTTTATACAAACTACACTATTAAATGCTATAAACTTATAACACTCAAAAATTTATTTATCTCATATTATATGTTAATTTATACTTTTATATTGTCAATAACTAGCTGTTTCATAATTTATTTGCAATAAACTATAATATGTTTAAATTTTAAAGGACCACACTTTGAGCAATGGAGTACGTTGTTCAGTAAAAAATTGCTTAAACCGGTGTTCAAAAAATCTTAGTTTCTTTGGATACCCTAGTGAATTCACACTGAGAAAAAAGTGGATAGAAAAATGTGGATTAGCTGTAGATCCTACCAAAAAAGTAGGAAGAAATGTGAGAGTTTGTAGTGCACACTTTTTGGCTGATTGTTTCAAGAATACTAGATTGAAAAACAGATTAAAA
>JANEHU010001022.1:0-47174 GCA_027563435.1 Nasonovia ribisnigri | reverse complement strand
CATGCGTTTAGTAAATATTACTTATTACTAAAAGCAGTGTAGTGGCATTGGAAAAGTCAGTGCAGAAAATACTTAAAGAATCAAGAAAATAAGAAAACACACGGAGAAACAAGTAAAAGTGATGATGGCAGTGCATTTATTACTGAAACAGTGAGTACAAACGATATTGAGGAGAGTTGGTTACTTGACTCAGGAGCATCCGATCATATGTGCGGTAAAATAAATTGGTTTTATAACTACGTATTATTTGACGAACCAATTCAAGTAAGAATAGGCGATGGTTCAATTTTGTTAGCAAAAGGAAAGGGTAATATAAAAATATTATCATTTGCGAACAATAAATGGAATAATAATTATTTATTAGACGTATTATATGTGCCGGAATTAAAATACAATTTATTCTCATGTTGTACAGCATTAGATAAGGGTTTAACGCTTTCATCAGATAAAAATAAGTGTATGTTTTCAAGAAATGGACAAATAGTCTGTACAGGTGAGCGACAAGGAAAATTATTTAAATTAGAGTTCAAAGTCATTACGCTCGATAAAGAAGAACCACAGGCAAATATTATTATCAAGGACACATTACAGTTATGGCATGAAAGGTTGAGTCATCAAAATATAAAGTATGTTAATAATATATTAGAAAAACATAATATAAAAGTGTCAGATAACAAAAATCATTTTTTCTGTGATGCGTGCATAATTGGCAAACAACACAAACAAACATTTAAGTCTAGTACAACGAACACAACAGCTGTAGGAGAAATAATACACGCAGATTTGTGTGGACCGATGGAAACAAATTCTATTGGGGGTTCAAAATACTTTTTATTATTTAAAGACGATTATTCACATTATAGAATAGTTCATTTTATAAAACATAAAAGTGAAGTAAAAGATTTAATCGAAACTGATACGTAAAATAAAAACTGATACTGGTTTTAAGGTCAAAGTATTGCGAACAGATAATGGCTTAGAGTTTGTGAATAAAGAAACAACTAGTGTTTTACAGAAATATGGGATAAGTCATCAAACAACAGTTGCATACACACCGGAACAAAACGGGAAGATTGAACGAGAGAACCGGACAATAGTAGAAGCCGCAAGGACTATGTTACATACGAAAAATTTAAATAAATCACTTTGGGCTGAAAGTGTTAATACGGCTGTCTATACAATTAACCGAACAGGTACGAGTTCAATCAAAGACAAAACCCCGTTTGAAATTCATTTTAGAAAAGAACCGGAAATAAAACATCTAAGAGTTTTTGGTACAAAAGTATTTACACATATACCAAAACAAAAACGACAAAAGTGGGACCCTAAAAGTGAAAAGGGAATATTTGTCGGGTATGTAGAGAATGTAAAAGGATACAGAGTATGGTACCCGGAAACAAACAAAATAAACGTAAGTAGAGAAGTTATTTTTAAAAATGAAATAGTAGATAACGAGGTTTCAATAAATGAAAATGAACGTGACGAAATACAACACAGTATAAGCGAAAATACGAATGGAACTTACCTAGACAAAAAAGAGGAGTTGGTAAGCACGTATAATCTAAGAAACCGTGAACAAATAAATAAACCAAGTAGATATGCATGTACAGCGTTTATAACTGAACCAATTAATTATAATGATGCTATTACTTGTGAACAATCAGATAAATGGAAACAGGCGATGAGTGAGGAGTTGGACTCACTACATAAAAACAACACATGGACTTTGGTATCAAAACCAGTCGGAGTCAACGTGATAAACAATTCATGGGTGTTTAAAATTAAACATAATGACCGTTTCAAGGCTCGTTTAGTTGTTAATGGATCAAGACAACAATACGGTATTGATTACACGGAAACATTTTCGCCAGTTGTACGATATGAATCAATAAGGACAATTCTAGCCGTCGCAGCAGCTGAAAATTATGAGCTGAGACAGTTTGATATAAAAACAGCGTTTTTGTATGGTAATCTAGAAGAAGATATTTACATGAGTCAACCAATTGGATTTGGAGATTCAACAGAACGAGTATGCAAATTAAATAGAAGTTTGTATGGACTAAAACAATCACCAAGGTGCTGGAATTCTAGGTTTAGGCAATTTCTGTTAGAATTTAATCTAGAACAAAGTACATCGGATTCGTGTATTTATTTTAATCATAATAATAATGAAACATTAATCTTAGCTATTTTTGTTGATGATGGACTGATAGCGTCTAGTAGTGTAATAAAAACAAATACATTATTACAAGGTCTTGAACAACAGTTTGAGATAACACAAGGTAATCTAGATTATTTTCTGGGTATGGAAATAATTAGGTATACAGACGGATCAATACATTTACACCAATTAAATTATGCCAATAAACTAATTAGCAAATTTAATTTATTAGATGCGAAGGAATTATCTATACCAATTGATAGGTCGCATGGTGTAGAACATAATCTTACAACGAGTGATAATCAATTTCCATACAGGCAAGCTGTGGGAAACTTATTATTTTTATCACAAGTCACGAGGCCTGATATAGCATTCGCTGTAAACTATGTTAGTAGGTTTTTAAATAATCCAACGTCGGTACATTGGACTATGGTTAAACGTATAATTCGATACGTAAAAGGAACAACAAACTTTGGTCTATACTATAAATCTAACGTAAATCTGTGCTTAAGTGTGTATTCAGATTCTGACTATGCAGGGGACTTAGTGACAAGACGGTCAACTTCAGGTCATGTGTTCATGCTGGGGCTGTCTACGGTGTCATGGCAAGCGCAAAGGCAATCCATAGTGACACTCAGTTCCACTGAAGCCGAATATATCGCGGCATGTGAAGCAGTCAAAGGATTGGTTTGGATCAACAGATTGGTCAAGGAAATCAACAATGACATAGAGTACGATCAACCAACAGTATACGTGGACAATCAAAGTGCAATTCGACTAGTGAAAAATCCAGAGTTTCACAAAAGGACTAAGCACATCGATGTCAGATACCACTTCATCAGGGAAAAGTTTGAAGAAAACTTATTTAAACTACAGTTCATTGGGACGGAAGAACAATATGCAGACATACTTACTAAACCACTTCCTAAAGATAGATTTGAAAAACTAAGGGAAAAACTATCATTGTTTAAATTGCATTAATTCTTTATTGTAGAAAATATTAATTACGGGGGTGTGTTGAATATAATTTAATATTGTATAAAGTACCATCATATTGTGCAACAACGACAGCATCGTTGCTATTAATAATGTGCAAAATCACGCCATATCATGCGATATATTTATTAGCGAATCAGATATTGTTAAACAGTGGCGTGAGACTTAGGTCAATAGGTCACTTGTATATAAGGCCGATTTTTAGCATACTGTCGGTACTACATTATAATATTTCTTATGTGTACGTCATGCGTTTAGTAAATATTACTTATTACTAAAAGCAGTGTAGTCATTTTTGTCCAGATCGATCTACAAACATAATCCTTAAACTCAACAAACGTGTACTGTATACAAATAACAAATCTAAACAGTTCTCCTTAGATGTGGTGAATATTATGAATATTTGAAATGTTCTAAAATACTTTAAGACCTAAGTTTCTGATGAGGTTAATTATAAATAAAAATATATATAATATAATAGGTATATAATATATTTTTTTATCTTTATAAATTTAAAACCTGCAGTAAATTTTTTAACTGTGTAATGTATACATTTATTATAATCTTATACAAACGCACAACACAATTTAATTTTAATTTATTGTACGTGTATAAGCAAATTTGTTTTACGCTATCTTAACAATAGTTTAATGTTTATACTTTATACCTCACATAATTTATTGCAAAAGCAATCAGATATTGTTAAACAGTGGCGTGAGACTTAGGTCAATAGGTCACTTGTATATAAGGCCGATTTTTAGCATACTGTCGGTACTACATTATAATATTTCTTATGTGTACGTCATGCGTTTAGTAAATATTACTTATTACTAAAAGCAGTGTAGTCATTTTTGTCCAGATCGATCTACAAACATAATCCTTAAACTCAACAAAAACCATACAAGCCTCGATTCAACAGTTTGTATAATATAATGCAGTATTGTTGAATTTCAGAACCGTTTTATAAGTGTTACGTACTTAAAATAAGAATTATCAACGAATATTTTAACTAAAATATTCGTAATAATATGGTGTATATGAATAGGAATTATTATAAAATATGTATACAAATATGAAATAATATTTCTTAAAAAGTGAAAGCCCACCATAAACTGTTATTCAAGTAGTACAGACGTACAGTAAGCTTAAGTTGTGCCCCTAAATGTAATACCCATTTGACTAGGTGTCGTGCAGTTAGCCCCACTGAAGGTGATCACGCCGATCACGGCACTGGTCAATGGTCATAATAATACTTATCAAATACATTATACATAATATAAAGACGAGAAGTGAAAAGTAATAAATTCGATATAGACCGAACCCAAGATATAATAGTACCTATAGTATAGTATAGGTAATAGAAAAGAGATTGAAAGCAGTCCAATTAATAATATGGTGATGTGTTATTGT
Organism: Nasonovia ribisnigri; assembly: GCA_027563435.1. Lineage (NCBI taxonomy): Eukaryota > Metazoa > Arthropoda > Insecta > Hemiptera > Aphididae > Nasonovia > Nasonovia ribisnigri. The sequence goes on along the minus strand of JANEHU010001022.1, from coordinate 42,607 downwards.
AGGTAGGTATTATCAGCCATCAGGTACAAAGGTAATCGCCGCTATTAAATTTTGAAAAAAAAATTTTTGAATAAAGTCAATACTTATATATTTTATACAAGACGTATGAAACCAGTTTTGGCCACTCGTAAAATTGTATGAAAAATAATAGTTTGTTCATGGTATTACCATTTATTAAATATTCATATATGACCTATATATATATTTAATCAATGATATTAGTAATATTATTTAAAATGAAACACAAAAATAAGTCTCTAATCCCTATTTTTCTATTCTTCGATATTTTGGGATTTCCCCGATGACGAACGCTTCCGACAGCGATCCTGTGGTGGGAGGGAAAATAAAATTGTGCTACATAATATTATACTGCGATGCGGTCATTCATTCCTTCACAATCGACACAGACACACAGTCGTCAGTCACAGTCACGCGGTACTTATTAAATCGTGAGTATAAAATTTTTAATTGATGTATGTATATTATAGGTATGCTACCTTCTTAATTGAATAGATTATTAATAATATTACTTACATAATAATATGTACATAAATAATATACACATATTCTTGAATACAGTCGAGTCTCGATAACTTGAAAACCTCGATACCTAACTCGAATTTGTTTCCGCCCCTATGGAATTCGTATGCACTCAATGCGATATTTGTAACTCGAAAAATACATAAGTCAAATAAATTTTTGCCTCCCTTGAAATTCGAGTTATCGAGACTCCACTGTATATTGTTTTCTATTACTTGGTGTACTTGAAATTAATAATTAATAGTGTATTAATTTTATTTATTTACAGTTAAACAAGGATTTATATATTTGTTTCCACACAACAATAATGCTTTGGGAAATTTATTAGTGTACAAATATGGTATGGAGTGAAACGTTGTTAGATCAAAAGTTAACATTGAAGATATAAAAGTTCTGAGTTCTACAATAAATGGATTGTTTATATGAATATATATATATTTTTTTATAGTAAGTAATGCTTTCTCATACATTAAATACCTGAGTAAAACACTATTTGCCGTCCCACTTTGAATCAGACTGCGGACTGTCAGTTATGCTTGAATAAATTAAATTAAAAGTTCAATAATATATTAAATGCATAACTGGTGTGGTTACAAATTGTGTTTTAAAGCTATGTATGATGATTGTGATAATAATACACGCAATTTACTGTTTATGTTTGACATATTTTATGTTACAACGTACTGTAACAAAACTAGTTTACCTTATCTTTTTATGACACATACACTATTAAGTTACTTTTTTTGCACTAATTTCTTCAAATAACTTTATTTTTTCCCATTATAAATTTAGTAATTTCACAATCAACACCATGCTTTTTTCTCAACATGTTTAATATTAGGCTATCTGCTACATAGAAATTTTCTTTATATTAAGATTTATATATTAACTTATTGAGGCATACTGTACCAGACATTTTTCCTATTATTTATCATATGATAATGTTCTTAAAAAAAAATTAACTAAGTAATTTAATAAAATAACAATAAATTTTGATTTGCAACTTGTAGCGTGCTTTAACTCTATAGTCTAATTATTGCTGTATATTTCAATTTCATCATTTCTGACACAATAAACAGAAGAAATCATTAGTATCGTAATTAACAGTTCTGGGTTTTTCAGGAATGCAATTTATCGCTATCCAACGACAACACACAGAACACGATACCCATTCTACACATTCATCTTCCTGGTGACAACGGTGTTTATCGGAGTGACAGTTACAGAATAGGCATATGTTTGTCATGTCTTCAGAATTTTCTAAGAGATAGGTCTTTAAATTTTCTCTGTGAATGTTAGGATCAAACTCTAAACTAAACTTAGAACTGTCCATAATTGTAAATGCATAATATATAATATAAACTCCACAATTAAATGTATCTTTTTGTATCGGAATGTTTTCTAAAGGGCATGCAATTAGTGTTAACGGTGGACATTGTCTGTCGTCACCGTATATAACATTTGATTGCAATGTTTCAAGTACCTTTTTGAAACGAAGTTTTGATGTTCGACTGTCGATGTCATATGGATTACTTGGATCCATGATGTAACACTGTCTGGTTTTGAAATTTATAAAAACTACAATCCAGTGAGAATTGTTATTCACTAACCACGGTAGGATAACCATACTGTTTTGTGTGAAAGTAATTTTGTCATACTCTTCGCCTATTTCTCTTTTTCCCATTAGCTGAGTCACCATATTACATGATAAAATGTGTGTGTTTCTTAAACGTAACTTAAAAGCATAAGATAACAAACAAATATCAATAACAAAGTTACACAACCAATTTTCTCTAGACAATGAATCAAAATCTAAGAAGTAAAGGTCAGTTAGAATGTCTTGATTTTGATCACTAGATATGTAACTATATTTTCCGACCAAATAATCTTTATTCTTTGGCATTTTAATAGGTTTGTAATATTTCAAATCTCTGGGGAGCATATTTTGGTAAAAATCTTTTGATGGCACTGTTTGTCGAAAAGGAGATTTATGACTTCCTGGTGTCGAAACCGATTTCATTAAACAATTATCATCATATTGTTTACTTAAATCGTGTACAATCAGAGCATTATTACAAGACTCATCTACAGTTAGCCTAGTCGCATTGTCACATTTTATGACCACAACGTTTTCAATACTATCAACCACTTTGGGCAAAATGTTATTTTCATCTGCTATAGTGGTCGAAGACTTTGGAATTTTTAACGATAGGGCTTTGAAGGGACGGTACTTGGTATGTTGTAGATGTTTATGTTGTTTTTCTTTTTTTCCCCAACTTTCTGTTGCGTCTAAATGGTTATGATTAGACACTTCTGAGATTTTAGCCTTACTGTCAAAATCAAGTGCACGCGTACAAGTTTTTTTTCTAATATTGTACTTTATTTGTTTGTGCACATTCATCACACGCCCTCTCATAAGTCTTAAAAACGGACCGCATTTTAACCTTCGATCGCCTTCAAGTATGTCAATTTTTACTGTTTTAAACCAAGATTCAACGGTGGCATTACTCTGGCGGGTTTCAATACCATTGTTGATTTTATTATTCATAATTGGTGTCCAAAGTGCTAAGAAAGGTACACACTTGACTATAAATTGGTGTAAATATGATTCATCGTAATATTCATTACTTATATTTTCATTATTTATGGAACAATCTAAAAGCCTAGATTTAACATGTTCTTTGATCGACTGAAATCTACAGTACATCTTGGAATTACCTACTTGTATCTGATTCACATAGAAATTTATTTATTTCTTGCAAGTAATCTTCGCCTTCGTTGTTCGATTCATTCGACAGTTGATGGTTGACATTACACTTGTCTTTCATCGTACTAATAGCGTATTTGGTTTCTACTGTTCTATATGGAGACAATAATATTACTGAAAATATTTTGAACCAATTTTCAACATCTTCCAAACTCTCTGCATTAAACAGTAAACATATCCAATCAATAACATTATTTCTTTTCATTTTGTCTACAGTCTTACAACTGTTTGTCTCTGATTGAAAATATGTATAGACATGGTTTACTAAGATTTTTGTGTAATGATTCGCACAGATGTTTATGATTGTGACATTAGTCCCTACATTGTTTTCAACCAATACTCTGTAACACCAGTTAAGGTAATCAAATATGGAAGTAAAACCATTCCATCCAATGCTCAAGGCATTCATTTGTGCATAACTGAAATCTGTCACTATATTTGTGAATACAGGCCAAGTCAGTTTGTGTTTCAAAACAAATGCTTTAAAAGCGGTCAACCATTGTGAAATAGCAACTATGTCGTGTGCTGAACTAATCATTTCAACAACGGGACACGTGACACTCGAGTTTCTAGGTAAAGGGACATTAACAACTAGAACATAGTATAGAACTCTTTTGCTTTTATTGTTAATTTTCCTGACCAATGTACCAGTTGCATCCAAATAACCAGTTACTGGTTTTTGATTTTTAATCAGTTTTTTTAATATATCCAACTGTTCTTTACTATAGCAGTGCACAGATGGTATACCGACATGCTGTACAAAGTCATTTTCTTTATCGTTACACATCAATACAATATCATGAAAATCATCTTTATCATAATCATCAGCGGTCAACGCCTCTGATCTGATTTTTCTGATTACATCATCTGATTTAATATTTTGCAAATTGCCACAATTCAACTAGGTGGGTGATGCCATATCAACATTGTCTGACCTAAAGGAAAACGCTTTAGTTTTTTTAAGCGCTTCTTTGTTCAAGTCTCTCTGAAACCCTTTGACGTGGTTTGTAAGACCATTGTCATCAGGATTGTGATGATAATTCAAACTAGAACTATACACCTTTGCCACGAACGTTCCGTTTGTTAGTTGGACTTTAATCCTAAAAGTCTTACACCCTTCATGGCTACAATACATGTACACATTGCAATGATTTTTAAAATATCTGACCATTTTTGCATTAACGACGCATGTATTGTTCACAGTTCTTATGCGCTTTCTGAACATAATAGGATATTTAGTCTTATCCAAACAGGTTTCACCTTTGGGATTAATGTAATTCATAAGAGACCATTCTTCAAATGAAAACTTGAAAGATCCTTCATAACACACAAAATCACGGTGAAGCCCGAAAGCGCAAATCGACCTTTTTTTTCGATGACTCAAAAGCGCAAAATGAATTTGCGCTTTTGTACCTTGGTAGTGGGATAAAAGCGCAAAAGAAAATTGAATTGTTTTATACAATATTTACTGTAAGGTACGCCGGTACGCGGCCTTATCCGTTCCACGACAGATTACAGCAACGCATCGCGACGGTTATTGCATTTGTCTGTATCTTATCGTTACACATTACGATGGCAGTTGATAATCATTTAAGATAACCATAGTCAATATAATATCAACAGGTGCCTATATAGATATGACTTATATAACTTATTGAGCCGTTTTATTTTTAATTGAAATTCGATATACCAGATATCCACCTATATCAGTTGGTGTCTGTGCTACCACCGTGTCACGTGTGTCTATGTGTCCGATTTTGACTAAAATTAAAATTATAAGTTTTCAAAAATTAATTAAAAAAGTAAAATGTCATTTACATTAACTAACACAAATAAAGGTGTATTGTGTATTGTGTACAATAATTTTAAGTACAGACATCAGCGAGTAATGGCAAGCGGAGATATATCTTGGCGATGTACGGTAAGACAATGTACCTCTACTATTCAAACTAATTCTAAAATATCTAATATTTTGACGGAAAATGAAAATATAACTCATAATCATAATACTGTGGAGAATCGGGATATTCAGCGACAAATAGTTCGTAATAATTGCAAACGAAAGGCGACTGAATATATTTCGGAGCGACCAAATAAAATTATTCGTCGTGAACTGATGGCGGTTGAAACTACAGAACTATTACACAACGATATGTCTAGTATCAGAAAATCTATGTATAGAGAACGTCGAAAAATAATTCCCGCAGCACCTACTTCATTATTCGAACTCATACAACAATTAAAAACCAATGGTTTAACTACACATCGTAATGAAACATTTTGCCATGTAGATGAAGAGTCGAAAATCGTAATATTCACGACAAACAGTAATTTAGAATATTTAGTCAATAATAGTCATACTATTTTAGGCGATGGTACATTTTACGTTTGTCCCGCTCATTTTGAACAACTCTATACGATTCATGTTCTACATAAATCAATTTACGTCCAAGTTGTATATTGTCTGTTACCATCCAAAACAACTGATATTTATGAAAAAATGTGGCATTTAATTAAAACATTATGTAAGAAAGAATTAAAACCTCAAAATATACTTCTGGATTTTGAACTATCTGCACATAATGGCGTTTTGCGTATATTTCCAAATGCACAAATTAAATGTTGCCGGTTTCATCTCGGGCAAGCCTGGTATAGACAAATTACAAAATTGGGACTTAAAATTGAATACGACCAAAATGAATCAGAAATTTCAAATTGGTTAAAGTATTTCTTTGGATTGGCTTTTTTACCGTGTACTGAAATTTCTGAAGCATTTTATGAACTATTTTCTATTGCTCCGGACAATCAGAAGATATCAGCATTCTCAGATTATATTTTAGCGAATTTTATTGAAAATGACAGCAGATATCCACCACATCTCTGGGCTGAGCCACCTTCGAACGAGCCAAGGACTACCAATGGTCCAGAATCATATCACCGTCATTTGAAAGATCAATTTTATAACCCACACCCATCTATTTACAATTTTATTGAAGTGATTAAAGAACATCAAGCAGAAGTTTATTTAAAATTACAATCAAATGGTCAAAAATCTACGAATCGAAAATCTAAAGTCATCTCCAATATAAAAACTTGGACCTTGTATAAAGAATTTAAAATTATATTCAAAATTATATTATTTTTTTTTACTGATTTTTTGATTTTTTTGAACTAATTAATATCACTGTTAAAGTGTTAATGCATAATTTAATATTAATAATAACTATACGATTTTAATTAAATACACTTTTTTTTATAAAATTGATTTGCGCTTATGGGTTATTAAAAAGGTAATTTTTTTTGCGCTTATGGGTTATTTATTTTTGCGCTTTTGGGTTGCGTTTGGGTCATATTTTGCGCTTATGGGCTACAGCCCAAAATCATGGTTATCACATTGTTTTGGAAATTGATTTTTTGTTTTCAAAGGTAAAACAATACCAGACTTAACAGGCGTTTTCTTATAGAAAGCATTCCTGAGGGGGCTTGGTACATGATGTTTTCCCTTTGTTGTTTTGCATGGTGTAACAAATACAGATTCATCCACTATGTTTTCTGGTAGTATTGGAGTACTACTAGGTAATAGTGGATCCCTTATCATCAAACTGAAATCACTTTGTGGGGATACGATAGTGTGTTCAGATGAAACATTATCTTTTTGCACAAGTTCAGGCTCTGTGTGATCAGAATATGAAATGCAGTTTTCAAAAGTACCATTGTCGTTACCAGAATTTTCATTAAAACAAAAACTATCTGAATCAGTAATGTCTGTGTTATCCACTCGTAGACAAGAGGACAAATTGAGGTACTTTTTGCTTTCTCTGTACACTTTACGTCTATTAGCATTATTTATAGTAACTTTAATGTGTCTACATATCTCATTTAAAGTTTTGTAATTGTAATTTATAAAATCGTTGGCCGTGTAATTACAATTCTCAATACAGTTTATTATTTTACTACTATTCATTTCTGATTTATTAGCCACATCATCACAGTTCATAGTTTCAATACACTTACGAAGAGATGAATTTTTTCTTTTAATAGCATTGACTAATGATTTTTTTAAATTGTGATCATTATCTTTTTTGAAGATAATCATGCAGATATTACTTACACAACTATCTGAAACCGAGACATTCTCAAAATTTAATTCTGGATATTCAGTTTTAATATAATGAGCTATCTCTTGCAATTTATCTTTTAAACTCATCTTTAAGCTTATAAGTTATTTACCTTATGTGTCTGAAACAGTAACTCGTCGACACTTTTATATGCCTGAAACAGTAATTCGTCGGCTGTTTTGTGTCTGAAACAGTAACTCGTCGACACTTTTATACGCCTGAAACAGTAACTCGTCGGCTGTTTTGTGTCTGAAACAGTAACTCCTCGACACTTTTAACCACGGTAGATTATAGAGGTATACGCACGGCCGTATATTCATAATGTAAACAATTGTCCCAGTGGATGTGTTTTATTCGCAGGTTTGCCGGTAGATCACGCTGCAGTCTTTTGGCCCTGATTTTTATGCTTGAAATACAGATTTCATACAATAAACGAGTAAAAATTCATCAAAAACAAAATTGTACATAAATTAATGTAAATGAAGATATTTATTATAAATTCAAAGTTATACTATATAAAATGTATACATTAACAAATTAAGATAAAATTATAAAATCAATAAATAATAATGGACAATGCTGGGATATCAATTAAAATAAAATGTAACTTTTTTATTACCTGATTATATATTAAATTTATTATTTATATATTTTAAAAGTATTTAAAACTAAGTAACACATAATTTAGATTCTTTTTTTTTATTTCTGGATATTTTTTTGGATCATACATTAATTCTTTTCATTCTTGTACCACCGTACATGTTTTCTTAAATTTAACCATTGGATGTATCCAATAATTATAATTTCAAAATGCATATAATGATTATATTTTAATGGTTTATTTACCTTATCCTTACAAGTTGCATAACCAGATTTGCAATATACTATAAAACACTTAACCATTTTACGCAAAAACAATTGAAAACATTCAAATAAGTAAACAATTTATTATTATACTTTAATTTCGTTATAGTGAAAATTGTATTACAATATAAAATATAATTTATATTTCATTGTAGACAAAATATAATACGTACTTACGAAGGCTGGGCATTAACGAGTTAATAAGTTAAAGTTAAGTTAAAAAGTTAAGTTACTTTTAACTAAGTTAATTAACGAGTTACTTTTTTTTAAGAAGTAACTTCTAACTTAACGAGTTACATTTTTTCCCAAGTTATTCAGTAACTAACGAGTTAATTAATTTTATTGGCACGGTAAGTTAATTTTTTTCCTAAACCACAGATTTAAAATAAATTCAATTTTGAACAAATTAATTTTATAAAAAAAAAAATCCGAAATTTTAAATATATTAATTAATAATTATTAGACAATAATTTATAAAAATTATTATCATATGACGTATTGCATATTCACAGAAAATATTATATAACTATATAGTATATTATATTATTATAAACGGAAATGTTATAGGAGTAACCTCGTCATTAATAAAAGAAAAATATAACAATTATTTAGGTACTCAGTATCCCGCCAAAAAAAAGTAACTTATTTTAACCTAAAGTAACCTAAGTTAAGTTACTTTTATTTTCTAATTAACTTGTAACTTTTTCAAGTTAAAAAAAAATAGAGGTAACTCTTAACTTTAAACTTAACTTACTTTTTTCTATATTAACTTAACTAAACGAGTTAAAAAAAATAGTTAACATGCCCAGCATTGTACTTACCTATAATATTAATATAAATAAACATTTTAGTTAGGGCCAAAAGACTGTAACGCGATCTAGCGGTGAGAACCTTCTTAAAACATATTTCTCGGGACACGATTTTGATAGTCGTGCGTATACCTCTATAATCTACCGTGCTTTTAACTGTCAAGAGTCTTAACTTTAGACAGCTATACTTAAAACTACAACTAAAACAAAAAAAAAAATAAAAAATAAAACAATATTCAAAAAAATTTAATTAAATATAAAATAATAAAAAAACACTGTTAACAATAAAAACTAATAATAAAGTAAATAATAAAACACAATATAAAATAAACAATAAAAATTGAATAAAATTGTATATATCTAACAATGAAATGTTTAGAGTCAGTAGTTTATTAGAGAATAACCGCAGAAAAAATAAAAATATAAAATGAAATCACGAGGAAAACCGAGTAGAAATCTTACAGATAAACCTTGATCACATGCGCCTGAAAAATATATAGATTTTAATTTTAAAATAAACTATTAATATAAGGTACTGAATACAATATTTTACACTTGTATAAATCATCATTAAACTTGTGACAATGCAACACCGGCATTCATGGACAATCAAATAAAATATTTTAAAACCACAAAAATTTAAAAGACATGATAATTATTAATTGAAAACAAAAAATAATTACAATTAACAAATTATATCACTGAAAATAAACGCATATTTAAAATAAATCTTTATTTTATAATTTATTTTTTTGTACATAATTACTCATTATACAATTTTCATTTTAATTAAGATTTTAAGTAAAGGATACAACAATACTGAGTTTGTTAATAGATTCAATAAAACATTCTCGAGCCATAATATTAGAACGATAGATGTGTTGACTACATGCCATCTGAAAATGAATTGGAAAAATAAATACAATAAGGAATTAAATACTTCAAAAGCAAATTGTATTAATTGTATTAACATTTACTTGTTTCTTGGGTAATGATTCCTGATAGATAACTGATGTCATCCAACTTATTTTGGAACAGCTTGCGAGTTGAAATATTCAAAACATGAACACTTCTTCAAAGATTCTAACATTTACTGGATACTATGTTTCATACTTAAAAAATTAGTTATGTTTTTACATTAATTAAGTATTCATAATTTGATACATATATCCAAACAATCAAACTTCACAATTAGTTCAGTCAAAAACGTGGTTAAATCATATATTACTACCGTATATTACACATACCTGTGTCCTTCCATAAAACGTGATTGATGTACCCATGTATTTCATTTTTAACAAATTGCATTCTTAAAATTTAATAAGCTAGTATTAACTAAAAAGACAACAATATTAATTTATTAGAAAGTATAATATACGAATAGAGAAGAATGAGTCGAGAACAACGATTTTACCATTTTAGACTTGAGTCTCAACACTCTCAACACTAGAGCAATTTATAACCTAACTTTCTATTATTGTTATTATTATTATTTCAAATATGTTACGAATTGTAAAGGAATTTTATTTATATACTTTTAAAACAATTAATTATTGTGTGACATAAGGCGACATCTACCTTATGGTTTTAATGTAATAATACTGTACGCCTGAAATTGAATTAAACGCAACACAGTATACGTGGTTTCTTATCACTAGTCGTCCGAAAAATAGTCACCTAGCTTTAGTCACCCAACTTCACGCACGTTTTTTATTTTGCAAAAAAAAATATGTATTATAATAATATTAATTATAATTTATTTGTTTTTCAGGCTCAAAGAAATTTCGTTGATTTAAGTAACACTTATGTGAATAAGATAAGTGTAATGTACTATTATGGAATATAATATGGTAAATAAAAAAATACTACTATTTTATAGCCCAACAGCTATCGCATGAATTTGAATATAAATTATAGTATTATTATTTAAAGTTCAATATATCCTTAACAAATTTGTCTAGATACTAGATACCTACACTAGAAGTCTTTAAAGAATTTTATAAGAAGTCTATAGAAAAATAGATATATTATTACATACTATGGCAATATGCTATTGCCTATTTGTAATAATATTCATTACTCAGTAGAATTGATGTAATAATTCAAATGAGAAATAATTATGATATACACAATGACAATGTATAAATTATACCATATTATACGTGTATGGTGCGTAAAACAGAGATTACGTGTTGTGTCTACCGGTTGTGTAACTACTAGCGCTATTAGTTCACTAAGTCGCCACTTCGACAAGCGATAAGGCGTCGTGCTCCAACCTATGTAAATAACCGTGGTTTGTGTGGAAATATTTTTAAAAAACTGTAATGTTTGTAATCGAAAATCCATTTTTTGGTCACAATTTAATTTTTTATAGTCCGGTAACAAGGAAAATAAAAAGGCTTTATCTGGATCAGAATTTACATTGTCTTCTTCAGAAGCAGAAGCGGATAATGAATTTAAAAGCGCTCTCTGAAATTGTGTCATTTGGTTTTTTGTTTTTGACTTTATCGTTGAGGTTTTAGAATTCTGTTTTTGGTAATTTTAAGTCGACATTATCACCTCATCCCCTTCACATCCATCTGAATCAATATTCCCTTCTTCGTTTTCTTCGTGTTCTTCAGTAAAATTACCCGTCGTTCTATATAAAATAATATTTTTTTTGTTACAATAAAATTCAATGTTATACCTATCAACATATACATATACATTTTTTATTTTAATATTAATCGAAACTATAAAATTATAATATTTTTTCTTTTATTATAATAGTACCTATATATTTCAAAAATTTAAAAAAAAACAACAAAAAAGCATGCAATTATAATTGTAAAATAAGCCCTTATTAAAAAATAAAATAATGGGTCAATGTCGAAATGTGCTAAGATATGAACTAAAAAGGTTTAATTTTTTAAATCTTTATAGGTTTATCATAAAACAAATTTTGAACTGACTTAGTATATCGTAGTAATCATACACGTGCAAATGCATACAAATCCACTCTCTAATCATCACCTTTCGGGACAATAAAAATGCTCCTCGTCGTTTTTCTGATAGGAAAGTGAATATAATGATATAGCCGATAGAGGTGTAAAATGTTAAAAAAAAATGGGGGGGGGGATTAAAAAAATATAGGTAATTTGCATTTTTTTTGGTAATTATAGCTTCCGAGCCCTATACCGATAACTAAATAGGTACTATAAAAATAATTATAACAATAAATATTAATAAACAATTAATAATTATTGAAAATAGTATTTAAACATCGAATACCTAAAATATATTTTATTTACCTTCATTTTTGAATTGTATGCTGTAAAAATGAGAGGGATTCTGCATATACGTATTTTCTTTTTTTAGCGCTATCGCCACTTTTCGCCTGGTTTAAAAATTTTGAATAGTGGTCACGAATATGCCGCCATTTGGTTTTCAATTCTTTAACTATACAGTATACATAATTTAAAAATAAATAGGTACCTAATTAGAGAATTTTAAATTGAGTTGAATACCTCAATACGTCAATTGTTTAATTATTTATCTATTAATATTAACATAATTTACTACATTTTAGATTCTGAGCGGAGCGATGTAATGTATTGATTTTACAATTATTTGTGTTCTTATTTTTTTTTTTGTCTGTGATCACCTTTTAGGACAGTAAAAATGCTTAGATTTTTTTCAACAGCATCATCTTTTGTGATAGGAAAGTGAATCTGGTTGGTACTTTAAGGGGGGGGGGGTCAAAAATTAAAAATGTCCAAGTATTTTTTAAAAGTGCCGTGAAATTCGAAATAAAAATTAAGAAAAAACTGGAGTTTTTACACAAAATCGGTTTTCGAGAAAATCAATTTTGGTTTTTGGTGTAACTCTAAAATAAATTACCGTAGGTACATGCAATTTTGACTGAATTTTTATATTATCATTTCTATACACCATAATTATTATTAAGTTATTTTCTATAAATATCAATATAATTTTATTTGTTGGATAAAGAAAGCTTTTAATAAAAGGCTCCTAGTAGATTGTTTCAAAGGCAGATGAAAAATATTATAAAAATCCACATGTGACTATACTCACAATTTTTTTTATAAGCATATAAAGTTCAAATATTGACAACATGTAAAACAAAAATTCTCATAAATAGTTCATAGCGAAACCAAAAAATCTAAATGATATACAAATAAATTGTCTGTATACTTGAATACTTGAAAAGACATTTATTAAACATATATTCTAAAAATCCTAAATAACAATTTTTTTTAATTTAAGATATTTATCAACTGGCACCTATTTTGCTGCATTGAAATTTGATTTTCGAGTTGGAAGAAGTACAATCGGGATAATAGTTAAAGACACGTGTCAAGCATTGTGGACAGTTTTACAGCCAACAGAGATGCCTGTGCCAACCATGAATGACTGGTTGGAGATTTCAAATGTATTTTACGCTAAAACAAATTTTCCGAATTGCCTAGGTGCTATTGACGGTAAACATATCCGATGTAAAAATCCTAGCAATTCTGGATCATTGTTTTTCAATTACAAAAAGTTTTTTTCTGTGGTACTTATGGCAATAGCCGATGCAAATTTACAATTTATCACAATTGATGTTGGGTCTTATGGTCGAAAAGGGACTCCAATATATTTAAGGAATGCCCATTCGGAAAAATGCTATATGGAAAAAAACTTAATCTTCCGGAACCAAATTCTTTACCAAATACAAACGACAATCCACAGCCATTCGTTTTTATTGGGGATGAAGCTTTCGCCTTACATACAAATTTATTAAGGTCATATCCAGGACGTAACCTAACTGATACTCGACGTGTATTTAATTATAGATTGAGTAGAGCAAGGCGCACAGTAGAGTGTGCTTTCGGAGTTCTTGCAAATAAATGGCGTGTGTTGCATACTCCTATACAAGTGGAACCTGAATTCACTGATATTATAATTAAAGCATGTTGTATATTACATAATTTTGTGTGCAAAAGAGATGGAATTAATTTTGAAGAAGCTGAAACCCATAGCCTGGATGATATAGATGCTCGTGGAACGGGAACTCGTTCAGAAGGCATTGAAGTGAGGGATTATTTTGCCGACTATTTTATGGGCCCCGGTGTCGTAGATTTTCAGTATAAGGTCTTATAAACTGATTATTTCAAAAAAATACTTGTGCCTTTATTATTTTAATAAAATTGTAATAGTTTTGGTAATTTTAGGTTTATAGTTGTGTGCCTAATAGAAATTAAAAAATAATTATTTTAATTACTAATAATAATAATTTATTATAATATTAAATGATATTGCAAATTACCTATAGTAAAAATTTAAAATATAACATAATATTCTACTTACCTTTATTTTCTTTTTCAGATTCGGGTTGTTCTGTCCAATCTGGATACATGCTTTCCCCGATATTAACCCTTAGTTAGTCGCGTGGTTATTTATAACGTCATTGGTCGCGTGGGTTACTATCGTATCCCATCAATGTTAATCATTAATAGTAAATTAATGCTTAATTAATACTATTTTTAAATATATCATAATATTATAGAACACTTCCAGAATGTGTTTATATAATTTTTAGTCCAAAATTACCATACTATTGTTCATAGTAAAATATAATGTTATATAATGCATAAAAATAAATATCCAATTTTAATAATACTTTTATTTAATCCTAATTGGAAAAAATCATAATTACAATAAATATTTTGGCTATTATCTATATACACGCTGTTATTATACAGCTTAAAAAAAAAAAATTACAAATTTAAATAATTTAACATTTAAAAAAAAAAGTGATTTCTGTTTACGTATACAATTAATAAAAAAGTAATATCATAATTATTATTATACCAATTTTTTTTATATATTTAAAGATTATCATCCATTACATCACTACTAGAATCCATGCAACTACTACATACTTTTGAGTAATGTTTTCCACATAC
Organism: Nasonovia ribisnigri; assembly: GCA_027563435.1. NCBI lineage: Eukaryota > Metazoa > Arthropoda > Insecta > Hemiptera > Aphididae > Nasonovia > Nasonovia ribisnigri. The sequence continues at coordinate 27,561 of JANEHU010001022.1, read as the reverse complement.
CCAATGATTGCACTTATCACAGAAATTTCTTGTTCTTTTATCTTCCGATCTAGGACATAAAGCACATCTTCCATTTGAGCCCGTTTTCTTTGGGAGATTCTGTTCGGTTTCTACGAATGGTATACCAGATATACGTGCAGCTTTGTGCCGAATTGTTTTTGGAAGATTTTGCATAGCAGCCCTTTTAAGTACCTGAGGTTTAATCAACGACATAGCCAAGTTTCTCAAATATACACGACGTTTTAGAGTATTTGAAGTCAATTGATCGCAATGGTACAAAATTTCTGAATTGATTCCTAAAAAAAAAAAATAATAATAGATATATCAAAAAAATGTTAGACAATAAATATGAATGCAGTATTATAAACATATAATGTATACCTGCAGTATTTATAAGATGAAAAAAAATTGTCAATGGCCATCTACGATTATTTCTTCCTGCATCATATGAACCACACATTTCATCTACCGTATCAACAGCGCCTTTGGTGCTGTTGTAAAAAGTAATAATTTCAGGTTTTCTAGCATCAGTTGTTGATTCGTCAATGATGCATTGATGATAAAAGTATAACTATTTTATTCGGCTTTGGTTTATAGGATATAAGAGTAAGGTCTTTTTGAAAACCAAATATAGTACTGTTTAGCTCACGATTTTTTGAAAATTGTTGTTGGAAAATAACTGGAATTTCTTTTTTATTTTTCCGCATCGTACCAACTAATGTAATTTTGTTTTTCAATAAATTTTCAGCCAATGGAATACTGGTATACCAATTATCTGTGGTTAAGTTTCGTCCAGATCCTAAAATTGGATTCATCAATCGCATAACTACGTCAGATGGAGAGTTTGAAATATTATAAGGGCCAACTGGTTGCTTTGCACAGTAAACTTCCATATTCCACGTATACATCATTTTAGCGTCAACTAGTGCAAATATTTTTACACCATATTTTGCTGGCTTATTAGGCAAATATACTCTGAATAGGCACCTACCTCGAAATTTGACCAGTTGCTCATTTATTGTTACGTATTCTGATGGTGAAAAACATTTTTTACAATTTTCAACAAATAATTCAAAAAGTTCTCTAATTGGAGCTAATTTATCTATTTCACGTCGTTGAATACGATCACCCATATCATCAAACCTCAGGCATCGAAGTAGAAATCGGAAACGCTTAAGACTCATAGTTACATGACAAATTTCAACGCCAAAACCAGACTGATCCCAAAGGTCTTTGAGATTTTGCCTTCCTGAACGGTTTACACCAACTAATATCAATAATCCAATTAAACTTTCAATTTCACTTTCCGACGTTGGATTAGCATCTCTTTCTCTTTCGAAATTTCCCGCAATAGATATTATATATTTATTAGTACAACTAGTAATTATACGAATAATCACGTTATCAAATAATAAATGAAAATAATCTACAATGTTTGATTTATTTTTTGCAACTGGTTTTCACCCGGGTAAATAAAGGGATATTATGAGATCGGGTACTTACATTACTTGGCAAAACATCTTTCAACCATTTAGTTTTCTTATCTTTTCCAAAATAAAATTTAGACCTTGATAAATCACTGCCAACTAGATGTCATCTTCGGTTTCTGAAATGTCGTGTTCACTGTCACTTGATTCTTTTTCAACATTTTCCTCAACATAATCATCCACTTCTTCGTCACTCATACCGCCCACCTGATCATTATCTGATGATGAATCATTTACATAATCTAATAAGCTCAAAATTCTGTTTTGTTCACGTTCTTCCATAGCAAAGTTAAAAAAAAACAATATCGCAAAAGTAATAAAAATAATTACGGGAATAGTCGCGCGGGATACATATGTTACACGGACGAGTTCAACCGTATACAACTGCGTCTAATCGATAACTAAATCGTTAACAGTGATAATAAATGTAAGTGGCAAGTATTATCGAAAGGTATCTAAAATTAGACTTCTTAAAAACCAATTGCAATAAAGGTATGACATAATCAACAATAGTGGGATACAATAGTAACCCGCGCGACTAACGAAGGGTTAAGCCAACTTTTATGTTTGATGAACTTATCCATACTTATCCATCGTATATTCTTTACTACCCATTTCCCAAATAGACGGGTTACTTTGAATACATGATATGAATTTATCGGTATCAAACACCATTTTTTTAGTATTTATTTAAATATTTTAAAAATATGTAAAATTAAAATATTCAAAAACGCAGCGGTCAAAACGCACAGTGTGGCATACATGATTTAAAACAATGTGTTTTGATAACACGTCCTGCCGATTTCTTTCCCGCCCGACCGCAACATGTTGCGGTCGGTCAGCGGCAGGAATCGACCGGTCCTGACAAAACGTTCTAATGTGGCACCTTTGATTAGAAACAATATGATTTGTTGTTCCGGTCCACCGGGTGCGTTTTACCCGGACCCGCCAAAACGCTTAGTGTGGCTAGGCCCTTAAGTCCGCTGTCATTTTACACGTATTTAATAAGGAAGAAACTAAAATATGTTCTATGTGACCAATGAGACATATAAGTCACGATGTTTTTTTTCGATTTTATAGGAAGTGAATTTATGGCACACCAATAGATAACGCTGTATACATAATTTTATAAGATAAACATTTTTTTTTTTTTCAAATGATATTCACCGATTTTCTAAAAATAACTACCGCATGAAAACCCACTGATAATCAATAAACGCCGATGTTGTTATTATCGTAAACATCTAATGAACCAATGCGTATCATTGAAACACGATAATATGTGCGTTTAGTATTTAGTTTCAATTTATTATTGCAACGGACTTATAAGTCCCATTGGTCCGTTGTCGTCGTGACTTCAAATATTCCGACTAACGTATAGACTTCTAGAGAGTGACTCGTCGTACATCGAACGTTAGAGTGTTTCACTATGTATAAATTTAAGTGTGAGTGATTTTGAAATAGAAACTTTAATAGAAATTCCTGGTAACGATGGTGGACTTACCGATATTGAAAATTATAGTGATGATGAATATTTCGAAGAAAGAGATTATTTAGATGTCCCAGATCCAAATAGTAATGTGCAGCTTCAACAATTGCATATTATGGGTATGTCATTTATATTTTTAAAAATGTCGTGGTTTTTATTATTTATTTATAATAAATATTCTATAATCTTAGAATTTCCAATAGAATTTGCTGATAATATGGAATTTGAACCAGTTGCTGGTCCATCTAGTGATGTTCAGTCCACATGTCATATTGTTGGAAATTATACTGAAAAAGACAAACAAGAGACAAAAAAAAACAAAAAAAATCTTGAACATTGTATGAACCAGAAAAAAAAATCAACCATTATGTTACAACTCCTGATGATAACAATGATTTTAAAGGTATTAACATTTTAATTATTTTATAAGTAGGTATCAGTATCACACTTTAATTATACCTGTATGATGTAAAATATTTGTTTTTTATTATTTTAGAGCTCTCAATAGAAATTGTTGAAAATATAGAGATTGAACTCATTGCTGCTACATCTAGTGATGTACAATCTAGACATGATTTACCAGTAGTTGAAGAAGAAAAGACAAGAAACACAAGACAAAAAAAAAACAAAAAAAACAAAAACTTCCCCTGAACGTTGCATGAACTGGAAAAAACTAAATCATCATGTGACAATACCTGATTATAATCATTTTGAAGGTATAAATAGTTAAATTTTTTATAAAAAAGGTACCGCAATATAATAATTGCATAATGTATTAATATATTATATTTTAATATCTTATATATTAGGTATATTTTATTATTAACAATTTACAATATTATGCATTTTTCCTAAAAAAATACATATTCCTAGTTTGTATAATATTTTGTATGTAGGTGTTTTATAAAATATGAAAACTTATAGTTTGAAATCCGGTACATTTTGTATTTGTTAAATTAATAATTTAGACACCTGTGTTGTTATTTAATTTGATATAATGTTACCTAATACCTATAAAGTATCTTTGATATTGTGTACAGTTAAGAATGTGGTTGGTGCCTACCTAACTACTTATTTTAATAAAATAAATTATAAAAACTAATTTGTTATAGGACCTGTTCATGGACTGTTTGTGGATTGTTCTAATCCAACTGAAGTTTTTCTTAAAGTTTGTGGACCAATTTTGAAGGATATTTGTTTCCAATCAAATATATATGCTATACAACAAGGAAAAATATTAAATTTACAGCTTGAAGAGTTATATGCGTTCATAGGTATAAACTTTTTAATGGGTTATAATAAGCTACCATCTTGGAGAGACTACTCGTCTACAAGTAATGACCTGGGAGTTGAAATGGTTCGAGATGCTATGAGTCGTAAACGGTTTGAAAATATATTAAGTTTTTTACATGTTAATGATAACAGTTCTATGCCTACTAACTGTAAAAATAGACTTTACAAATTGAGACCTTTTATTAGTGCAATAAATGATAGATTACCTAAACTGTATAATGTAACTAGGGAAGTTAGTGTGGACGAATCTATGATTTTGTTTAAAGGCCAAAGTTCGATAAAACAATACAATCCAATGAAGCCGATAAAGAGGGGCTATAAACTGTGGTGTTTGGCAGATCAGAATGGATTCATTAGTAGATTTTCGGTGTACCAGGGGAAAGAAGAAATAGTGGATGGCTTTATTGATTATGGTTTGGGTGAGAGAGTTGTACTAAGTTTGACAAAACCTTTTTGGAATAAGGGTATAAAAGTATTTTTTGATAATTATTTTACATCAATTCATCTGTTAGAAAAATTAAAAACAGAAAATACTTTTGCATGTGGTACTATAAGGTCACTTCTTTAGCTGAGGACAAAACATTAGAAAGGGGAATGTATGACTTAAAAACATCTCAGTTTTGTATAACTGTGTATAAGTGGAGAGACAACAGAATAGTTTATTTTGCTTCCAACTTCCACGGTGCTGATGAAAGTACAGTGTCTCGCACTGAACATGATGGTTCAAAAAAAATTATAAAATGTCCTCTTGTTACAAAAGATTATAATACATTTATGGGCGGAGTTGATAAGGCAAATCAGTTAAGAGCTTTGTATAATGTGGATAGAAAATCTAAAAAATGGTGGCATAGGTTGTTTTGGGGCATTATTGATATAGTTTTTGTCAATTCTTTTGTTATAAATAATGAAATCAACAATAAAAAATTAACTGTTAAACAGTATCGACGATCTGTAGCTCAAGGTTTTATTGTTTTAAATAAATCTGGTAAAAAAAGAACTTTTAATGTATCCCCAAGTGCCAAAAAAAATTGTTTACAACCAAGAAGGGACAAACAATTATACTCTATACCTTCAGATGTTAGACTAGATAACTTGGGAGCCCACTGGATAGAATATTCTAATACTAGGGGTAGGTGTGAAGTGTGTAGTAAAAACAAAATTGAATCTAAACCATTCAGCAAATGCTCTACATGTAAAGTTTTTTTATGTCAAAATGAAAAAAAAACAATGTTTTAATGAATACCATGCAAAATAATTAAATATTAGTTATAGGTACATTCTTTTATTGTACAAAAAAAAAAGTAATCTTTTATCATTGATGTATACTTATTACTTATACAGTATAATAAATGTACAATTTACAAGTACATTAAAAAAAAATTGACTATTTCAATTTTTGATTTGTAATTTTACTTTTAAATTAAAAATAATAACAATCAATTAAATTACTTATGGTTTAGTTTGTTATGGTCATTCTTTTTAAATGAAGGTAAGGAAGAAAAAAATAACAATATCATTACAATCCCCATTGAAAATAAACAAATTAATTTGCCGGAACAGACCAATGGGACTTTAAAGTCTGCACCGTAAAGGACCAATGGGACTTATTTGTCCCAGTCCTTAAAAAACTATAAATTTCCAAAAAAACTTTTTGTTTTTGGTTTTGAAATTCATCAAAAAAATACAAAATTATTATTGTGCAAAAAAAAAATCACATTTTTATCTTTAACGGTGCTTGGTCAAGAAAGGGTTAAACTAACGGTTCAAACTAAAAGTTTTCTTTATAGATAGTTACTGACAACAAATACCAATATAGTACTGAGTTTATTGGTTATCAACACATATATTATATTATATAATATACTGATTGGTTAGCTTTTGACAAATAATTAGAAAATATTTTTCATCGATAAACCATAATATTACATGATTTGAATGTATAATCATAATCTCCACATTTTTGTTTTGTATTACCTACCTATCTATTTTGTAACGTTTGCAGTGACGTGAAAATGTAAAATTTTAATTGGCATTCATATTATACAGTTGTATCCACGGGCAAATATCGGAAAATACATTTTAGACTATATTGTTATAACAATTGAACGGTGTTTTTACAAAAGAATTATTACCTATTGTTGTTTGTGACTAGACTTCTTGTTTTGTTTGTGTACACTATAATAATAATGTGGGCACTAAACAGTAGAATATATATTATATATTAATATTGTTGCCATGGTTGCACGCGCTCTTCCGATTTCCAATAACAATATGGTACGTCCCCCATACTATTATATAATAACGCAGATGTTAAATTCATTTAACTTATATTTCTTTTTTGACACCTCTCTTTAATTGTATTTCGTTCTAAGCATTCCATGTATTTTTTTTTTTTGACCCAACAGTTGTTTATACAATACATAATACATTCAACGTAGGTATATTATATTATATACCTACTTACTTCCTATGTGCATTGTTATCGTCAAAGTATTGAATATTGGCATTCACTTGTACCATTTGCCAATGTATTAAGTTGTAATGTTATTTTAAATTATGTTTAGGCAATTTATACAACTCTTAGGATTGCTATAGCATTGGCAATTTTTGGTAAGGTATGAAATTTTGAATAGTGTTTAATCAAAATAATATGTTTATATTTATTTATATTTCTTAATTTATTTATTGCAGCATAGAGTTGGTGCATGACATTTTTAAATGCATAAAATATTATTATTTTAACAAAAACATTTTTTGGTTTGCAATTGTGACGTGCATGTACATTTCACAAAACCCTGTGCAGTTTCTGTATACTTTTGGGTTGCTATTATGCGTTAAGCAAATATATTTTCCATTGTAACTTCGTCAATCGTAAATAAATTTGTTTTTCATATTGTGAATTGAGTAGTCCTTGATGCTTGAGTATAGTTTTAAAAGCCTTGCCCTAGTTCCTGAACGATAATACCCATGTATTATTTTATGTTTACATTTATATAACAACATGTCAACATCTAAAACATTTCGATCATCTCCGACCAGCGCCGCGGAAATCGCAACAGTACCCACGACCGCCTCTTTCATCATTCGCCATATATTATGTGAAATATGTGAAAAAAGCTATTAGAGTAAAAATTCCCTAAAGCAGCACTTAGACACGCACAAATGCGTGTTTCCGTGCCGCTTTTGTGGTAGAACATTCAGCAGCCCGTGGCTCCTTAATGAGTACATCAAAAATAAACATACATTATCTACCAGAAATAAATTATACATAAAAACTGTTTAAAAAAAAAAATATAGCAATTATATTTAGACACCCAAGTATAATGTACATTAATAAAAACATTTCAATTGTGAAGAAACCACAAATGTGAAATTAAATTATTTCTAACTATTATTAAATAATATAAAACAAACGAATATAACGTAATGATTCATTATTTTTTTTTTTTAATGTTCATTAGACTTGAGTGTAGTAAATATAGTGGACATACCAAAAAAATATAGTGGCCAACATTATTTACAACATTGTAGGTATACATGCAACATTTATTCATGCAACACAAATACAAGACCAGAGACACAATAAAATAATAATAATTCAAACCATTGGGTATTTCATCAATATCATTTGAACAATCTGAACTAAACAGTGAACGATTTAATTTTTTTATGCCATTCAATTTTCACTTAATTTTGTTGCATAAACTTTTTTATTGTCTACTGTAAATATATTTGATGCTTGTTGCTTTGGATCATGTCCAAAAGGTCCAAATTTTTTAAACATGTGCATTAGACTGCATTTTGTTGGAGTTTTTTAAAATTTAGTTTCTTTAGTCTTTAATGATAAGTCTGTAAAATGTATTCATTTTTACATAAATTGTCTGTCTGAATGTCATAAATGAAGTTCAAAGTTGTTACTTTTAAGAAATGCAGTTGATGGTACTGATCCATATCTTAACCTGATGCACCTTATGGCAGCCAAGTTGTTAAAAAAAAAACCTGAGCTGATAAAAACCTAATATACAATATACTTACGACATTATCTATCTTTGAGCTCTCCCCTTGGGTTGACGACTGTTCTGCTTCCTGTTCAACATGAGGCTATAAAACATAATGTTTAAGTATTAATATTGATTTTTACAAACATTTTATACCTGACCGATAAATATTGAATTTCAATATACTTATGACATTATCTATCTTTGAGCTCTCCCCTTGGGTTGATGACTGTTTTCTAAGAGGTTTCAACATACATTTCCACTGAGGCACAAAGCTGTGGGGTTATAGCCATTATTTACACGTTTCTTCACCTATCAAAAAAATAAACATAATTTTTTAATTTTTAACATTGATTTTTACAAACATTTTATACCTGACCGATAAATATCGAATTTCAATATACTTACATCATAATCTATCTTTGAGCTGCTCTCCCCCCGTTTGGATGTTGATGACGAGTGTTCTGCTTCCTGTTCAACATGAGGCTATAAAACATAATGTTTAAGTATTAATATTGATTTTTACAAACATTTTATACCAGACCGATAAATATTGAATTTCAATATACTTACGACATTATCTATCTTTGAGCTCTCCCCTAGGGTTGATGACTGTTCTGCTTCCTGTTCACATGAGGCTATAAAACATAATGTTTAAGTATTAATATTGATTTTTACAAACATTTTATACCAGACCGATAAATATTGAATTTCAATATACTTACGACATTATCTATCTTTGAGCTCTCCCCTAGGGTTGATGACTGTTCTGCTTCCTGTTCACATGAGGCTATAAAACATAATGTTTAAGTATTAATATTGATTTTTACAAACATTTTATACCAGACCGATAAATATTGAATTTCAATATACTTACGACATTATCTATCTTTGAGCTCTCCCCTAGGGTTGATGACTGCTTTCTAAGAGGTTTCAACATACATTTCCACTGAGGCACAAAGCTGTGGGGTATATAGCCATTATTTACACGTTTCTTCACCTATCAAAAAAATAAACATAATTTTTTAATTTTTAACATTGATTTTTACAAACATTTTATACCTGACCGATAAATATCGAATTTCAATATACTTACAAAGCCTAATTCTATCTCAATAATGTTTCTGCATGATATTGTAATGATAATCATACATTAGCGTTTTGCTAATGTCTAATACAGCAAATCCTGTAAATAATAAATGTGTTAATAAATGTATGATAGAAGTGCAATTTAAAAAAGTATATTTACCAATATATATATATATAGGTTTATCAAATTTTATCATCTTGTTCTCCAGAGCGACAGCGTTTAGATTTTCACTGTACATAGTACAATGCTTAAATGTACTTTTATTAACTAGTTTTTGTAGTCTCCTCTCACATGATACCAGCTTCATTTTCATTTTCTTCCTCTTCGATTGCATAGTCTTCCCTGAAAAAATAAAATGTTGGTAAAAATGTTTAAATAATATAAATAAAGTAACATACCAAATACAGCGTTATTCATAAGTTTACTAACAAATTGTATAAACAAATAAATAAATAGTAGCAAAAATAATAACAACAATGATATATTGGTAGGTAATATACATCTATTCCTAAAGTATTATGAATAATAAATAAATAATAAAACAACAACGAATCACCCTCGATATCCTTACAATAATTGTTTGTTTTGGTAAAGGAAAACCAACATATTTACCGTCTCGGGCGCCAAACAACTTCTCTTAGCCGTAACTATGTTTCCAGCAGTCGAGAAACACCGTTCAGAACTTACTGATGTTGCTGGTATCCCTAAATACTTAACAGCTAAAGCAACCATTAATGGATACTTCGTTGCACGGGTCTTCCACCATTCCAATGCATCAAAATCAAACCTTAATTGTGGTTCTGCCAAGTAATTTTGAAATTGATCTGTAGAATCATCTGTATTACCGTTGCCCTTATCACCGTATAAAAATGCAAGTGCACCGGAGTTGTTTTTTGTCTCAGATGTTGCAATTTGCATATCGTTATGTTCACTAATATCATCTAACAAACTCTTAACTCGTGTTCGAATTTCCTCTCTTGCATCTACTACCTCGTGTTCTAAATCTTTGTATCTTGGGTCCAGAAAAGATGCAATTTGTCTAGCAGACACGACATTGGAAGGATTCCATTCTAACTTAAAACGGTCTTTTAATTCCTGTATAACAATATATTTAAAATGTTCAAAAATTTCATCGTCATTTATCTGAGGTTGTAAATGCTTTTCCATGACAATGTTAAGAAGAGGTCTGACCATTGAAATTGAATAATACTTTTCACCACAAAATACAGTTGTAATTACTTGTAGAGGTTTAAGTAATTTAACTATAGTTTCTATAGCTGCCCATTGGTTCTCCGTTACTTCGAACTTTTGTGCCATTGCTGCTGTAGTAACTGTGTGATCAGCAAAGACATTGGATACTGGACACTTATTTTTATAAAGTCGATCCAACATCATGAATACGGAGTTCCATCTTGTTTTACAACTTTGAATTAAACATCCCGTTGGTAAACCAAGTTGTTCTTGCTTAGACTTTAAACATTGAGTGGCTACATTTGAATGTTTAAAATGGCCAACGATTTTACTGCATAATTGAATTAATTGTTCTATTTTGTCATATTTTAAACCATTGTTAACAGCAAGTTGTAATGTATGCGCGGAACATGTAAGGTCATTTTTTTCTATAATATTGGTAAGTGAATTGACTGCATTCAAAACATTCTTTGCGTTATCAGTAACTACTGCCATTACTTTTTGTAATTTCCCATTTACTAAAAGTAGCTTCCAACTGATTAGTTAGATTTAGAGCTGTATGGCGGTCCTCTAATATTGGTGAGTTGTCAGAGTGTATGATTTTGGACACCACTGGTCATCAATAAAATGTGCAGTAACTGTTATATACGATTCTAAAGATATTGACGACCAACAGTCAGATGTGCAACTTAATTAGTAACTTATTTTGTACAACTTAACATTATGATTTTTAGATAAGATTATTTATGTTTAGCATGTATTAATTATAGTAATTTTTGAACAGGAGTCTATTGTTGTGTATAACATTCTAACTAAGGTTAGATTGGTTAATTTATTTCGATTTTCGGATATGTACATAATACTACGTGGTTAAGATGTATGATTTCAGAAGTACAGAGTAACGCATTGAATATATCTAACATATGATACTGGCGTCTGGCATTACAAAAATGTAAAATTTAAGAATGAACTTACCAATTAGTAGGAGAACAGATGCGTTCGCCTATCAAATCAATTAAGAAATGGACTGTATTTTTGGATAATCGAAATCTATTAAAGAATTCATCATCCCTCCAATGAGTGAAATGATCAGGCCGTGGTTTGAATACTCGCTGTCGTCTAGGAAAATACAATAATAATGCCAAGTTGTTGAATTCATCATCCTCGTAGTCAGAATCGTCATCCATAATAATATTCATTAATTTAAAATAATATTTTTAACACAATTAAATAAAAAAATACACAATTGTCAATTATACAAAAACATTAAATACGGTGGTAGTATGATACTGTGAATAAATTAAAATAATAGATAACAATACCGCCAAAATTAAGTAATCAGCGTTTAACCGTGGGCTACAGGCCGGTTTACTATTTGGTCGTTTAATCAATGATTAACAAGTTAACCAGCACTGTACAACGACCCAACATCGTTAATCATAGATTAACTCTTAATCACTGTTTAACCCACGAACTAAGATATATATATATATATATATATCTTAGTTCGTGGTTTAACCGACAACGGTACAACTGGCCCTTAGCAACATATTATAATCAACGCGCATGCGTCTAACATAACAAGTTTGCAACTGGTGATCTGCTGGAACGGTTTTTAGCTGTAAAAGTTTTCGGTTGTGGTTATTACCATTTACCAAGGTATATTATTGTGTTAACGTAGGTTGTTAATCAATTATACGGTATTTATTATCATTTGCCGACAAAATTGTATTATCACGATTAATCGTGCTAACTGCTATTTAGTATTTACTACACAAGAGTACAAGAACAAGACGTAGGTACCTACAACCGACTCAACATCGACATCGAAGATATACGAACTTCAAATAGTGAAGATTTCAAAAAATGAAAAAGGTTTATACAGGTTGGTAATATGTAATTAATTTAAAAGCATAAAAACAGGCTGCTTATTGTTATGCCAAACCTATCAGCAACATCATGGAAAGAGGAAGTCTGATGTCCAGCAAACCAAAGAAAAATTAAAATCTAAAAAAAAGGAGTAGGTAACAATTTAAAATAAGTTTCAGAATCAGAACAATAATAATAACCTTTACCTATTGTTGTTTAAGCAATACCTATATAAATTAAATTAAATTAAATATATTGATTTATTTAACAGACTTAATAACCAATATTTAATTTAATACACAATTTAGCACCTCTGTTTATACAAATTTTTAAACCAAAATATGTAGGTACTTGAAATAAGTTAATTATGGTTTGTATTAATTTATAAATTATGGTATTTTTTGATTAAAAACGAGCTTATTGACAGTGTGAATAGACGCAAATTATGGAAATAAATGGAACATTTTGGAACTTCATAAAAGTTAATTAATTAATTAATTCTATTTAAAACATTATTAGTATTTAACTCCTATCTTAGGACTTTAGGTTAGAGTCAAATAGAGAAAATAAGTAATTTGATAGCGACTTACTTGGTTGTAGGCAGATATTTTTCCATGTCCTCCAGTTGTGTCATTAAACTCTGGATTGACCTCAAAATGTACTGTCAAATTGTAGGCAATGTGGCGTCTAACACGGAAATGTTCCAAAAACTCTAAGTCATTGTACCTAAAAAAAAAAAACAAAGAATTTATGTTGCCAAATAAATAACCAGCAACAAATTTACCAAAACTGCCCCTAGGTTTTATAAATGATAAAAAAGTTACAATTTAAACCCGAGAAGGGAATGTTTGCTTACCATTTGTTGTTTGTAGTTTACTCAAATGTAATTAACAAAAGCTTACCTACCTTGCTTCAGTCTCAAAATAATTCTCATTTTTCGGTCTTGCTCTGTCTTCAAAATAAACTTCATCGTCGCTACCAAATAAAAATTCATAGTCGGACATGATGAAGAGGACGTGGACGAGGAGTCGAAAAATTAAAAATCCATCTCAAAATAATAACATAAGTAAAGTCGTAAGCACTGTAAACGAATAAACGTTAAACGACTCAAGACGTTAATACGTTATCAGTTGAATAAAACAAAAACACAATAATTAATATTTTACATAGTACGCATGCGCATAACGACTGAACGTATAACTAGCAACAGAAAATTATTGTTTCCAACTAGTTGAAAAACTGATGGAACAGAAAACATTTTGTTAGATGTTTTAAATTTGCTCTACTGGAACACGTTTTTGACATTGCGCTGAAAGTTTGCAACACTATGCTCGAATAAACCTAATATTTAAAGCAACACTTTCAGCCAGCAACATTTTTCTGGACGTCATCTTGGTCGAGGATCGAATAGACAATTCAGCTAATATAATGTAATATAATATATAGGTCCCTAGTTAATAAATCATACTTACGCATCAACGGGGATCTTTATTGTACCATATTTTGATAATTTTATGATTCGCGTGGCCTGCGTTCGTTTTCATTTTTCCGTTGGAAATTTATTTTTCCTCGGGAAAACCACAAAATCGCGAAAACTAATAAAGATAATATTATACAAATCCGATAGCGGGGCTTAACAGTGGTCATAAATTGTGTGGTATGTATGGCAGTCGTTCGTTCGAAGCACAAGCCATTACACTGGAAAAAACAATTTTGTTAGCTGTGAATAATGCCCAAGATAACTTGATATATTTTTTTGCAGTTTAACGTAGCCACGTATCTTCTAGTTAGTGAATTTATCGGCTATGTAGTTATACATCGACCATTCCGAAAAGGGAAATGGAATTAAAACAATAATTGTCTGATAGTAAATTATTGTTTGTATTTTTTGATTATATACGTAGGTGCCACGCAATGCTATAGGTATAGTATTATTAGAGTACGGCTGGATAGGTTTTCTTTTAAATTTATTCTAATGGACGGTTATTACCTTGAGATTGAGAACCAGTGATCAGCCACCTGCAATGTCCGTTCATTGCAATTTGTTTCCATTGAATAGTACTGTAGTGAACATAACTAACCAGCCACTTAAGATTTTCATTAGGTAAGTATTGAAAAACAAAATAAAGGTACGTATGATGTATACAAATATATAATTATATATTCAAAACTAAAATAACCCGTATATTGTGAGTAAATGCATACAATAGATTTTGAAAAGAAATAAATAAGAAAATATTCTTTCACGTAACAACTTGATAGACGGTAGTAATCCGCCCAAATACAATTTCGTAATTTTATGATATATCTAATACCTAAGTCGTACATTTATACTGCTCGTTAATCGATCAGTGATTGTTGGTCTATGATTCTAAAATACATTAAAGTACTTATATAAAAATAAAAAAAAAACGTGTTGATTTATTTGTTTGTGTGTATTACACTATTACCTACCGATCTATATATGCACATTGCACATATATATAAATTGTTTATTGGACGTATGGAGTAATTAAAGGATATGAAAACAAAAATATAAAATATTATACAAAATAATATTAATATAATAAAATATTATGTATGTCAGTTTATGATCACTTTCAAATTTCATTCACTGATTCATGATATTACCTACAATAAAAACCCGAGAATTCACTTCTGCCGTGTGTTTCGAATAAAACTCGTCAATGACCACTGCAATAATGTGTTAAATTATGTATAACATTAATTGTCGGTATAAATAGATGTGAACAGTCCGGAAAATATAAAAACCGACATATTAGCATATATAAACAAAAGCCCACACTCCATAATATATTTTCTTATATCATATAAAAATATAGGGTTAAATAAAATTAAAAAATGAAAGTTGAATTATAGTTGAATCTATGATTTTCCATAGGCCAAACCAACAATTTTCTCTTCTTAAGTATTTGTATCTTATGGATTTCGATTATTATTATTTTAATGCAACACATCACCAATTTCAACATCTTGCTGCACCTTCTCCCCAAATCTCTCTTGTCTAGTTTGAGTACAAGAGTTTATCATTTCTTCCATGTTGATGATCGGATGACTGAATATTTTCCATAGTTCACTCAGCTCCAGCTTACAGTGTACTGACGCGACTGTTGTCATTTTCTGCGAGATCTAACCCACGATTGCTGTCAGAATGAGGCACATGAGGCATGAGTGCATCGAGAAATGTGTCATATGCTTCTGTGTCGCACAGCACTACTCCTATATATAAGGAGGGACACATCTTCATTGCGGTGTACAAGTCCACAGAATATTTAGTACACTGCCAGCTACAGGCATGTATGCACTTGCTTATAGAGTAATATTCCTTCGTACTTTGCATCCACTAACGTAAGATTGAGTATCGAACCATGTCGTGGATACCGGTGAGGTATGATTGGACTGACTACGAAAAATTGCTTCTTGTCGTAATTGATCATGTGAAAGCCTCCGTATGCAATACCTTTGATTTGAAAATTTTGAATAATTTAGATTTTTGGGGACTATATAAATGTTCTTAAAGCCTCCCTCCTCTCCCCCGATGACTTCCTGTGATTAGGGGGTGCCAAATTTAATTTCCCTAGGGCACCACTGATGGTCAGCACGGTACTGTGAACCATTATTTATTCATACAAATCTAACTGTTTACAGTCACATGCCAATGTATAGGCATTAATATGTTAATGAAACCAAATATTTGGGGGTGATTGTTCATGAAAAGCTCAAGTGCAAAATCATATTCAATACGCATCAAGCTTAATTTATAAAATTTTTAAAATTCTTAAAGTGCAAACTACTGATTGTAAACTTTTTACAGAATAAAAAATTTGGACCCCCTTTGAAACATTCCTGACAAAATTCAAAAATCGGAACTTCAGTTATCACGGATGCCGAAAACCAAATCAAATATAATCAAATTCCGGGAAAAACCACTAGGAGCGCTTCGCGGGTGATAAGAATGCCAAAAATCTGCAGCTGGGAAGCTCTCGTTTATATCCCAACGAAAATACTCTGCCAAACTCCGTGTAAAAAAAACATCTCTAAGAGTTGTGATAACATTTTATAGCTAAGTATTTGAACTATACATATCATTTATATTAAAATAGTCTTCTAAATAATTGAACTTAACTTGGCGACTTATATTTATCAATGAGCAAACAAAGTACTAACGGAATATAAATCTATTTTTAAATCCTTGAAAAGATTTGATTAAAAATCTTGGCGCTTATTGAAAAGTAACATCTAACGTATATATTTTTGACTCAGCTCAAGAATAATACATTTTTTTCACATGCAAAAATCAATACATTTTTATATTTATCGTTAATTAATAAAAACGACTCTCCTCTAGTATTAATTATTTTTTCCATATCAATAAGTATATGCACTTCATTAATATTATTGGGATTAAAAGGAAGGACACTTATACGAGCTTTATATATTTTTTTCTCAGCCTATTAATATCATTTACAGAATATGCTGCGTGGTCATTATGAGTAATTTCCTTTAATACTACTTTTGTCAGTTGTATATATGCATTATGCATATCTTCTACAGCTTTACGTTTACATCCAACATTTACAATTTGACGATGAATATTTGTTAGATTGTAAGATTCGTGATTATGTTCTCCAATTGTTGAAATAAAAAAATAATTTTTGTCTTAGTATATTAGTGCACTACAAATTCTCGTAACACATCTCAGACGGGTAGAGCTGGATTTTTTACTTGTCGTTCCAAAGTTTTATATACAATTATTATACACTACCATACGACATCCTCGTTTACGTTCTAAGAATTCCATGATTTTACTTGAATTTACAAAAATAGTAAAATCGTCAACTTCCGTTTTATTTGGAAGGAGTGCGAATAAAAATGGGAAAACATTGTATTGTATACTATGAATGGTATATAGTTGGTAAAAATAGATAGCGCACTAGAGAATGTACCATTTGCATACCAATTGTTATAATTAGCCTAGTTATCAAATTTAAATTTTCTTCTGTCAAAAAATTAAAATTCGCGGTTTTCCTGATTTTTCATCATTATTGTCATATAAAAAAAATGGCTTACCATCAATTATTGTTTTATACTCAGCAGGAATTACTAACTCATCTAATGTTCTACGATTTGCTGGTGCTATAATTTCTTTCTGACGAATACGCTGTATCGTTTTTTTCATTGAAGAAACTCCAGGTAATTTACTTTCGACGTTACCAATATAATAATTTAAACGATTATACATTTTTATACTTAGTAACTTAAAATTTCTATTTATAGTCATTAGTTTAAAATAATTTAAATTAATAACCTCTTTCGACATGGTACTCAAAACTACTTGTGAACTCAGCTCTGTTTCTTTTACTATTTTTTTTCTTACTTTTAAATTCCAATAGTCTGTTCTGCTTCAATTTTGAACGATTCGGCCGATGGTTATGTTCACGTTTACTTTCTTTTGTTACTTCTCCCTTTTCCACATATTATACTCGACCCGGCCATTTTAGATTCTGATGAATGTACCTATTAATTTTACATTGATTTTTTTGTTTTAATTATTAAATTTTTTGTTATTTTTGTTTTTGTCATAACTTTTTGGGGTGGTAAAACTGTTTTAATTTTTTTCAACAGTTTTTTTTCTGATAGGAAAGTGAAACTAGTTGGTACTTTGGAGGGTCAAAAGTAAAAAATTCTTAATAGTTTTCAAATGCGTAGGGAAAAACAAAAGAAAAATTAAGAAAGAACAGGATGTTTTACGCTAAATCAGTATTCAGCAAAATCAACTATAAAACAAATTACCACAGATACATGACATTTTTACTGATTGTTTATAAAAGCATTTTCTACAGACCATAAAATTTTCAAAAAATGTTAAATTGTTTTGAACTGTTTACGGTCATAACTCAGTTTCCTATTTTTTTAGGTTTTTTTTTCTATAAATGTTATTTAAATTTTATTTGTTGGATAAAAAGCTTAAAAATTTAATACAATGATCCTAATATTACATTGTTACAATGTTTCTTGAAAAATATTAAAAATCTATGGACACAATTTTTTTTTATAAACATTTAAAGTTCAAATTTTAGCAAAATACTTAAAAATCACGAAGATGTGCAAATTATTTTCAGTTAGAAATTTATAAAAATGTTTCCTTTTAAATCTAAGGTTAGAAAATTTAATTCAAGATTCTTCATAAGTTTGCCTACCTTTTTCAAAAAAAAAAAATGTCTATCTGAAAGTCAAATTAAATTTTTATGAGCGTTTGAAGTTCAAATTATTACAATATTGGAAATGCACTCGATTTCTCATGTAGCGATTTTCTTATTTTGCTGTAATTCAAAAACGAATAACTGAAGATACTTTAAATTTAAATCATATTTTTATTTTATCAATTCATAATATACTTGATAAAATTTTCAAAATATTTTGTTTCGTTTTGAGCTATTTTTCAGTTATTTAAATTTTTTTTCTATAAATGTAAATACAATTTTATTCGTTTGGTCAAAAAGCTTGAAAATTTAATACAAGGCTCCTTATATATTATTACAATAACGTTGAAAAATATTAAAAAATACATAGGCACAATTTTTTGTATACGCATTTAAATTTTGATTTTTGACATTTTGTAGTTAAAAATTGATAACATTTTCAATTTTTTTAGGTAAGGATTGAAAAATTTAAATAAGGTTCCACGTAAGTAGGTTATTCTGTGACCAAAAATCTCAAAAATATAAACACACAGTTTTTTTCTATAGTTATTTTATGATTACATTTTGACGAAATTACATATTAAATAACCAAGAATAACGATTTTAGTTATTTTGTTGTAATTGTATAAGATTTTAAATCCGCTCCTAACGTAGAAACCATACTTATGTTAACACCATCAAATGTTAAAGAATTTAATTTTACTCCTGTTTGGCTAATTAATTGTTTTGCTTTTTCTATTATATTGGCTCTTTTGTTACCAGATAATCCATCAATCAAAAAGTAGCCGATGGGTAGCTTCCAATAGCCGTTTACTTAAAATAGTAAAAATACAAATGTATTTTTTGCTTCTGGTACCTATAGTTTTATCTGGGGGCACGAGGTGGCCGAGCGGTCTAAGGCGTCGGTTGTGGCGCTGCCGTCGCCGCTTCGATTCTCGGTCACTGCGGCATTTGCTTCGGGCAAGTCACGGTGTCCGGAGAACAAGTGCCGCTATCCCCCACTCCGGGGCATGGCAGAAACCTACGGGTGCCCCACTAGAAATTCTGCCACAACACACACACGTGTACCAAAAAACCAAACCAACTGTTCCACCCCCACGGTTCCACCCATAAACAGGAACCAGGCTAATGTCCACCGATGTCGAAGCCTTATTCTTAATAAAAAAAAAAAAGTTTTATCTGGATCTAATGCATCATTGTTTGTACCCAAATAAACAAAACTATAAACATTACGATTATTGTCCATCTCTATTTGTTTTTCTTCATATTAATTTGGCATAACACTCATAGTTTATACAAACACACCCATTTTGTTATCCTGGTATTCTTATAACAAGCCGCCCCTTATTAAAAGAAATAAAATAATTGGGAAAATTAGAATTGTATGTTGAAAGAATAATACTGTACTTTTGTTTTATTCCTTTCATTGCTCCACATGATATTTTAAAACTAATACTTTTGTATTTTCATCAAACAAAACCATAACAACATACACCTTGTAAACAAAAACAATTTAATTTAATTATAAATACTTTTGAATCAGTTGTTGTTTTAGTTTGTAACAGTTTGTCATGTTGGTCTTTAATAATATTCTTCAACGAATAAATCCTTTGTTCAGAGCGATGATTTTTTTGCACCAGGCATTTATTTTTTTCACGAAGATCGAAAACAGTTCTTTTTACTGAGTTAAAATTTTTCTTGGTTCTTCCAGGAGTAGCAAGATCTTTTTCCTCTAAGTCGTAAAATGTAGAAAAAGAGCAAAGTACTTCCTTTGAGGATTCTGAGCTGTTGGAAAATAATTTCCTATTTGAAAATAAAAATATAATTTTTAAATAACAAGTTATTACAATATATTATTGTAATATAATATTTATTACAGTTACCGTTTAGACTGATATTGTGCTGTTACAACCGTCTTATAACAACTTGAGTCATTTGTATCTTCACCTGAAACAAAATAGTTTTAATTTATAGCCCTTTATCTATAGTTCATAGAAAATCAGAAATTTAAGAAAATATGTACTACAATATATATTATATAATGTAGATATTATAAAATATTATTACCTGGTATGTCAACTGGGGTACTCATCAAGTCTAAATCTTCTTCCAATTTTTAATAAAGGAGATGATTGTACATTCTAGTCACTATAATATTAATAACATAATTGCTTTTAAATTATTAGTAAAAAGTTAATAATAAAATATTCTTTGAATATTATAATTAGAAAATTACTTCTTAAAATCATTTGGCATAGGTACTACGTCGCTCAATAGTGTGTTTTTTGAAACACCCACCATAAAATGTTGTCAATTGAAATGCTTAGAACATATTTTATCCCACTTTTCTTCATTACTTAAACTTAAGGAATCTAGCCATAAGTATCGTCTTTAATCTTTCAGGAACCTTAAATTTAAAAAAATTAAATAATGGAATAACTAACATTAGATAATATATGTTAATTCATAAAATCCATACTTACGAATGAAAAGACAAGGCATGGTCAACATTCTTTTTTGAAGTGGGACCGCAATATAAACACTTATACACCATTTTAGTTGGTACTTACTTAAAAACAGTGGGTAATGTCAAATTAATATGTATAATAGTAGTCAAATTATAAAAAATAATATTTAAATAAAATTTTTATTCAAAAATCGGGACAAATCAGATTGTTGAAAATGTTGTTTATCATGAACCAGTATCTGTAACCGCATATAACCATTATGGTAACGAGTAGACTCTTCGCTCACAATCTACCAAGTATAATAGCAGGGCAAGATACTGTGTGTATATTAGCAAAATCGGGTGATTGTGGCCGATTGTCACACGGTTTCTGGGGGTGTGGATACGTTATCAATTAAATATATCATATCAATATTACAAATTGTTTGAAATATGTAAAATAACAATATTATGATATTTAATGCATAGGAAAGTGTACAATACTGAAACTGACAATAGGTACCATGCATAAAAAACTTTAAACTAATTAAAACGGCTGTCGTCCGCGGTCAATGGATTGTTTCCGTTTTTTTAATATCGTAAATTCGTAACAAATAAAGACACATTACCAACATTTTATCAGGTTACGGATACGGTACAATTTTTTGAGTCCAAACTTCATACCGTAGCCCGTAGGGATACACAGTGGTGTATTTACGGGGGGGGGGTCCAGGGGTACTGGACCCCCCCAGAACCTCTCATAAAAAAAAAAAAAAAAAATTCTTACATATTTGCAGAAACCCGATTTATGTAAGCACGCGCGGTCGCGCGGATATAGTTTTTTCCCGTGAACAAATATAGTTTAAAATTAGTTAAAACAGCTAAAACAGATACATGTTCCTGCAGCATGGTTTTAAGTAATAAGACGTATGGAAATCATACATTTATAGTTATGTTATTCTGACGACAGTTTTTCTATGTTACGACCTTATACGAAGTGCGATAAGCCGATAAAATTAATAGGTATTAAGTACCCGTATCTTTGAAATATAAACTTTATCACACAGAAAAACGATATTTTCGCATATCGGTTTTTATTCCATACTTAGACTCTTTATAAGTCAATTAAAATCTAGATTTCTTAATCATATTGATATTTTGTCAAGTTTTCTATCTCTTTTCGACGAAAATTCTACAAAAGAAGGATTCAAAAAATTAGCTGTATTTTATGAAGAAGATTTAAATGGTAATAATTCAATAATAGAAGAGTTTCAACTGTGGCAAAGAAAACTTAAAAAATTGGAAATAAAACCAAAAAATTCAATTGATGCACTGAAGTTGTGTAATGCAGACATATATCCAGGAGTTAATAAGTTATTTCAAATTTTGTCTACACTTCCTATATCTACGGCTTCAAACGAACGGACTTTTTCATCACTAAAACGAATTAAAACATATCTACGAAATACAATATCTGAGGTAATAAAATATTATTAAGACATTTTAATTTTAAAACTAATATTTGTGGTTGTTTTGTTTTAGAAAAGACTTAACGGATTGGCTATGTTAAATATTCACAGGGATGTTGAAATCACTGTTGATGAAGTGATAGAGGAGTTGGCAAAAAAATCTAGACGACTGGAATTTATTTTATAACAATACTTTTCATATGTAGTGCTTAATACAATATATAAATATATAATATTACATAAGACTATACTATTATATATTTTATTCAACTTCCTCCAAAAACTTCATAATGACGTAACTATTATAAGATATCATTTTTTATATTAATTATGTAAAAACTGAGGACCCCCCCAGAAAAATTTGAAAATACGCTACTGGGGATACAGAAACCTGACCAGCTAATCGAGTGTCGCTTCTATATTGTTTCGTGATAATAAGTATAGGGATGTCCTATCCGTGTATATATTATCTATAAGCTCCGCTCAGAATCGTTTTTTTTCTATACAATGATTTATCATTGATTTCAAATTAAACACGCAACCATTACCAGTCAATAATGAGGCACACTTGAAACCTTCTATAAATCATAGTAACTTTTTTCAGTTATTGAATTTAACTTTGTGTATAAATCAATACAATATAAATGGAAAGAATATGTCAATCATTGTAGGTATAAATACTTAAACACATAGGTATAGTATTAGTATAACATATACTTAAAAAACAGACAATTATATTAGGTAATTGTGATTTGTGTTTATTAAATTGGGTGATAAACTAACCTATATCAACGTTTAAAACTGTTTATGAAAGTACGTATATTGTAGGAAGTTAATATATTTTGTATTTATATATTAGTGTAAGTAAAAAATAAATATTAATTTCTATATAAAATCTTTGTGTACTTGAATTATTTTATTTCATTACTCTGTTTGTATAATAAGAAATAATACATATAGGTGTTTTCAAAAATGTAAATTGCTTAACTTGATATTACATACATATAATATGATACAATTAGATTCTATAGTGGCCTAATTTGTTTGTGTGTTTCAGCAGCCAGCAGGTACCATACGATACCTATTATACGGCTACAATTAATGCAAGTTTAAAGCAGTCTTAACGTATTTGAGAAGGAAACGTTTACATTTTATCTGAAATTTAAAATTCCATTTTAAGTAAAACCTACATAAATATGTAGGTAGTTAATATTATAAGGTCTAGGCCTCTAGGGGATGGGAACGCGGAGTAAGGACACTAACGTTTAAGGAGTTAACAAACTAATAAATAAAAATTTGTTTTTGTCATTTAAACTGTATAGCGTATATTATACAAAGTTATTTTTGAAAATTAATTGATCTTTAGAAAATTTATAGGTATGAATGAAAATAATTAGTTTTCAAATTCTAAAAATCAATACCTACAATTCCACAAATCACAATATATTTTTATAAAATTGTACTTACTTATTACGCTTATTTAACAATATTTAATTTGGTAACCTATTGGCTATTATAAATAGAATAATATTTTTATTTAAACATTTAAGGAACAAAGTTCGTAGACAGGCTGACAGACTACATTATTTTCAATTGCATTCATATTATTTTGCTCCTCACTTAAAGTAAAAATACGATGGGACCCATTTATTGTATAAAATGCACTAAACCTAAACTAAATCTACAGTTGTAGAATATAATTCATAAATTCATCACAATCGAGCGACTATTATTCACGCCACTAATAGAATATATACAGCAATATTGCATATGTCCCAATTAGTTAACTTTCTTATATATAACTGTCGATTATATACAATTTTGCTTACAATTTGTAGTCGACACAATGTTGAAAGAACCATTTTAAAAACAACATAACAAATATTTAATAATGTCAATACCTATAAATTAATTAATAACAGGATGTTGGCAATCTTTTTTTTTTATAATTGATATAGGTACAAGTAGGTATAATAATAATTGTATATCTTTATTTATTATAAGTGGATCGGATTTGTATTAATTTGTATATTTTTATTGGTCAATCCGTACTGTATTCTAAGTATATTTCATGAAAATATAATTACCAACAATAAAATACCTTTTATTCTAAGTGTCAAAACTTACCTACAATTCCATAAATCACAATATATTTTTAAAAACGTTTATTTACCTATTAAACAATTTTACTACTATTTAAGTAGGTAGGTACCCAATATCAGTTTTGTATTTACGGCATTGATGAATTACATCTTTTTTGCTATTTTGCATCTAAAGGAAATGTATCTTCAAATGAGTATTTTTTATTTTGTGTTATTGAAAAAACACTCTATATTGGGTACTTGGGAAGTTGGCTTACCTACAAATGTTTAAGAGGACACTACACATCCATTTTATATGTAATATTACACTTTCACGCTTTACATGCGTACAGATTCCTTTGTATTAATCATAAAAACAAAATATTTACAAATTTAACTTTAAACGCCTACTAGGTAACATAAATAATTGCAATAATAATTAATTTTGATTCTGAGGAAATAAACATGGGATATTCTAAATATATTTTATAGGTAGGTAGTAGGTACTATGTTTTATTATTTACAGTTAATATTGTAAACAAAATATATATACCCGCGTCCCGCGTATTAATTTTTAGAACATAATACGCATTTAATAATCTAAAATAATAAAAAAAAAATAAAAAAATAAATAAATAATAAATAATAAATAATCTTGAACTTGAATGGCCATATGGACGCACAATTATCCAGACGTATAATAACATTTTGTTGGTTTTGAAGCGTGTTGTGTTAAGTTTGTTCAAAATTCAAATTCAAAAATTATAATAAGTTTCAACTATAAAAAAAATCCTAAAAAATCAATATGGTTAATATTGATAGTGAACTTCTAATTAATGAAGTCCAAAAACGGCCGTTATTATGGGATACTTCAAATGAAGATTACAAAGACAAAAACAAAAAAAATTCAGCCTGGTTTGAAATTGCTTTGTCATTACTATCAAATTTTAATAAAGAAAATGAAGCGCAACAAAAATTAATTTGTAAGTATTTTCAATTTTGTTCACATTTTATTTTCTGTTGGCTAATTAAAAATTAAGTATAATATAAAGTACAATATTTCAAATGAATTTCTTAAATATTATTTAACAATTTATTGCATAGTAATATGAAATTAAAACTATGTAGTATGTACCTATTTGAAAAAAAATAATATGATTTGATGAATACTGTTATTTATTATGATATTATATGAGTGTATATTTGTATTATTATCAATAACTTTTATAATTTATAATTTATACATTATCTTATTAGATTTATAACTCATACAAAATTAAAAACTTTTGTTAGGTATCTATCAACTATATTTTATCCATCTGCCAAGATAACTGCCCTTCGTTACTCATAAAATAGTTTGACAACGCCTCACGATATCGATTTTGATTTCTGTTTGTAGTTATGTTTTCAATGTCACTGAAATCTTCTAGGCCATTGATCGTTAGGGTATCATCATAAATAAAGCCATCTCGATCGCGTACAAAGTTATGTAAGACGCAACAACATTTAACTATATCTACTGCAAAGTCAACTTTAACATCAATAGGTCTATGAAGTATACGCCACTTATTAGATAGGATACCAAATGTACATTCTATATATCGTCTAGCACGTGTAAGACGATAGTTGAAAACCTTTTTTTTAACAGGCAAATGAGTTCCTGAATAAGGCCGAAGCAAATGTTTATCTAATCCAAATGCTTCATCGCCAACAAAAGCATAAGGTAGCGAGATGTCTATTTCGGGAAATGTATTACTTGGTGTTGGTGCGGGAATGTTCAGATGATTTTTTTCCAATTTTTCCCAAAGTAACGAATTTCTAAAAATTGTAGAATCTGAGTCTTTCCCAAAAGAGCCTATGTCTACGTAAATAAATCTGTAATTTGTATCGGCAATGGCAAGTAGTCCAATAGAAAAAAAATGTTTGTAATTCATATACAAAGATCCACTTCGTTCTGGTTTGATGACGCGAATATGTTTTCCGTCGACTGCTCCTATACAATTAGGAAAATTTGCTCGGGTTTTAAATTCTTCTGCAATTGTAATCCATGTATTTTTATCAGGGATGGGAATACATTTTTCTTTCAAGATGCACCAAATACTTTTGCATACTGTTCTAACTATCTCACTAGCAGTACTTTTTCCAATCCTAAAATTGTAATGCAGTTCTTTTAAACTACAACCTGTGGCCAGATACCTATAATAATAATAATAATTTACTCAGATAAAAATTAATAATAAATAAAAATTGTTTTTATTATAACGTAGTATTTAAAATAGGAATATTTAATAAAAATATAATAAGTGCCCAGTGAAAATAATTTATTACTAAATGCTGAACAATTTTGGTTTTTTATCATTTTTATTTAGTGCAAGATATAATGGCAAAGTGGAGAACAATCCGTGATAATTATGCAAGAAACTTAAAAAAAATTGGAGAAAACTCAAAATCTGGTTCAGGTGCTAAAAAAATTAGATTATACATTTATGCAGAGCAATTATCATTCTTGGGTAAAACCAAAGAATTACGAAACACTGAATCTAGTTTTGATCATGTAGCCGCTGTTGAAGAAGAAATTAATAGTATTGATGAAAATGAGCAAGCTAGAAACGAAGATGGGTCTCCTCCACATACGTCTAGTGTGACAGAAAAATCAAAAACGAAATTTAAGAGACCAGACGTCGAACGCGCATT
Source organism: Nasonovia ribisnigri (assembly GCA_027563435.1). NCBI lineage: Eukaryota > Metazoa > Arthropoda > Insecta > Hemiptera > Aphididae > Nasonovia > Nasonovia ribisnigri. The sequence goes on along the minus strand of JANEHU010001022.1, from coordinate 230 downwards.
AATTGATTTTATGGAAAGTCACAAAGCGCCCAAGAAACCGCTCGAAAATGATGATTTGGCATTTTTTTATTCCTTACTTCCATCAGTTCAATCTTTAAATATGGAACAAAAATTTATATTTAGAATGAAAACAATGCAGCTCCTGCACAGTTTACGAAATAATAAAACGAATGAATCCATGCAGAGTCCTTCAACTGTGAGTGTACCCACACATAATATGTTATATCGTC
>JANEHU010001021.1:0-239501 GCA_027563435.1 Nasonovia ribisnigri | reverse complement strand
GCTTCTAATATATAGTTTCAAAGGCACATGAAAATATTAAAAATCTGTAGTCACAATTTTTTTTTTTTAAGCATTTAAAGTTGAAATTTTGACAAATTACGTAAAAATGACGAAAATTTGCAAATTATTTGGAGTTAGAAATTCATAAAAATTTCTCTTTTAAATCTAAGGTTTTAAATTTTAACACAAGATTTAACGTAAGTTTTTCTACTTTTATCAAAAATAAAATATCTAAAAGCAATTAAAAATAAATTTTTATGAGTGTTTAAGTTCATAATTTTACAACATAGGATATTCACTCGATTTCTCATGTAGCGTTTTTCTTATTTGGTTGTAATTCAAAAACGAATAATTGTAGATGCATGAAAATTTCACTAAATGTTTATATTCTCATTTTCTATACACCATTCAATTTTGAAAATATTTTGATTTGTTTTGAGCTGTTTACAGACATTTTTAGTTTTCAATTTTTTTAGTTTTTTTTTTTATAATTGTCAATAAAATTTTATTTGGTGGGCCAAAAAGTCTGAAAATTTAATACAAGCTTTCTTATATATTGTTACAACATCAGTTGAAAATTTTTAAAAATACATAGGCACGATTTTTTTTTATAAGCATTTAAAGTTCGAATTTTGACAAAATTTGTCAAAATCTCGAAAATTATAAATCATTGTAATTAAAAAATTGTAACGTCTCACACCATGGCATACCCAGATTCGGGGTGGAGCGTACATTGACGAAACTTTCGTGGTAAGGTCGCCAACCCACAGCCGAGATTCGAGAATCGGAGCATGTGGGATTTGTATAATAATAAAGAAACATAATAATAAATAGTAATAACACCTGATTGATGGGCGAGATAAATGTATTTTTATTTTAATAATAATAATATAATAAAAAAGAAATTTACGTTGTGGCCAAGAAAAGCCCACACGGCATAAAAACTTGGCCGTAAAAAAAAAGGTCACCTTATAGACAAACACAAATATATATATATATTTGGTAATAATAATAGAATAACTGCATTTTCGCAGTATACCTAAAACACGACACCTAGGTATATGGTTGCCGGCGTATATAAATAATAATAATAATAGATAGACAACAACACAAATACCGACCAAGGTGTAATATAAATAAATCAAAAACAAATTACCCAAACGGTGTGTGATGCCGAGCATCGTCCCCAGGACGTCCTCGGTGAGGCGGTGTTCTACTCACACATCATGTTGTCCGGCAGAGAGGCACAACAAAAGTAAAAAGGCGTCGGACGCGTCGAACACCACACACGGAAAATTAACATATTACATAATAATTGGTCGGTATTCGAGTTATTTGTGTGCAAATAATGATAATGACATAATGCCTATCGGTCAATCTCGACCACGGGTACTAGGCAGCGGTGATAGTGTGTGTGTACACTGCTGATACCTGCGTGTTTAATCGGTGTGGGCAGAACTGCCCGCGGGACGGAGAACACTATCTTAGTCTAATATGCGATATCCATAGTTATGGCTTTTCGACCGTTACAAAATTATAAAATGTTCAGTTTTTATAACTAAGTGTTGAAAATTTAAAACAAAAATTCTCATAAATAAATCATACTGTAACCAAAAAATCTAAAAAATATATCAACACATTTATTTTTTACAGACATTTTAATTTCAAATTTAGACAAAATTTCATATTTAAACCAAGAATAATGATTTTAGTTATTTTGATATAATTTAAAAATATTATTTGTTGGTATATGAAACTTTTAGAATATATTGTTATATTTTATATACACGCAATGGCATTTTAAAATATAATTTTTTTGAGAAAAATGAATTTAACCAACTATAGTAAATACTAATGCCTATAATACTAAAATTAATTACTTTATTCACAATAATATCATCAAATACATTTAGACTTAGTAAGATATTATAGACTGACTGACCGTCTTCGCTCAGAATCGTTTTTCTTATTCAATGATATTATATCATTGGATTAAAATCTAACACAATCCATTACAGTGACTCACTTGTAACCTACTGTACAGCAGAGCGACATACACTTACCAGCCCTTTTTTTTTAAATAATTATTTTATGAATTTTAAAAATACAACCTAAAAATATAATTTGAATATTAAGTATTCATCTATTACTTCTAAATGCATTTGTGTAAACAGTATAAACTGGAATAATAGAAAAAAATTAAGATTAAAATATCTATAATAATAAGTCAATAAGTGTATAACAATCAAGGATATGGCATTAAATTATGATTAGGTCCAATATCAAACAGTTTCCAAGGCAACTATTGCTACTGTTTCAATAATTTCTACTTGTACGACTCGTATCTAGTGTTTAATAGTTTGACTATTTTATACAAAGTATGTTTATTTGTTAACAGAAAGCTGTATTTAATATATAAATATATATAAACATAAGGTGTATAATACATACTCATTCTACACCTATATAAGTTATTTACAAGTCAAACAAGTACATATGGAGATATTAAAATATCAAATGACAAATTTCAAAATGCTATTTGAAATAATTATACTATAACGCTACGTTGGTTTCAATCGTTAAATGAATTTACATTCCGATTTTAAATATATATTTTTGTAATGGTGTACAAGATACAGCAAACATAAATAAATAACACAACTACCCAAAACCGGTCATAAACAGAAAACGAAAAAATAAAAAACACGAATCATATAGTGCTCAGTGGATTGAACTAGGTACCTATATGTTCAAGGAACTTCAGGTAGTGCCAAGCAAAATAGTGAGAGACATGGTAGCTGAATTCCTTGAGTATTATTATGTATGAAATGTGATATATTTATTATTAATTGCATAACTTCATAAAAATCATTTTATTTATAAGAGTAATAATTCATCACAATCTATCTATCTATATGAAAAACGAATAATGCATTATGCAACAGATAATCATTTTATTCTGTATAAAACAGTAATCAACGGTTCAGATTTATTATTTTATTTAAAACTACCAAGGTAGGTACCTGAGTAGGTTTACTCGTTATTTGATAAAAATATAAAATCGTAAAAACGTTACCTTAAGCTTTTATTATATTTATTGATTATATAATATAACATAATAATATTTTATAATATTTGGTAGTGTTTTATTTAAAACAGATAATATTTCAATACGATTTATTAATTAACATTAATAAACTATGTTTTCGTACAAAACTACGCATCGTACAGTAATTTATTGCATCATATAGGTAATATTTTAACAATAATTAATTTATTATAAAATATGTAGGTATTTCCATTTTTAATATTTATGTAAGTATATGTTTATTAACATAAATATAAGTTCATTTTATTTATATAAATATAATTTGACTTGTAAATAATAATATGACGGAAAAAAATAACAGTTATTACGTATATTTTTTTACTCATTTAGTTTGTAATTGCCTTGAGGGATAAATAACAGTAATTTTAACTCTAATTCGTACACAAATAAACAATCATAATTTGAACACTTAGAGTCAAGGTTTCCTGGGTACCGTAGATATCGGTGCCGTTGTTATTACCGTTCCTTTTAATTGTTGTTCGTGTTGATGTTGTTGTGGTTGGTTTTGATATTGTTGTGGTTGGTGTTGATGTTGATGTTGCTGTGGTTGGTTTGGATTTTGTTGTGGTTGGTATTGATGTTGCTGTGGTTGGTTTGGATTGGGCTGTGGTTGGTGTTGATTTTGTTGTGGTTGGTAATGGTTTTGATGCTGATGTTGATGTTGCTGCGATTGGTTTGGATTCTGTTGTGGTTGATTTGAGTTCTGTTGTGGTTGGTAATGGTTTTGATGTTGATGTTGCTGCGGTTGGTTTGGATTCTGTTGTGGTTGGTTTGGGTTCTGTTGTGGCTGGTTTGGGTTCTGTTGTGGCTGGTTTGGATTATGTTGTGGCTGATTTGAATTTTGCTGTGGTTGGTATTGGTGTAGATTTGGATTCAAAAACTGTTCATTTCCATTCCGCTCTATGGTATTAATATATTGCTTCATATATTCTCCATTTGGGTCAAATTTGGCAGCTACTTCTTTTAATATATCTGGTTGGTGATTATTTAGGTAGCACATCATTTTTTCAATCACTTTTCTTTGTAATTCAGTGCAGTGTGCGCATTCATTTTGGATAGCTTCAGGAACCATTTCTGCTACGACAAAAGGTGTGTTTAATCAATTTTATTGAAGAAATTCTATATAGGTATCAAATAATATGATTATAAATACAGTATTTATAGTATTTTTATTTGAATATTCGACGGTAGTATCCACTAATAAGCACTCGTATGTCCACCATTTCAGATTTATAGATCCACACCATACGCTTATTATGTTATTTTTGAATTGTATTACAACTATAGATACCTAAGTAAATTGTGGTATTATAAAGAATTATTAAAAATAATAGATTTAACTTGGATTCCTAGGTGACCTAATATACGATATACCCCATGTGACTATTTCACTTTGAAGATATTTTGTTAAAGGTACTGTGTACGATTATTGTACTGTGTACTGTGTAGCACCATTATTATCAATCATATATGAACTAAAAAAATACCATAAACAATTCCAACGGATATTTATGGAATTAATTAGAGTTCCAACTCAAGATGTTGTTATCGTGACCAAGGAATGCAATGCATAGAACAAAATAAAAAGAAACCTATACTGCACTAAATAAATACGAAATATAATTTTTTTGTTTAATGTATCATACATTATTCTAAATCTAAAAACTAAAAATATATAAGCACTTGAAATCAAATGAATGGTTTTAAATAACCCTGTACATTTACTAGAAATATTATGTTTATACCTACATGATAGTGTATAACTGTATAGTTTAAAATTACAATTTATCAGGAAATGAATTGTCATTGTGGAAAAATAAGTGGTATGGATTGAAAAATATAAACTAAAAAATTAGTAGGGATCGTTCTGCATCAATCCCTTCCTCATAGATCATTGTTGAAAATTGAGTCTCATTGGTATTTATGAAAGATTGATTCTGATTTTCTCGTTGAAAAGTAAGAAACCATCGTCAAAAGCATCCGCTCGAAAAAAATTACTGACAAGTTGCAAAAATAAGATATTTATGACTTATCTATCTTGAACAGTTGAAACCATTGTTGTAATTCAATAAAAAAAAAACCGAAGTCGTTTTACTGTATAATAGGTTTCATGTATGACGTATACCTCGCCATTAAGTTGGTCACTATTATTATAGTAACTTATTCATCCAATACGAATGAGTTAAATTTGAAATCAATGATAAATCATTTCATACAAAAAACAATTCCAAACGGAAACTGAGTGTCAGCCCTCAATTATTTATTTCTAAGGACATTTAATAATTGATTTGTACTAATACTATTCATTTATTTTTCTATTAGTAATACGGTAGCTTTTACTATTTAATCGGTTGTATTAGTATATGCTGAACTGATTTTTGATAAAAAATATAAAATATATTATAAAATAATTGTTATAATATTAAATTATTATTATTTCCTAACCTATTTGAGACTATACTTTAAAAATTTTTTTGGCTTCTATCGTAGTGGCAGCTGAAATTCTTTTGTTTTTATTATCATCTAAAATATGCAATTATTAAAAAATATACGTAACCATAAATTATGTAATTAATTATTACAATATTTAAAAATAAAATGAAAGATGTTTAGTAGATTTATATTGGTGTAAATTTATTTTATGAGGTTTTTTAGATTTTTTTATCAAAAATGATTGTTTTTATGAATAATAATATAAAATCAATTACAATAATTAGTTGTTCAATATGTGTCATTTATTTTTATTATTAATCATTAAATTTACTTATATCAATCATAGATAAAACTATAATTTTACTTATACCCAAAACATATACAAATGTATTTTAAATTCTAAATGGAGCGAGACTGTATTGATATTACACTAATGTGTGTTTTTTCTATCTTTCATCGCCTTTTGCAGTAGTAAAATATATAATTCGATTATTATTATTAACCTTGAAATGGTATCTGGTTAGCAGATGAGATCTAGTTGACACTTTGGTGGATCAAAACCTCAAAAATGAAAATGAACAGTACTCTTCAAAATAACCGTGTAAAATAAAAAATAAAGGAAAAACGGACATTTTTACGTAAAACCAGCATTTGACAAAATTGATTTTGTTTTTTTTGGTTGAACTTAAAAACAAATAACCATAGATACTTGGACCAAAAAAATCTTAAAAATTAATATTTTAAGAATTTTAAAGTGAAACTTCTTTGCAGAGGGTAGGTACGAAAAAAAATCTTCACGGTCGGCATTCATGACACACGTTTTTATGGTTTGTTATTTTTATTTTATAAATAAATAAAAAAACGAGTTACCGTGTCTATTAGACTTGTTGTGTGAACAACTATGGTGGTTCAATTATGACGCTAGATGCTTCTGTTGACCTAACTTCAAAGAAATTAAAATGAGGTCATAATCGTATTCTAATAATTTACAAAAGGTATACCGATTATATAAATAGAAACACAGAACTTATACAATGATGTAAAATAATAATATATAATTTAATACAAAGCTAATATTCTATCGGTTGAATGACTGAAAGGAGTTTCACTTTATCCACCCGTACTTGAAATACTCATATTTTTTTATAAACATTTTAAGTTTAAACGTTGGTGTAATTAAATATTTAAACGAAAAATAACGGTTTTAATTATTTTGTTATATTTCAAAATATTATTCGTATATACTTAAAACATTTAAAGTATATTATTATCATATTTTACACAACGACATTTTAAAACGCAATGTTTTCTGTAAAAATGTAATCAACCTACCGTATTATTACTAGTAATAAAATAAATTACTTTAATAATAATAAATTAAATAATTAAATAAATACATGGTAAAATATACTATAAGTACCTATATAGAATTAGTAGGCTGACGTCTGTCTTCGCTCTGAATCATTTTTTGTATGCAATGTTGTAAACGATTTGTCATTTAATTCAAATCTAACACTTACAGTGAGACTTATTACTCCTCAATATGACGAGGCACGCTCGACACCTACTGTACAGCAGAGTGGTAACCTACTTGCCCCCTTTTTATATTATTGTTATTTCAACAAATGTTAATATATACTTACGTTTAATATTATTAGCTTCCGGACTGCACGGCCCATTATCTAAAAAGCAATTGAGGTAATTTTCACGAATTGTAGGATTCCCCACCAGTCCAGTCGTAAAGTGGTCAACTGCATATTTTTGTTGTTCTTGCCTATGATTTTTTCCACCGTCTATTCGCTGCTCCGGCACTGGACCACACTGCACCATTGATATGAAACCCGAAATAATCGCAATGGAGACCAGCTTGAACATAATTTAAGACAAAAAAAAATAATTCCGTTGGAAACTGCAGTTAGATGGTTTATTCTTGTGATCAAGATTAATTATGCGATCTATCGATAGATACGCCGTACTTTTAAACGTAGTTGATTTGTCCGGAAGTTACCTCTTTGTACACTTGGGTTTCATAGTTCACTGAAGACGGAAACAATGCGGAACTGATTAACCGAAACTCGACTAGACTTTAATGTTCGAATAAATAGTGAATATGGATAACTATTAACATTTATTATGTGTCACAACGTTTACAAATCGCTATTTTTAAGACATTATTTAAATTCTTGAAGTGCATTAAATGTAACAATAAACCTTCTAATTGTTACACCTATAGTTCTGCATGTTCTACAAAATAATCGAGAGTAAAATTAAATAAAAAATTAAAAAACCTTGAAGTATTCTCACGGCGCGGCGTATCCAAAACGAATTTCTCATAAGATTCCTTGACCGAATTTACTCCTGTTATAGTATTATTTCAGATTATGGATATTTTTAGGTTCTTGTTTAGTACGTTGTTATAAACGTCCCAAGTAAGTACTTTTTATCATATAATTATCATTAAATTATTTTTATCATATTTTTATAGTTTTAAAATCTAAAGGCTAAGTATTCATCAAAATTACAATTACCTTGTGTTATAAAGTAGGCCTACCTATTTATTTCAATAATTGTATCATAAAGTGCATATTTTTATGAAATATTTTAGTACATAAGGCCAAAATATCATGGTAGTTACTGATAATACGGTGAGATATGCAAATATTCATTTAATTATAATAAAAACAAACAAGATAAAATCAGTTAAAGTTAATTTAATTAATTAAATTGTAATAACTGTAATAGGCAATAGCCTTTTTAATTAATTTTATGAATTATAATTCGTAATCATTATATTTGTATGTCTGATTTTATGTTTATATTATGATACTTGCCTTATGCCTTGATGTTGTTTCACAATAAAGAACGTAGGTAATCTAGTGAATAAAAATATGTTTATTGCCAACAAAGATTATTATTTATTTGAAAAGTAAGTCAAGTCAAACTGCAGTAAGTTAATGTTTAATATAAAATAATATAATTTATGTTCTGTAAAAGAAATAACTGAATTTACTATATTATTCCTATATTTAACTATTATTTATACAATTATTAGTATTCTGGTTTTTTTTTTAGCTTAAAGAATTGGTCTTAATTCTGCATTTCAACTTGAATATTAGTGCTACATGAATTAGCATTTAACATTATTATAACATAACTACAAATAGTTAGTTACATACACACTTCAAATAAACTTTGGACGCAGTCATTCATTTCACACTCTCTGCACTCTGCTGCATATTAGGCGTGATAGTTTCAATTTCCGCACTTATTCTTCCTTTGAGATCATTGATGTTTGTTGGCGATATCTTTCGGAAACTGATTGAAACCTCAAAGCTTCCCAAACACAATAACAACTAGAGTAGAGCTCTACATGTTCGGTGACCGCGATATGGATTTTCGAAGTTATGGTATTATTTATGACTCACTTTGTATATTTACAATAGTTATACATAATTTATTGACTTTTATTTAAATTAAAACTGTTATCATAAGTTAAGTGAGCTTTTTATATTTCCTTTTCTTAAGACTTCTTCCTTGGTGTCATGGTGCTCGGGTACCTTAGAACGATCTTTACCTTAGAACCATCTTTGGCATGTCAAATTAATACTTTTGTGTACTTTATTTCAGTAGTGTTTTTAATTTGCTTTAAAATATATTTTTAAAATTATTTATGAACATAAGCCTCAGTGCCTGGGCCATTAAATTACTTTTATTTAAAAACATTTAATATCATTGACTATAGGTAGTAGTGAGGAGCAAAATAAAAAATGGCAATAACTAGTTTGATAACTGATTGGAAAACCTTATGGCTTATAGTATGAGCTATGAACAATGAATTGTAGGTATGTGTGTTTAAATATATTATGTATTTAATTTTTATCATACATTTTAATATTTAAAAACCAAACCAGATATTAAATGGCTATATATTTTACATTGTCATTACCAATTCATCAGTGTCAATATTCAACAGTATACGTCATATTATCAAAACGATAGATAACAATAATAGTGAATAAGCAATGTGCTGTACACTTGTACAACCTATATAGTTTATAGTTAAGCCTTAAGCGTCTAAACCTGAATTTCGGCGATTTTTAGTTTTTTTTCATTATTGAAATGATATGGGCATTAGAAATCCTTGAAGTATTATCAATATTACATGAATTTTAGTAATTTGAAACCTCAATTTGTCGAAAGCATATTTTAGTCTCATATACTCTCATAAGGCATATTCATCAACCCATCTAATAATGATTTTATAGTTTATTCAACTAACTTTATTGCATACAGCCTAAGTATATAATTTCTCCTAGATTAGCAATTATATTGCTTAATAAACGGATCCATGACACGTGTGTAAGTATAAAAAGAAGTTTCACTGAAAATATTTATTTTTTTTTTTGGATATTGAGAATCGACAACTATTAATATTTTGTGGAGGTTACGGTTGGTTTTTGGAACATTTGTTTACGTGGGAAGAGGATTCGTCGCAAAGACCCCGGGTGGTCACCCATCCGGGTGCTTGCGACTCCGGATGATTCTAGACCACAACGTAATATATTAGTGACTACGGCCAACCACCGCTACACCAAGCCCCCAATACATTATTGTTTTACGCAATAATGAAGTTGAAAAGCTACACAGTAGGAAACTTAAAAAAAGAACCTTTTCTAGTATGATCTGTGTTAATTTTTCAATCTATAAATGCCTGCATGTAAGTATGTAACTTTAATGTAGTTAATATCTTTAAACGTGTTAGCTATATTTTTATAATAAATTGTCTTTGTCGTTGAAATACTAACGGTTATTTCGATATTCACTCCTCAGTTTAGGATCTAAGAAATTGATATCTGTAAACCATTCTACCTCTTCAAATGTACCGCTTAGAGCAAGTTCATTCTTAGATTCTATCAGAACACATCTCTAGAATACACAATAAAAATCAATTAATAGGTACTTACTATCACGGAAAATTCTCGACAGTTCTTTTGTTCGGTTTGTAAATATAATATACCTATAATGTATACTATATTGTACCTATTGTACATAGTACATAATAAAATATTAAATAGGTAGAATACAATTAACAAGGTTACTACCTATACAGGCAGAGACAAATAAAACTTTTAGAATATTCTATGTATGCACTATTGTCTAGAAGCTCCTCATCCTCTCTATGTATTTAACTAATAACTACCACTTTTAATGATTTCAGTTTATATAAAAGTTCAATAATTACAAATGTAAATGTTATTAAAAAAATGGACTTTTTTAAGTATGCTGTATAGTATAGTTTCAGAGTTGAATACTAAATAGTGCATTCAAAGTTGTGATACTGGTGACCGGTCAAAATATGTTCGCAAAAATATCTTCGGTAAAAATATCTCCGATAAAATACCTCTGTGGATAAATTCATTTGGCGTTGTTCTGAGAACATTAAATTTATTTTAATTCCGTATATATTTTTTGTGATAAGTTTTTATTGTCTGTGGATTATTTTCTGTTTTTGTCGCAAACATTATTGTATTATATACAGAAGACTCGTTGTATTATACAGTCGATTATATTATAATAAATAATTTATTTTGTACTTGTAATAATAATAACATATTATAATTACATAACATATTATTAAATATTATTAAATATTTTCATGGGAGATATTTTTAACAGGAGTTATTTTGTACTGGAGATATTTTTGCGGAGATATTTTGACCTGGAAACCGTGATATTATATTTATTGTTACACCGAAGCTGATTCAAAAACTTTAGAATACTATTTAGTATTTTATAAATAATATACCTAGGTACTTATGATTAATAAGTAAAAACAAAAATTTGATTATCATCTCATATATATTTTTTAAATAAGTATAAATAATAAATATTATATTTTAAAAAATTATAAAAGAATATATGAAAGAATATAATAATTGTGAATAAATAAGAAGTATTTTTTAAATGTGCCATTTCATAACAAAAAAATGCATCGCTTATGTTATGTATTAAATTTAAATAACACAATAAGGCTTATGTTATTTTTTAATTAATTTAAACGTCAATGTTCAATTTCTTTGCATCCTCCGAATAACGTTGTCTGTATAGTCCTTTAGGGTCATATTTTTCTTCGAGTTGTTTCCACATATCATTTTTCTTTTCAAATAAAAACTTAATGATTTTTTCGGAACCTATTTTTTGTTTTTCGGAACAGTCTTCACATTTATTCTCTATTGCTTCTGGTAACCAGCCTGTAACCATATTATGTACAAGCCAAGTATTAATAAACACATTATTATAGTTAGGAATTTATAAACCCATATAAATTTCTTTGCTTCTTAGTTTTTAAGTATACTATGTGGAATGTATTGTTATTTTTACAACCAATCATAAAAATATTGTTCAAAACGATCGACAAATAATTACATCCTTATTTACCTAACATAAAATAGATACTATTTTTCAAAATGTATAAACATATAATATTTTATTAACCAATAGAATTATATTGAAATTAAAAATTGATAAAACAATAACGGAAAAAAATTATTTTTGTGTAACGTATGGGAATGACAAATCGTATTAATTTAATTGTTTTGCGTTAGTTGATCGGCTTCTTTCTGATATGCCTGGTTGATCGCCCCATGCATTTCCGCTATGGTGCCCATTAATTCAGGAGGCATATATTGAAATGTATTAGCAAATGCTGCATTCAGAACTTTAACTCCCACGTCTGTAAATAACTTGTTTATGGTGAATATTTTACAAAATAATTATTTTATGATTTTGTATTAATGTACTGAGTCATCATTTTGTACAATGATGACTTAGTTCAACTATTCATGTCCCAGTAGAATATTCGTCGGCGTAAGACATAACTAACTATAAAGTATAGATCGACTATATTTATCTTTTTAAAACAATTATTCTTTTACTTAAATATAATATGTATCATGAATAGGGCTGGGATTTCAATGCACTCTTCATTTTTTTCCAGGAGTTGCTGTAAAACGATGATCGTCTGGTCACAAATTCGTAACATGTACTTTAGAATGAGAATAAGAAAATTTATTTTGCATTTTTTAAGGCATTATATGAATTTTAAGGAATTATTGAATTTTTTGGATCCAAAATTCAAACTTAAAATTTTATACAATACCTACCAACACGAGTCTTATATAAATTTATATTTTTTTTTTGTATAACAAACGATAGAGTAGGTACTCGTATGGACAACACAACAATTGTATTATAAAAACTGAAATAGGTAACGAGTTTATGATTGGCAGCGTAGCAAAGGAAATAATCGTTTTTTCAGATTAAAAGAAATCCAAGTTGGAGAAATTTAGCCAAGAAAAGTTATCTTAACCACTTTTATATTAATTTAATTAATTTAATCAAATATCATTTAAAATGTATACTAAATTTATTAAAAATAATAACAATTTAACTGCATTTTTTTAGTGCATTATTTAGAATTTTTAGAGCATTAAAGCATTTTTTTAAGGGCATTTTTTAGGGTTTCATAGTGCATTACATTCCCAGCCTTAATCCTAAATTACGTAGAATTAGGTTTTTAAGAATTAACCTTTAAGGAAAATATGATCGAATCCAATTATGGATTTTGACCTAAAATAAAAATAAATTACAATTACAATTAATGTAAAAGTAATTTTATATGAATATAAATTATCTTTAAAGGAAAATATAACAACGTTTATTGCAGTCCATGCTATAATATGTCTAATCTACATTAATACATTTTCATCTATAACCAATTATAGAGATAAATAATATATGTTTTGGATTAACAAATAAAAACATTTTTTTCAGAGTGATAGGTTCACATCGGTTAACGTTGTCTTAATAGTTCCATTCTAGATATTAGTATATTCTTAGGATATTGTAATTTTGTACTTTAATGATAGGTACCAGCCGTACTCATATAACTCAATAAACGTCTTCGATTTGATTAGAGAACACAAAATTATGAAAAACGACATGTTTAACTAATCAAATTTAATTTACTATCACCGTCGGTGGATAATCAATGCTCAAGTTTATAAAATAGGTAAGTACTTACGTTTGATTTCATCGCCTTCTGGTGTACATTTTCCTGTTTCCATCAGACACTTGAAGTAGCTGTTGACCAAGCGGTCGTTGTTCAGAATGTCTTCCACGTTTACGTTGTCGTATTTAGTAGTATATTTAGCCGGTGCCGTATGGACCACAGTCATCGTGGTGACGATGCAAAAAGCAACTGCTAGAAGGAGTTTGTTCATTTTGATGTGTTACGTGTTAGTGTATTGTATTCAAAAGCGAAAAACGTCTTATTGCGGTCAGAAATGAATTGTAACTTGTTGTAGAACAGTTTTCCATTATATATAGCTAGTAGCTACCACAACTCAATGGCAAAGTAATATCTACATATTATTTAACCATGACGTCATATACTACGGGGGCTCGTTAGTGAGCTAAACGAACCGAATCGAATACTTTTTGGAATTCCCCTCTTTTGCTCACATGATACTGACTGGACATACATATCAGAATATTAGACGCATTTTCTTTTCAATCGTATGTGATAGTGAACATTTCCACCTTGGAAATTTTTATTTCGGTCACACGTGGATGAATAAAGTATAAATCCTAAATAAACGTAACCTAGACTAATAATACATCTATGTACCTACCATGCATTTTTAATTCATGGACTGCCTAAAATATAATTTTAGCTGTAGTAAAAATAAGATTATAATCATTTGATTCTTTGAACATTAAATTTAACTCACTTATTGTAAAACATAATGAACTAGTAATACCTAGTCCTAACGATTTAATACAAACTACTTCCTATTTATTATTTACATATTTTCTTCTCCACTATTGTGTAATTTTATTGAAAACCCTTAAATAATTTAAAACCATGCTTTGCTCCAGCATAATAAAATTAGTATATTATATTTATTGAATATTTATACATTTTACGATACTACACTAGTGTATCATTAATTAATTTATTAACATTTTTATGTCCTAAAAATAGTAATTTCCAATTGGTTGTCAATTTATTATAATTCTGGTACACGGTAAGCAGACATCCGTCCGATTTAATTATTATTTAGGTAACAAACGCATGGATTTAAAATGCATATTGTATTTTTTTCTGAATTTTCTAAGACATTGCTTTCCAAAATCAAAATTAATTTCATAGGTACATCAAAGAACTTACAAATGAAACTTTTATTTTGCATTTTTTATACTTAAAAAATATGTTTTAAGAACGGATAAAATTTAATAAAAATTTACCATAAACTATACGACTAAAGAAAAAAAAATTAAAGAAGTGTTATTTATTTTTCTTTGTCATAATATTGTTTTTATTACTTTTGTTTTTAGAGTTTACCTATATGTATCTTCAGACTAATGGTGGCATTGTGGCATCGCTACACAACGGTCTGACAAACGACATTTTCCTACGTGAAGGTAGTTATTCATACGAGTATATTATATTATGTTATGCAATATGTATGTATAGGTCATAGATCGTTCTACTTACGACTTGCGCCAGTCAATATAATGACAAATTAAGTATAAATTGAAATAATAAAAATAAATTTTTATTTACCATTATATTAAAAATAATTTTTAAAGTTTTGTAATAACTAATATTATTACCTATTATATTAAATCGTATTTTTAGAGGCATTTTCTTGTTTTTTTTTTTTATGAAATTTAAATCTGCACAGTGATAACTAATATCACTTATAAAGTTATAATTGTCAAATACATATTATTTAAAATAATTAACCTTCTATAAATAGTAGTGATAATAATGTGTAACACACATATTATAAGTTTTTAGAGGTATAACTTATAATTTATAGGCTGTCAGTTTTTTAAAAACTATTAAGACACAAATTGGATGAATGATAGGTTAACCATAATTAGTAGATTGATTTACTCCAATGTAAAAACCTAATAAAATAACTACCAAAATTCCATCTTAGTAACAATAGTAGGTAGGTAATTTATTTTTAAATATTCAATAGTAATATTTTATAATAGTTGGTTTGTCTATAGCTATAATAGGTACCTGTTATCGAAAAAATTCTTATTAGGTTTAATATTGAAACTGCCTGGTCCTTGAATAAAATATAAATATAAATATTACTAATTTCATATGAAATTAGCCATCAGGCGTATGAAATAGGGCGTTTTACATGTCAATCGGTTTTAACTCTATTTTTGTTTATTCTTATTAGTTATTATAATAATATATAACATGGCAACTTACTATTTAAATTAAATATAAAATATCCTGACAGAATTATATACAGTGACTGGGAAGTAGGTTAGATAGCAGGATATATTGGCACTTGTTATACATTATTCACCTTGGCGCAGTTTAATGGAATACTTGTTAGGTATTTTGGTATTGGAAAGCAATGAACTTTTATTGCATTGTAAAAACAGGATTTTAAACGGAAAATAAACTGCTTTACTAGTTATTTCAGTGTTATTAAGACACTTCTGAATTATATGATATTAAAACACTTCTGAATTATATGTTATTAAGACAAATTAATGATTATAATATTATATATTTGACTAACTTTGAAAAAAATTATCATAATTTCGATATTTTTGTATTTGTTTGTATTTGTTCTCCTACAACTTTCTTCTTTTTACACGAAAAGAGATAGATTTGTAAATCAGGTAGTGTTTTTAGTAATTTTATCGGTAAAAAATACCAAAGAATTTAGAATCAACTTTTTTATTACTTGTTATTATATTTCCGTACCGTGTTTACATTGGCCCACTCAAACATAATTTATAATAGTGTATTTGCTGCATATAGGTACAAGGTAGTAAGATACCTACTTCGTGTGTCATCAAATAACTTAAATTAAGCATGTAGTAAATGCAATAGCCAACTTGCGTCTCAGTGTCTCACTAGAAGGATGCAAGTTGACAATATAAATTAATTCAAATTATAGCCATCAATAGTTTATCAAAATCGTATGCTTTTGACGGAGGTAATTAACTAAATCTTTTAAATTTAAAACTTCAGCATAAAATATTTTTATGATAATTTAATTAAAATTATTATGGTTACTATTTAATGACATTATTATTACTTACCTATATTTAAGTTGAATACCTAGCTAATAAAAAATATATTTTAAATTTTAAAATGTTGACCTGTACCTAAAAATAATCAACAAGTAGGTATTTTCTAAGAATAGATATAATTACTATGCATTTTTTCAAACATATTTTTAATAAACGTTTTGTTATAATTGTTATGATAACGTTTATGTTCTTTTTGAAAAATTATAGTCTTAAAGCTGTTATAGCTACCTAGTCTAAGATATAGGAAAATTCAAATTATGATGAATATTATTCTATTTGGTAAATTGTATTATATCTATATGACCAAATTATATAGTTATAAATACTATCAATAGTTAAGGATATATAACAAGGTGTTATAAAAGGCACTCTGGGACACAAATGGGACTCATGCAATTATTTGAACTTTTTTTATTTGGTCGCAAAACTTACCTAGTGATTATAATTTCCGACATAAATATAGTATGCACTGGGTAAATGTGAGTTCTTACACTAGACGTAGCAGGTAAAAAAAATACGTATGTATTATGTAAGTTCCTACACGGTAATAAATTACTAATACTAGTTCTTAAAAATAAAAAATACTATTCGTTTATATGTTATTATTAGAATATAATAGTATGGATTAGGTGTTTATATTTACCGTTTTTATAACAAATATTAAATAAATAGTATGTAGTATTATTAAATTACCTATTTAAATTATTATTCTTATTTTAATAAAATATAATATTATGATATTTTATATAATAATATGTAGTTAAACGGAGGCTAATGTCTAAAAACAATTTAAATAATAATTTTTTTTTCCGTGTAGGAACTTAGTACATAGGTACACATCTCAATTTTATATTCGTGTAGGAATTAACAGATGTAATTTGTTACCGCTGCTACTCTCGCTTAGGAACTTACTATTCCCCTGTGCACTAAGTACGTTCTTACAAAATATTTTAAACATTAACAAAAATATAATACCTAAATAAAAATAAATTGTACACATTTTTTTAATATAGGTAGGTATTTGATTATTCAAATGTAAGTATACAGATTTTATATCATATTATGCTTATACATACATTTCTAACAAAAAATGGTTAACAACAGTTTACAAATTGCATATAAAGCAAAATATGCAATATAATATTAACAAACATTGTTTGTGTAGGTACAATTTCAAAATTAAAATTAAACCTAGTTTTCGTTAAATTTTGAACCAGATTAATATGATTTGATGAGGGAGGGTGCAGGAGTCGCACAGGGCTGCATAATATATCCTAAAATGTTTTGGTTCATTATAAATTCCCCAAATCTAAACTTTGAATACTTTTAATTTATAAACTACTGGTTCAAATTCTTAGAAACATATTCTGCATAGGAATAAGAAATTAAAAATGTATGTTATAGCAATAACGATAAAAAGTAATGAACAATTTTTAATATTTATTCAATTATGTTGTTTTGTAATGCCTTAAATTACATAAATAATATTTTCAAAATCGTTTATACTTTTCCAGATGAAAAATTCATTATTAATACTTAAAAATACCCATTATATAACCATTATCCGTTCATATAAGCATTGTACTATTAAATCCTCTTTGTAAAATACAATTTTCTTTGTTAATTATTAGGTATGTATATACAAAAACTGAATAATATAAGAAGTTGGTATTATAGATAAGTACTATACATTTTCCTATAGTATAAGAATAGTTACTTTTTCTAATTAAAATTGATAAAATAGTAAATATTAGTAATATTATTCCAATAATTGAACAAATTTTTTTTTGGAACTTTTATTATTTCAAAATTATAAGTCAGCGGCCCAAAACAAATGCATCCGGTATTGTTATTTCAAATTTCAATATCCATTGAAAAAAAATGTACCATTGAAATCGTATGATATTGCCTCTAATGCATTTTACACCATACCCATATAGTTTAAGCCTGGTATTATATTATTATACCTACTAACAAAATAAAATAATTCATTACATTTTTAATAAAACATTATTCATAATAATTTACGTTTATGCAGTTATGTCGACATTAGTAAACTGCAGTCTAGTAAACTACACTCAAACTATAATACGTTTCAAAAATACAAGAAATTGTATTACCTACGTCCTACGTCCTACCTATAGTCTTTCTACTTTGAAAGTTCTACGATTCTTGTACATTGTAAAATTTAACGTAAAGTTTTTTTTTTTTTTTTATAAAAGCCGCTAGTATAGACTATGATAGCTTGACAATTACATAGATTAACGTAAAGTTATATGTATATGATGTCGTAGTTACATTTTCAATTTATATTATATGAATTGAATTACATTACTATAATATTATTATGAGAATATCTATAATCAGTGGACTATGGCGTTTTATTCATGGGATGTTACAACAAGAATCTCAGTCAGTCATACGCATTTTATAAAATCAATGATTATGCTTGACACACATAATCATTGGACTTGATAATGTAATAAAATACATCGAATATAATATATTACATTGATTTTATTATTCAAAAATCAGCATGCCTTTTTTCATATAAACGTTTGAAAATTAGAAACTTAGTTAAATGTGTTTTCCAACAAATGAGAATATTATCAATACTATTTTTGTATTTATTTTGATAAAATATGTAATTCTTGGAGTATAAATGATATAATTAACTAATTGAATCATATAATAGAATATAGATAACATCTAAAATAAACTATAGGCAAATTAATGAATTAAAAGGTGTATCTATAAGTAATATCTAATAATCTAATAAAAACATTACTAAATGGTAACATCATAAGTGTAATTAAGAATAAAAATGAAGTAAATAAATTTTAGAAAATAATTTTAAATGATAAAGTAAGGTAATCGTAACCATAAAGATCAAATATTCGAATAAAATATCAATTTTATGTAGTTTATAATAATCATTTATTTTATTTAGACTCGATGTGAAGTAAGACCTTGATTTTACGCTTTCCTTTTACTTAACTCGTTCGAGTACAATTATTACACATGTATTATTTCTACAACCGTAACACTGCAACGGTCCTATGGAATTAGCTTCAAGTCCGATTACAATAACTGAATAACGTACAAATATAATAAAATTATATAAATATATAGATAATAATGTAACCATTCATATTTTAATATCTATAACATATTCATTGCTATTAAATTTATTAGATTGTGTCAATGCAATGGTAAATTAACCCAATACCTATTAAGAAATATTCTGAAAATATAACTAAAACAAAAAAAATCATTTTAATATGTTCACTGCGTATATGTCATGTATTCAATTTATTAGGATAAAATATATTAATATTGTATAAGATTGAAAGAGTAGAATCCATTTTTGACTTTATGCGAACAACTAATAATTAATAATCATTAAAATAATAATCACGAACAAGCGATCTATAATTTTGTCTACTTCTAAAAGTGCTATCAATTACCTAAAGATATATCTGAGATCTGCTGCATCAGTCTATAATTATTAATGAAAAATAATATACTAATATAGGTACCTGGTACAGTGTATATAACTATATAAGTTCATATTATAATTCACCTATGAAGTTACGAGGCTGTATTATTTTAAGTTACAATGATTATAAATTACTCAGTACCTTGAAAACCCTAAAAATCAGATCATGATTTGCAAGGAACCACGAGTAATATATATTTAGATTTATAATTATATACATTTATTACCTACAATACATTATACAATAATAAATAGCTACAGTGTATTTTAAATTTAAATTTAAGTTCAAAATGACAAGATATAATATCTAAAATAATTTTATAAAAACATATTAACATATCATAATAATAAACGTAAAGTTTGAAATACATTCCAAAGTAAACTTCTTATGTATCCATGTACCTTAGTACCTCCTATACATATAATTTGTTATCAAAATATAATTTAAATATACGTGGTATGTACAATATTATACTACTGAATACTGATATAAATAAAACGCATTGCACAGGGTATTGATGTATCGAATTATAAATATAGTAAAAATAACATTATATAATGAAGAAACCAATTTTAGTGACTTTTGTTAAACAATTATAAAATTATCTGGTATTTGTTTTAATTTTAAACGTAAATAATTAAATGATTAAACACTCAAACCCAGATAGTCGCTCTGCTGTATATAATAAGGTGCGTATAGTGTACTTCATGAATGTGATGTAGTAGATTAAGTAATATAAATAATTGTACATACCTACTATACGAAAAATGATTCTGAGTTGATATATGGTCAGACTATATTCTTAGGGATATTTTACTGCATACTTATACTGCTATAAGTATTTTATTTTTCAGCTATTAGTGATAATATACTAATAAGATGGGTTGAATTAATTGTTAACAAAAAAAAACACATTGGTATATAGTGTTGTGTTTGTTGTAGAAGTAACTTAAAACTAGTCTAAATATTTTGAAAATATTTTTTTTATTATTATTAAATTATATTATATGTAAAGAAAAATAATTTTAAGTCCCTACAAATGGTATTTTATGACTTTTAACATAATAACTAAAATCTTTAGTTTTTGTTTAAATTTACAACTTTTAAAAATTTAAGCATGAAATGTTTATAAAAAAATATTGTACATTGTATATATTTTTGATATTTTAGGTTGCAGTAAGAGAAACTTATGAGTAACTTTGTATTATATAATAAATAAGCCATAGCTATTAATTTAAAAAAACCCATTTTTTACTACAGATGATTTGCAAATCTTCGTGACTTTGTTTGAATAAAATCCTATGAAGTGTCATATTTAATATTTTTTAACTTTAGTATGATTTTTTTCTGAACATAACTAGTGTACTGACATCTTTTTTTAAGAAGAAGAACAAATTATATAATGCTACTTCTAATAACAGAGATTAACTTGCGAATATCTAATTTTGTATTCTTCTGTACTGACCTTCGGGTAAAGACATATAAACAAGTTAAAATGTATTTATATATGGTAAAATGTAAACAGTAGTTACATTAAGAAATTATATTAATTCACTAGCGCCTAACTTATGAATTTATAATGCGTATATTACTATAATATTTTTTTATCATAATATTTTTTGTAGGTATCCAGTTTAAACATAGAGGTAATAATTATATATTATTAATTAAAATATAAATATTTATAGATGTTTCATCCTCATTGCTATTTGCTCATGTTTAATGGAAGATGTTTATAGTTACAAGAAAAACAAAAATTTAATTTCGTCTTCACATGTAGGTAAATTACGAAATGGCCTTGTTCTTAGTGTATGTTGCTGTTAAAAATCGTACATAATAAAAATAAATTACGAAAAACAAGTACATGATTAGAATCAACCCCATTAAATAATCGTGTATATTTTAAATAAGGGGTGTAGGACATTTTGTATAACTAGGTAGGTACTATACATATACAAATCATGGACAGTTGTCAGTTAGTAGGTAGTATTTTATACGACGTCAAAATTTTAAATAGCCATTAGTTTGTACTTTTCTAGATATCTTGTAACAAAAATTATATATTTTATGCAATTATTATTCAAAAATTATAAAATATGGGTACCTATACCAGCTGGTTAGGTTAGGTTGGGTCAAATGCTTTACATTATTGATTTCAAACAATTATAAACCTATTATATTACCTATAGATAAGACAATATAATATCTATGTATATTGTATATACGTATAACATTAATAGCTTCATGTATTTAAAATAATAATAAACTATAAACTTACAAGTTTTGAAAATCATTTTGAACAATTTTGAATTTCTTCAAAAGTTGTTTGTTATTGATTTGGGTAAAAGATGTATTATATAATAATCAGGGCTCAATAGCTATCAGTTATTGCATTTGTTTATTTTTATGGTTTAACATATAATGTAGCAGAGTGCTATGGCAGTGTATGTCATGTTACAACACGTTTAGTTATGAAATTTGAAAGTGTTTTTTTTTTTTTATTTTTTCAACAGTTTAAAAAAAAAAAATGCTTATTTCTGATTATTTTTGCTTTATTGCATACTTTTGCTCAGTTATAATTTATAATGACACGTGTCATTAACAAAAACCTAGGAATTTTAGTTAATTTCTGTTTTTTGTTTTTATTTACGGTAAAGCTAGAACTAAATATAATTGTTCTCATTTCTATCATATTTCCTAGAATTTACCTATTAAACACCTGGACTTGTAAATAGTATTTGCTCTCTTATCTACTAACGTGCTTAATTAATCAATTTTTTTTGGTTATTCTTAAATAGTTTTTAATTTATTTTTTAGAAATTCTATAAGAAGTATGTTAAAGAAGTTTAAATGTTTTCAAAATCTGAAAACGGCTAAAAATTTTTGATTTTTTTAAATATGACATTTTTTCATGTTAAATATAAAAACTAAACGGTAATACAGAAAAAAATTGTGTTGATAGTTTTTGTCGTGCTTTTTTTTGTTTTTATAAATATTTTTAGGGCTTATTTCAGTACTTATAATGAAGTATTTAAGTGCTTTTTTCATCGCTTATTTTGATGAGTACCTACTATAGTCTATAAGTCACGAACTCTGATAATAAGGAATTAATGAATAATACAATTTACTGGTTTTGTTATTTTGCCAGAACCACACGATATTTTAATTTATTTAAATGTGAAATGAGTAATTGCACTCATATAAATTTTAAATATTTAAGAATTTAAATTATTTGTCTTAAAAGTGGCTAAATTATCCATTAAAAAATAATACAATATGTATAGAAATAGAACGATTAACGACTGTAAAAATAGTGTCCGACGTCCGTGATCAATTATTAACTATTATATTACATTTACGATTCACCATAAAAAGTGTCTGTGCCTCCGTGGTATATGTAAATCAAACAATATACATTATACATGTACAAAGTGTCCGTTTACAATTTTATAGGATTATATTAAAATGTATAGCCTCTATAATCTCTATATAAGCGTCTCTTCAGTTGACACATAAATAATAATCCCAAGCTGATGTCTCAGCTCCTTTTATAGTTGTTATTTACGTTTATAAATTTTAAGTAATGGATAGGAATGTTGCCAGGAAATTCAAACGTGGTTGTTATCCAAAATACTTAGGTACTTCAGTCTTCAAGTATCTATAACTATACAAGATGTAATGTAGGTATATTTTAATCGTTCAATAACTTATAGCAAGTGCAATCGCCATTCCCATAAGTACTGAATTATTAGATACCTATGATTTACTCTCCAAGATTGTGCAGGCGATTGGTGGTTGCATATATATCGAGCGTAAAATGTAAATATGGGGAATTTAAAGTGCATACGATATATAGAATATGTCCAGGATAAGCAGTCACCAATTCATCGAGGAAAAATTATAAGCATTAAGCAGCCATTCTTCATTTTGTTTTAATATATACTTTAGACTATAGAGTGTCCTTTATTCCCGTCTACAGAATTTGTTATTAATTACAACATAATAATAAATTATGTGGAAATGTGAAATCATAACACAAAAGAGTGTAACTAATAACACAGCTATGGAGAGAAAGGGTGTTATTATATACTGGACAGGTGACGAAATAGTATTTAAATATTCCTTGATGAAACCGGATTAAAACAATTTTTTTCCCATATTATACTTAAAGTCCTAAACTCCTAAAGTCCCAATAAGCTCCAAGTTTACCATTTTGACGATAGGTACCTATATAGGTAAAATAGTGTAATAGTGCATTGTACATTTGTACCGTTAGAAGAGCAGTTTTGAATCATTGCTTTGAAAAATAGATTCTGAATAGGTACCTAAAAGTTGGATAAAATATACGCCGTGAAAATCGGTTCTTCTATACATCCCCACGCGATACCCTATACCACAGTGGGACTGTGGGAGGGCCGTGTTTGCGCCTATATTGCCTAAATACCGTATTTGCGCCTATATACAAAAAACTCGATTGCCCTAATTAAATAAAATTACGTTAAAATACTTATTTGCGTCTAGTTACGTTACAAATCAATAAATTTGATAACATTGCAGTAAAACTTAAATTTATCGTCCCACTTTTATCAGACTTTGAACTGACAGAATAAAATATGTTATAATTATTGGATTATTCTGGTGTGGTTAAAATTAGGCTTCATTATTCTGTTGCGTCGTTATTATTTTTTATTGTACTTATTATATTTTTAATAAAATTAAATTAAAATTTTTCGCCTTACTTTGACTCCATTTTAATTAGGTTTGCTATAAGCACAATTACCAGATATACTTTCATAAACTTTTCCGAATTTAAAACTGTCGATAGTAAGTAAATCTTTAAAATTGTTACTTGCACTTTTTGAAAATATAATTTAATTTTCCGTAATTTTTGAAACAAAAATATACCTACCAAATAGAAATTTGTAATTAAGTGAAGTACGGCGACGACTTGCGACTAACTTGCGGTCGAGATTTGAGAAATAGCATCATAAAATGCCGTATCGACTATCTAGGTAAAAAAAATTATTCACAGCAAAGATATAAAATTAGATATGATTATAGATAAGTATACCTACCTATGAAGGTATATCGAGTCACTATACTCACTACTGATATAGAAATTAAATTTCCCCATATTGCACAGTGGTTCAAAAATGAAAATAGTTGGGCTAAAATTTAAAATATATTTTTGAACCACACGTTGTTGCCAAATTTATTGATTTGTTATGTAAATGGGCGTAAACAAGTATTTTAACGTATTTTAATTTTATTAAGCGTATGCGCGACCGAGGTTTTTGCATATAGGCGCAAATACGGTATTTAGACGCAAACGCAGTCCACCCACCACAGTACCATAGTGGAACCGGTCTCGATGGCCGAGTGTCGAGTGGGAATGCGCAGAATCAGAGTGTTATCTCGTTGGACAGAATTCAACTTAACTACAAATTCGCCAGTGCAAACCGGTGTAGATTTCCTCTTGAAAAGTAAACCGGTGTGGTTTAAAGAAATTCGATGTACTGTTATTTAGACATACCTATTCAGATTTAAAAAAAAGTGGACCACTGTCATAATGGATGGTGTTAAATTTGAATTCAATGATATAATATCATTGTATACGAAAAACGATTCTGAGCGGAGCTAGATGATTTATCAGCCTGGAATATTTTATATTATATTTTGATATATTTTTATAATTAATACGATAGCCGTCAATCATATTTGTACTAAAAAATATATTTTTAATGTTTCAAGTACTCATGAATAATATTTTTAAATTACTACAAAATAACTAAAATCGTTATTCTTCGTTTAAATATCTAATTTCGTCCAAATTTGAACTTAAAATATCGATAAAAATACTGTGTTTATAATTTTTTTTAGATTTTTGGTTACAGTATGAAATATTTTTATATTAAACATTATTTTAAATGTTCAATTCTAAGCTATAAAAATTAAAAATGTTATCATTTTTTAACTGCATAATAATTTTTGAAAAAGTATGTATGTATATACAGTTTTTTTGAGATACACATAAAAAACAAAATCTTTGTCTGAAGTGGAAACTGGTTTGCGTAAAAATTCCCGTTTTTCCTTAATTTTTTTTGGTTTTTCCAACGCTTTTGTAAATACTGAAAATGTTTGAATTTGAATATTTGATCTCTCGATTGCACCAGCTAAAGTCACGTTTTCACTGGAAAAGTTACTAAAATTGAAAATCGAAGCATTATTTCGACTACTTATAGTGTACACGAACACACAAAAAAAATAATACACATTATAAAATCAATACCTTCATTGCTCCGCTCAGAATCTGAAATGCGACACACCGGTTCGATCTTCTCTACTATCATAACGAGATAGTCGACTACCTAATACCGATCGAAATTCGTCCCCACCTAATTTTTATTATTTCCCTTCTATAGGCATTGTTTTATCACATATTACATGTTATCACTAAAATAATTCAAGTTTAAGGGGGGTAAACCGTTCAACATCCCGAATTTCTATCTAAACCGGTATAAATCAACACAGACACCAAATGACCAAACTCATGAATCGGATTATCGGAATCATAATAAACCGTACGGTATGCACACCGATTTGTGCTGACGAATTTTTAAGCTATACGCCTATACCTATACTTACAGTCAACACATCCGGACCTTAGATTATCTTATACTTACACACAGACTTCTATACTATAGATAAGGAACTCCTATATAATTTACATTGTTACGAGTGAAGCTCAGCTGTAGATGGCCGCCACTTTGTTGGTTGGCAAAACATTTCATTCGTATACAAAATGTATTAAGAATAACATCTTTTTTAATGGTAAAATAAAATAGTTAATGTAAAACTATTTATATGAAATATTTTTTTTTTTTTAAACATCAGGTTTAGAAATAATAATATGCAATACAAAATAAATCATAATTTATCTTATTTACCATACAAAATACCATGCAATTGCCAACTAACTTCGAGGCTTCAATTCGTGGCGGGAGTTCGCTATCTAGTATTATATAGAAATCTGTGTACTTAAATGATCTAAGATCCGTACGATAACGGCAGCGCCATCTATCACTTCTCTACTCGTTAGCAATAGCATGATGCACTGTAGGCACGATGTAGGTAAAACATTTTACATTTTACCTACATCGTGACTGTAGGTACTTTCTTATTATTTCGTTAGGGTACATAGAAGACGCTGCTGTATACGGTTTTTACTTTTAGATACCTACTGATATTATGCGGTTTACATAGGCGTGCGCCGACCTGAAACTCGGGAGGTGACTACAATATTTTTTGGGCCCTCTCTCAACAAGACGTTTACTTACATATTAATCAATGGTGCATAATCAGTGGTATATAATTACTAGTATCATTGTATCAAGTTATATTATATTCCCCTGGATCTAATATCTATTTCCAAATTAATTGCAATTTTTTATTTATTATTTATACTTTGGTAGTCAATAACATCTATAGCTGTTATAATCATAACAAGTTATTCAACGCAAATTAAAAATATTTTACGTTTAATTTTCTTTTTTTTATCGCAAAACAATTTATTTTTACATCATATTTAAAAAAAAATTATATTTTATTCTTGTAACATCAGTTAAAATATAGGCCCCCTATGCTAAGGGACCTAAATTGTAGGAACCTAATTACAAAATTTCCGGGGGTGCCCAGGCACACCCTGTACCCCCGTGTGCACAGTGCACACTTATGGCGGTTTAATGTTAAATTATTATTATTATTTCCCATATGACCAGACACCTTAATTTTGCAATAGGTTTTTCAGTTGACTTGATGGATACAATATCGATATGCTGTACACTGTACAGTAGGTTACAAGTGGGTGAAACCAGCCAGAAAAATGTTGTGCCTAGTTGCACATATGGTGCGTAATCTACAACACACTTTTACGCATTAGGTATAATATACAAAGGAAAGTATTGATTAGTGACGAAGAATGTGCAATTTTCCGATTGACAAATTATAAAAGAAGAAAATTATTAGATGTACAATGTATAATTATGCCACATGTAATTTTATAATTAATATGCCTACCTAAATAAATAGTCTTCGATTAACAGATACCTACTTAAAATGTTTAATGTGCTCAATTGATGTAAAAGGTTATGGCGACCCGCCGACCCCTGCAGTTTTAGCACATCAGTATTATCCACGGTCTTATAATTAAGACCGTGGTATTATCTAATTCTGTCCAATTATTAGGTATTAGCACAATTTCCTCAAAACAAAATATCCTGTAAGCGCTACTAGGACTAATTTTTGACGAAAATATCGCATTTATTATATTATTAATTATTAAATTATTGTTATTAACTTTTGAGTCAAAATCTACTTACCGTAAAATAGTGTGAATTAATGGTTCGTGTTCATGGCAATGTGGTATACATAGGCACATAGCCACATAGGCAATAGCTTGAAATAATGAATCTAAATATTTTGAAAATATCATCATGTACCGATTTAAAAAATAATTATATATTTACGTAAAAGATTCAAGCCAAACAAATTGTTGAATATCTACAACAAAATAATTAAAATGGTTATTCTTCGTTTAAATATCTAAATTCGTCAGATAAGTATCCCTAAAAAAATGATGACAGTATATTTTTTAGATTTTTGGGTTTCAGTAATAACTGTTTATGAGGATTGTAGGACCTTTTATTACATTGTTAAACATATTAAGCTATAAAAAATAACAATTTTATAAATTTATATTTACAAAATAACTTGTATAATTTTCGTTAAATTTACGAATTTTGTCAAAATTGTAACTTCAAATCGTTTTCAATAAAATATAATAATATTTTTCTACTATAAATCATGTACACAGCCACTAAAAAACACGAATTGTAATCAATTGGTTCATGACTTCCTGAGTTCCTGACACCCATTAAAAATGGGATAATTAGCACAGAATAAATAATTAGTTCTTTAGTATGAACTTTTATGATATTAATGTAATTAATGTTCTACCCCCCCCCCCCCCCCCCTGAAATATTTTATAGTTAATAAATTTAATTTATGTAAGTAACTTAATTATATTAATTTACCATGTGGCCAATATTATGATGTACTGACATAGTAAAATATCAGTTTTTTTTTTGTTTAAAATAAGTGTTAGGTAGTTGTTTTCTTTAAACTACTTACAATGAAAATATTATCTGATTTAACACGATGTCCTTATAAACTGTGAAGTATAAAATACGAGTACCTTTTAAGTCATATTATTGCCTAAGATTATGGCCTAGTCTATATTCGCGGTTATTTATACCAATAGAGGCGCAGCTAATGACGAAAACACGTCCTAGCCTTTACTTATTTTACACGATTTAAATAATATACTTAAGGTTCTTAAGTCGTGTTATTTTATAAGCCTCTGATAATAAAATAATCTGTGATATTTTGGCGGGGCGCTCAGAAGATTAGACCGGCCGGCGTCCGTAGTTGGTTGAATTAATATATGTCGTATTTCTGCCGGTGTTATGACTGGGTAGGAATTTGGCGAAGCGGTTCGCTGTTTAGTCGTCACTCCCCCGAGCATGTTGAGGCGAACAACCAGAATGCGCTCTGTGGTGCGCAGAGTACTACTATTATTATATAAATGTGGTGATAAACTGATAAAAAATTGTTTATCTATCTCGATGATAAGACGTACTGATTGATATTTGATAAGCGCCATGTGCAGACTGCAAAGTGCCCACAGACGACAACAACTCAAATCATTGTATTGTAATATTATTAGCATTTCATAGAGTTAGAAGATTAAATTACAGTATATTAATATATTATCTCTAATGATATTCACAAATCACAAGCATTGACAACGGTCTCACACTTTCAGGCGCTCAACTTTGATATGACAAAGACAAAAAACAAATCTTAATTTTGAAATTTGAAATCTCGAGCAATTCTTGTACTAAAATCTCAAGTCGGTACCATAACAAAACAAATTACAAACTAGCGGGCTACAAATATTTTAAATTGAATAATTAAAAATACTAACCTATTTTATTTATTCAACTTTAAAAAATGAATCCAACTCGTGAAATTATCACATTGCAGTTTGGTCATTATTCTAATTTTATTGGCGCACACTTCTGGAATTTACAGGTTTCTTTTCCCTGCACTTACATACTATTATAAGTTAAATTAAATTATTTAATATTTAAACAATCTATTTTATAGGAAGCAAGTTTTACTTATGAAGAAAACAATAAGCCACTGGAAATATGTCATGATGTTTTGTATAGGGAAGGTGTAAATTTGAAGGTGTGTAAATTTAAAACAATTTTTCATAATATTGTTTACTCCTAAAATTTTTACTCGAGTAATATTATATTCCTAAGAAAATAATAAAATACAAAAAATGTTCTTCAAAGTTAATCACAAAGCTAGATACCTAATAAAGTAATATCTAATAAGTACTAACAAAATCAAATATTATGATTAGTATACACAATTTATTGTAATATACTAATTGGATTTCAGAATAATTTCTTTGAAGTCGGAACATAGTTTTGTAAAGGAATAATTAATAAATATTTATGATAAAAATGTTTTCTTAGAAATTAGTATAATATATTTATAGTTCTACTCTAACATAAGTTGTATGATTATTAGTTACAGATGTATACTGTCAATTTGAATTTTTATATTGTCAACTATACTTAGAAAATTCTGAGTTCTAAATAAAAAAATTAAAATCAATAATCCTCAATTATATATCATCTTTAATCATGCTCCCAGAAAAGCCATATCATTATTAGTTTTAAGCAAATGAAGCAATCAGTTTGTCACCAAATATTCTAATGATATGACTTATCTGATATTATTAATTATATTTTAATTGCTACCTATATTAGAATATCAACTACTATATATTTTGCATTTCTATTAACTTAAAAATTAGAAAATAAATGTAGATTTTTAGAAAAAACTAACTAAATACTTAATTGGTTTAATCGATAAACTTAATAAAAAAAATACCTACAAGTCTATGATAGATTAAATGAGATGTTATGTTATTTAGTTTTAAATAATTGTAGCTACAAAATTAAGCATTTTCACATTGTTCCAATTTCATACCATTATTGAATTAAATTATATTATTTAATATAATCATGGATAACCATAGTTGTTAATCATGTTTAAAATTAATAGAATAAAAAAAAATTAAGCATTTTCACATTGTTCCAATTTCATACCATTATTGAATTAAATTATATTATTTAATATAATCATGGATAACCATAGTTGTTAATCATGTTTAAAATTAATAGAATAAAAAAAAATTGAGGTAAATATATTTAGTTAATTTATAGTTGGTTAAACATATTTATACCATGAATGCACAATAGAAAGTGATTATAATACTATGCAATAAGACTAAGATTCGTTTATAATAATAATAAATAAATATATTTTATTTTTAATAAGGTCCTTGAGTATCATCTATTGCTGTATAATATATTACTAAAAAATAATTTGAAGTTATAAAATACTTACTGAAAAAACCCAAAATTTTACTTAGCTTTAGCTACTTACATATTTTATTACATTATTATTAAATGAAATTTATTATTTATTAAATATTAGATATTTGAAAAAAATATTGTTATAAATATAACATTTGTGATAATGATTGTTAATTAAAATATTGTAAAATAGGGTGAGGTAACCTATACTCCTCGTATGCTGTGTGTTGATCTTAAGAACAGTTTTTACCAATTGCCAGATGTACATAGAGGCTTATATGATATAAACTGTAGCAATATAAATGAAGAAATATTGAATTCTTCAACTGAAATTGAAACTATTCAAGAAGAAAAAATTCCTAGTAATGAATTTTTTTCAGACTTAGCCAAACAAGAACTATTTATTGGTAAGTTATAACTTAAGTTTTTGATAGTTATTTTTAGCATAATATTGTTCTTTTAAATCAGGTGGATTTTTTTTTGTTTTGTTGTTTTATTGAATAAGAGTGGAATACCTCAATTCATGTGCAAAATAGAATAAAAATATTTTGTATTTTTATATTTCAGATGATGATAATAAGAAAATAAATATAGCTGAGAAAGTATACAATTTAGATAACGATGTTAAAATTTGGTCAGATTTTTTGAAAGCTCGTTTCCATCCAAGAACTATCACATCAATTGATGAGTATAAACACAATGATTCAAGTAATGTGTTTAATAACTTTGCTCAAGGACTTGGATTATGGGATTCATATAAAATAAAAGAAACTTGGACTGATAATTTAAGATTATATGCAGAAGAATGTGATTATTTACAGGTACATTAATATTTGATGGGCTTTGGGCAATGTTTTACATTTTGAAAAGTAAAACACTGTAGCATTAATGAATATTAAACAATAGCCATATGTGATATGTCTGAGCTGATAATTGCTGATAATGATTTTCAATGTTTTGTTTTAGTTGTAAAAATTTTTAATTTTTCTACTCATATTATAGTTTTTTATTTGTTTATTGTTATATTTATGAATAAGGGATTCCATATTTCAATGGATTCGTTGAACGGTTTTGGTGGTTTAGCTTGTAAGGCATTAGAATACTTAAAAGACGAGTACTCTAACAAAAATATTATTGCTATGCCTGTACTGTCAGACAATTATGTTCTTGAAGATGAAAATTCTGAGTTACAAGCAGTTAACACCTCATTATTATTTTCTTCACTATTTGAACATTCAAATATGTTTGTGCCATTGACTACATCTTCTGGTGGATGGATAAAGAGCCAAAGTCATCTTAATTTGGATTACTTATCTTATAAAGTATAGTGTAACTCTAATACATTTATACACACATCTTAATGATTTAATTTATTTACAATTTACATTTTAGAATAATTTAGATTATCATTCCAGTGCTATTTTAGCATCAGCTATAGACACATTTACTTTGGGCTATAGAAGTCGTTTTGGATTTGATAGTATGCAAAATATGTGTACCAGGTTGACCCCTTTGGGGCGAAAGGCTTTATCTGCTTCAATACAACTACCTCTTGGGTTAGAATCAAAGTCAAATTTACTTAATTACTTAGAGAATGCAAAATTACCACTATGGAAATCCATTTCACCTCAGTGTACTACAGAAATGTCTGTGGCCCAAACAATTGTTTTAAGAGGCATAAACGAGAACATGCTGTACTCAAAGTTAGTATTTAAGTTAAGTTAGTTTAGTAGTAAAGTTCTGTTATATCAAACTGTATAATAATACGGTTAGTAAATAATTGCTATTATTAAATCTCTATTTTTTTTAATTTCAGTAACCTCATTAGAGATTCAAAAAATCCATCTCATCATTGTACATCACCTAGCGCTTTGCTCAAATTATTTCTATCTTTTTGTGATCACGTACGAATGACTGACGTTTTTTCATTTGATTCATCTTTAGAGACTATAGCACCGTTCCCTAATATATTTTCTCAATATATCAACCAGCATGGATTTGTAGAAACATCATCTAGATCATCAACTTCTGGTAACTATTGATTTGTTTTTATGGCATAAAAACAAATAACATTATCAGTATTAATATTTTGTATTTTATTAATTTTCAAATTAGTGGTCGCAAAAAGTGCAGCTATAAGTGGTTTACATAACAGTAATTCAATGAGAGATATGTTCATAGCTTTGAAGAATGATTCTAGTAAAGTAAAGGGTTCAAAATTGAGTCACATGTTTAACTATGAGATCGATGTTATGGATTTTAAAGAAAATCTCGAAAATCTTCTTGTTTTGAGTGATAATTATTTAATAAACGATTTATAATTTAAACGTGTATTATCAACTAATTTTTCTAAAGATTATATGTTAAAATATTAATTATTAAATTAAATAAATACCTTTTTACATCTATAGACAATATTATTATTATTTTTGTGTATATATATATATTATTATGTGGTAATTGAACTATTACGTATACAACAAAATATGCCTTAAGTTTCTCAAGGCGATTCACGTTCATATTATGGTGTGTGTGTGAGAGCGTGTGCGCGCGCGTATAGACAATATAAAATAAACATATTATATTTGTCGTGTATTATCGTTTGCATTAGTTGGAAATATACTGTATTACACACAAGTTCAAATGAACAATATGTTAAAACAATTACCTACCAAATTCAACAATTGATACCAACATTAAATAGTCTTTTTTTTTTTAATTGCATATACCCAACGGGTTTATTTAAAATATTTATTGAATCAATTTTGAAATCATGGAAACTTGGGAAAATTGGAAAACTGTCTCCTTGTTGGTTTGTGTATTTGCTATGGTTAGAGAAATACGACCAATTGAGCCATTTTTCACGTCATACCTCGAAAGTATGAATTTCACATTAAACCAGGTATTTACTTTGAATTTTTATTTAATCATATTATTATTTTAAATGTCTTATTCTAAATATTTCGAGTTTTAAGTCAAAATAATAATATTTATATAATATGATATAAGTATTATGTCTTATACTTGTATGAAGAAAAATATAACTAATACGACTAAAATGCACATGTATAAAGTAACCTCCTTATATTTCGTTATACTATTTTAGATATGGATAGTTGAAATAAAATAAGAATAACGTAATTTATACGCAATATTTTCCTGATTTTTATTTTCCCGTGTAATTTTTTCCCTCGTAAATTTTTCCGGTGTAATAATTTTTCTGATTTTAAATTCTTGTGTATTATTTCCCCAGATATTATTGTCCTTATTTATATTCTCATAAATGAACCAATTCCTGAGAATATTAAAATTTTGCCCCAAAATATTTTCCTTTAATATACTTTCCAAAATAATAATATTTATATAATATGATATAACTATTATGTCTTATACTTGTATGAGGAAAAATATAACTAATACGACTAAAATGCACATGTATAAAGTAACCTCCTTATATTTCGTTATACTATTTTAGATATGGATAGTTGAAATAAAATAAGAATAACGTAATTTATACGCAATATTTTCCTGATTTTTATTTTCCCGTGTAATTTATTCCCTCGTAAATTTTTCCGGTGTAACAATTTTTCTGATTTTAAATTCTTGTGCATTATTTCCCCAGATATTATTGTCCTTATTTATATTCTCATAAATGTACCAATTCCTGAGAATATTAAAATTTTGCCCCAAAATATTTTCCTTCAAATATACTTTCCCGACATTTATTTTCCGGATAATATGGTCCCCATCATAAAACTTTTCCTGATAAATATTTTCCTGAATTTAATTGTCCCTGACGACAATTACGCGTCACTTCTCACGCCGCGTGAAATCTATAAACTTAATATATGAAAAAAAGCATTAATCCGTATTTTATCATTGTAATTTTAACACAGATCAACGAAGAAATATATGCAGTGGGGACTTACTCGTGTCTAGTATTAGCTGTTGTAATATTCTTAGTTACAGATTATTTTCGATACAAACCGTTGATCATTGCTGATGGAATTGCTGGAATTTTCACATATGCGTTATTATTAGGAACACCAAGTTTATTCAGAGTTCAAGTGAGCATTTAAACGACTCCTGTAGAGCTTAATATTAATACCTCTATAGGTACTAACAATATTAATAACCAATTCTAAGAATAATGAATATAATATTTTTCAATTAAAATACCATCGCAGATGGAACAAATGTTCTTTGGATTTTTTTATTCATCAGAAGTTGCGTTCACTACGTATTTGTATGCCAAGGTCGACGACAAACAATATTATCAAAAAATCACCAGTCTAGTGAAAGCATCTATGTTATTCGGCAGATTCCTGTCTGGATTAATTGCGCAAACTGTTGTGTCAACACACTTATTGAACGAAGTTTATCTACTATACATCAGTATATTTAGTATGTCTCATAAAATAAATACCTGTATTAATACTTATGCTATTAGAACTGTTCACTTTAATTGAATGGCCAATAAAATAAAAAAACCTCTGTATTTTTTCATTAGGTACTGAACTTTTGATAAGCTCATTACAGCTTGACCAGTTGACCATAATTGTTTTAAGAGCATAACAAACTATAAAATATATAATATCTACGTATTTTAATTAACACTAAAATAAAACACCTTAAATAAAAATAAAAGTTGGAAAAATATGATTTTAGGTTGTAATTTTGTGATGAATGAATATAGGGGAGGGGGAGCTATTACAGCCTATAATGTTTCGGCAACACAAAATGTATTCTAAAAATGTAATAAAAAAATATTACGGTGGGAAGCAAAACAAAATTCCGCGTGGGTCTATAGCCTCTTAGGGCTAAGACTCTTAGCCCTCCTCTTCTACTTTTATATGTCTATTATGTCAGTAGGTACTTATTGCATGTATGTCATAGTGTATACCAAGTATCTGTGAAGGAGTTAATCTAACTTATGAACTACCTAACCTACCTAAGTAGGTATCTTAGTTCACTTATTAAGGTACACTTTGCACTATATAATATGTAGCGTGACTTATACGTGGCAGAAATCAGCCCAGAGTCCAAAACTATGTATGATAATACGTGGTGCACTATTGCTCCAGAGGGCGGTAAAATAAATATATCAAAAATCACAAAATCGAGGCGTATATATTCCACTATATTATAAGAATAATTAGTATAACAGTCGCCAGTCAGTAGGCAAAATGTATTATAAAAAGTCATAGGATTTAATATTATGTTGATTTTTAAAATTATTTTTTAATTATACTTAGGTAAATTACCTAGGTATATTAAAAATTAAATTTTTTTGATTTTTGTGAATCTAGGTCTCACACTTTTTCGATTTGGATAATACTTAGGTAAACAATTTAAATTATTTTGATACATTATAAGCACTAATATAATATATAATATGTAGGTAGTACCTATAACAACAGGCTGACAAAACAGCAACATTATTTTTTCCGACAAATAGGATACAAAATGGAAACAATTCCACATTAACATTATCTGAACTACAAAATATAAAAATAATTATTGAATAACGAGAAATACGTACCTACAGGTACGTATAGGACTAAAACTCTTAATACGACGTAGGTATATAAAAATTACCAATAATAATATAATACTAATAGTTACTAATAATAATTGAACCTTTTATATATAATTGGTCTTTACTTTTACAATTTTTGGCCATTAGGCATTATCATTTATCAATACTTAATTTGAATAACCTCGATTGTTGTTTGATTCATAGGTACTTCATTTGTAACACTGTGGTCATTAGTTCTGCCTAAAGTAGAACACAGCTTATACTTTCATAGAAATAAGGAATTAACAGTAAACAATAAACGACATCAATCTAATGAGGTTATCATTGATGATCATGTATCAGTAAGTCATTTAGAATAAAATTATTGTACCTACCTATAAAATAATGTATTGGTCATCCTAAACTATATTATGATTTATGCCTAACCTTTTTTTATTTCTTGTGGTATCACTAAAGGGGACCGGACTGTAATCACTTGCTTAGCCCATTTATACCTATAAGACTTAAGTACATATAACTCAAAAACACAAATTGCATTACTTTTTAGATAGCTAATAAGTGCTAAATTAATTTTTATTATGCGGTATTATCAAAACCTGTTGCAACGGTTGTGTACTTGGGTTATGGGTACTAACTTTCAGCTTGTTTTAATATATTTTCAAATATTGAGTAAGTTCGGTAAACTTTTAACACATATTATACTATTAAAGCTTGGATCATGACGTGTAAATTCTCTGTTGTCTTCAAATTTCCAATTTTATTTTATAGTATATTAATTTAATTATAAAAGATTAATAATTGCGAATAGGCAAACGTCAACCCCGCTGCGATGTCTCCGTCTTATAAACATATTGTACAACATAGCAAAAACTTTTGTGCGTGGGACAATTTTACTACCTCTGTTTTTATAGTAGAATTACCAAGATTCCACAACGCATAGGGAAGAACTTTATCCGCATCTTAGTGTTTATTATTTGGATAACATAAATACATTTAAAATTAGGTACCTATATCAGTTTAAAAACATTAGGTTTTTTTTAATTTTTTGATTTAATTATTAAAAATTATTGGTTAGTGCTATCAAAAAAATCAAAACACTACAACCAGATAAAGTTCTTCCCTATGCGTTGTTGAATTTTGATAATTCCAATATAAATACAGAGGGAGTAAATTTGTCTCACACAAAACAGTTTTTGCTATGTTGTACATTTGTAAGACGGAGACAACAAACCATGCAGGTAGCAGGTGTGACGTCCTCATAACTCATGTTATGTTTAATTTTAGAGACACTTCGTCTTTACTAAGACGGCCGTACATGTTTTCGCCCAAAATCGACCTTTTTGTTTTTGCCCAAATGACCTTTTTTATCCAAACACAAAAAAGAGTGATTCGGTTTTCGCCCAAAGAAATATTATTTATAGTAAACGAAAAAACAATTTGGTTACCACTGCATTTTTTTTTTTTTTTATTGAAAATGTGTCTAAATGACTACGTATACCTAAATAATATTTGATAAACACAAGTTTTTAAGTGTAAAACATGAACATCTTAAAAAAAATAGCATAATAATAAAAATAAAATGATTCGTCGAAGTTATGACTTATGGCAGATGTAGATTAGTGTAAAACATACTAGTCAATGTAAATAATATATATAAAAACACAGAAAAGAATTTTAAATGATATATAAGTGTAAGACATCTTAAAAAAATAGTATAATAATAAAAATCAAATTTTCGTTGAAGTTATGGCAGATATAGATTAGTGTACTTAAAACATACTATAAACAAAAAAATTAGTCAATGTAAATAATATATGTAAAAACACAGAAAACAGATAATAATATAGTATAATAGATAGTATAATATTAAAAATCCAATTATTTGTCAAAGTTATGGCACATAGATTTTATAAATTCGTATAGTGTGAGCCGACCAGATTTGTAATTCATAAACTAATTCTCTAAACTAATTGTGGTACTAATTAGTAATTGGGTAAACCAATAAAACTTTATCGGGCAAAGATAAGGCTTACCTATACATATTATAACATTGGTGGTTACATTTGAACATAATATCATAATCGTATATTCGTATAAATCGTATAATTGATTATGTGTACAACTTTACTTTCGTCGTATGTACCAATTTGTTGTTACAGTACAGAAGATCACCTTTTTTTTATATTAATAGACAGTGGTAACCAAAATGTTTTTTCGTTTACTATAAATAATATTTCTTTTGGCGAAAACCAAATCACTCTTTTTTGTGTTTGGGTAAAAAGGGTCGTTTGGGCAAAAACCAAAAGGTCGATTCTGGGCAAAAACCGATTCGCCCACTAAGACTATTTCAATGCTATCAGTTTGTGGCGCAAATAGTCAAAATTCTGAAGTAGAGGTTTCAGTTCCCTAATTTGTTGAATTTTCTTCAGGAAATGAGCAGACATTGTACATAGACATAGGTATGTGTACATATATACTGTATTACTGTATGTCTGTAAATCACTAATGTACTTTTTTAGGGAGATTGTGAACATTTTTGGTTGATTAACCCCCACCCTATTTTACCACTGAATGCCACAAAGTACCTACGTCGTACAGTACACGCACTTTTATTGAATTAATACGATGCTCTTAACCGTAGTCCCAAGTCCGTAAGTAACCGGTTAAAGCCTTTATTGATACCTAACCGTATACTTATAAAATGAATATTTATTTCATGTATATGCATATATTTGTAAACATTGTTATGAGTATACGCTCCAATACACCCCTGCAGGTTAAAGGTTAAAACACAATTAACAAAAAACATTTAAAAACAATAATTCATAAATTTTCTATATTTTTTTAAAAAATAACTGAACAACATAATAAAAAGTACTTTTTATTTGAAATTATGAATTGGGAGTGTTCGCTAACCTAACCTTTGTCACTCCTTGGAGCCTGTGGGCTGTGACATGAGCAAAACTACAAACAATGATCCTTATTATTTTTATAAATACAAAATTGACTATAAAAAGGAAAAATGCTCTAATTTGGGCAGACTTATGCACCTTCAGATGTTTTTTTCAAGAATAATGTTTTCCTATGCTTAAATTGTCTATATACACTTACCGTATGGAGATATGGAATATGTTTATTTATTATGTCAAATTTACAAAGATACCAAAATATACTATATGGTTAAACATGTTTCAATCTAAAATACAATTTATATTATATAGAATGATGTTCCTAAAACTTCAAAAGTTACTAAATTTCAAGAAGTCAAGCAGATTATTTTTGATGACTTTCAATCGGCATATAAAAATACTTATGTAGTAAAAAAATGTCTTTGGTGGATAGTTGCTGTTGTTGGTCATATTATAGTAAGTATGTAGTACTTTTATTACAATTAATTTTACTGTATAATTTTTTTCTTATCAGGTAGCAACGTATATTCAAGTTTTATGGGAGGACGTGAATAAAAATAAAAAAGAACTAATGAATGGCGCTGTCGAATCTATACACACTCTTTGTGGTA
This sequence comes from Nasonovia ribisnigri, assembly GCA_027563435.1. Classification (NCBI taxonomy): domain Eukaryota; kingdom Metazoa; phylum Arthropoda; class Insecta; order Hemiptera; family Aphididae; genus Nasonovia; species Nasonovia ribisnigri. The sequence goes on along the minus strand of JANEHU010001021.1, from coordinate 198,748 downwards.
CCTATCTTATCTATGTTATATTATTTAAACGTTAATACTGCATAATTATTAATTTATCAAAATAAGCTACCTATAACTATATAATTGTATAATATAGGTGCCGCAGGTGCATATACAGTTGGTCACTTAAACTATGATTGGAAAAAATTTGGTGATATTATATTTACAGTTGGGACCTTTGTTTTGGCTTTATTATTACTTATAATATACTACTGCGATTCATTATGGATATTATACCTATTATACGTAATGTTCGGTACTTGTTACCAAACATTGTTAACTATCACCACGTATGGCACTATATTACTGGTAATTTTTCAGGAATGTGCAAGTGCAAACCTATAATTATATTTAACATTTTACAAACGACTACCTATTTAATATTTAATCGTTACTTACCTACATCGTTAATACAATGTAATTATTTTATTAACCATTTATTGAATTTCAGCTTTATATACAAGGTGATTCGCCAAGAATGCTCACCCATGTTTCTTATTTAATAACAAATTTATTAAAATTCTGATTTTTTGAATTGTTAAATATACCTAAATACCATATTTTTAAATTCTTGAAATTTTCTGTAATATTTATGGAGTGTCTTGTGGCTCTGTACATGTCTGTTTTTAGCATTATAAAATGTTAATACTATAAGGATAAAAATAAAACATTTTAATAACTGAAAAATTACTCGTTCGAAATTAGATACGTTAACATTTTCAGAAAAATTATCCATTAAATAATTTAGTAATTAAAAGGAGTTCTTATTTAAAAAAAATTTAAGTTTGTAATTCCGCAGTCAACAATCACTCTTGTAAGTAGTACAAAAAATTTAAAATATTTTAAAATATAGCCTTTCAGTATAGGTAGGTTTTAAATATTCCAAAAATCAGATTTTAAATAACTACGTAATTTAAGAAAAAGAGGATGAGCATACTTGGTGAATAATCCTGTATGTGGGTCCCCGCACAAATATGTTCAGTAGGCTCATTATCTTCTCGAAGAATAAATAATAAAAAAAAAAAATTTTTTGGGCACCTACTTACTCTCCCGAGTTGTTTTAAAATATCTCAAAAAAATATAAGCTAAACAGACCAAAAAATAGACACCTTAAGTTTTTTTTAAATCTGTAGATTCAAATCATTATAAAAACTAAATTTAACTGTAATTTAATTTGAAATTGTTTTAAATTATTATTTTTATTATTTACTATAATTTAAATAACTGACTTTATTTTTAAAAATGTTGGAATGTATATCGAATTAAAAAATTGTATGTTCATAGTATTGTTAACATTAAATGTATTATAATGTATAAACAAAGTCATTACAAGCTCGGCAGAGTTTACATGTAACCTGTTAGGTAGTACTGAAGTAGAGGCGTAGAGTAATAGACAGTAGATCCGGGAGAGTTTACAATCGCTAACTGATTATGCATTTACGCGTAAATGTAGGTAATTATTGTACTAGTGCACTATTATTTGAAAATAAAATGTTTAATTTAAGACCATTTTTAATACATATTACACAATAATTAGGAAGGTACCTACTTGAATGCTTAAATACCTATTTTATTTCTACCCACTTATTATTTATAAATTATTATAATATAACCGTAAGTAAATGAATTATTTTAAATACCTACATTATTTCTGACTGCCTTCAATTTCAATTAATTTTAACCAATTATTATTTGTAATTACTTAGCTTTTCATACTTACAATGTCATTTTATTAAAAATCAGACTTATCTTCTTGACTCTTGTTGTAAATTATATATTTATTATTATATGAACTGTAAACTGCTAATGACGTGCCTAGGTTCTATAGATAGTAAGTTAGTGATTGAGTATTTACTCTTTAGTTTTATAATGTAAGGCAGGTAATAAAACAATTTATTAGTACTTAATAGTTAATACCATTGATTATCCATCCATTCCAATATACCATTATGTATATTAGTCAATGCTAAATGCTATTACCTATAAATATTAATCTAAGTAAGCTAACAAGTAACAACTAACAAATTATCCATCCTTCGTAAATGTTGTTGACAAAGTTATATACGAACAATGTTGCCGATATAAGATAGGTACTATAAAAATATTGACGACATTATTTCTTTGCCCTTTGGACTTATTAATTGTTAAACTATACAATTTAAAGGTATTATTATAATTTATTATTTTATAGCCATTTAATCAATTATAAATATTTTATGGGTACCCTGTCTAATATTTATCACGTAGTTTTACTGTGTTGATGGATTTAACATTGATTAGTTATTATTTATTATAGTTACCTATCTAATAGGTACCTAACTAGTAAAAAAAATAATGCCTACTTATGTAAATATTACATAAATATCACTTAAGTACCTATTAACTTTAACTAGGTATTAGCTATATTTTGTCACAAATCAATAAATCATACATAGCGGCTCTTGTTCAACTTTTTTATTTTATGTAGGATTTGGGAAATTTATAAATCATTTTTGATGCATAATCAAACAAAACAACTAACAAGTTAGTGTCTATGATTTAGTAGTTACTACTTAGTACTTACTATACTATTACTAGAATATTGTCAAACTGCTAAAGAGTTGTTAGTTATATATTATTTTAGATTTTTATTAACTCAAGACCTACCTACCTATTAGTTTTACCAAAACATGAGAAAATTATTGATTATAATATGTGATTGCATGTTCAATTAAATTTACTCTCATTTTGGAAATCTAAGTATACAATTTAAATTTGTCATGTAAGTTAGGTTTGTAACATTGATTAAATATTCAGAGGTCTATCTTTTCAAATTTTTTAATCTAAAGGTACCATCTTAAATTTTAAAGAATATTTTAATAAATTAAAAACTAATAACTTGCACACTCTTTATAATAATTTGTAATATATATTATATACTGTCGGTGTCCAAACATGTTAATCCCCGTCAATTGCTTAATTGTTATTTTTTTTTGAAAATGTGTAGGTAGTAAACATGAGGTAGGTACTTAGGTACCTACCATAAAGATACTACCTACTGTACTCTGTGTTGCGAGAGAAGTCGCGGCGGTTCAACAAAAATCGGTTCTTCTGTGCATCCCCACGCGACACGTCTTCCGTAGTGGAACTTGTTTCGATGGCAGGTTGTTGCGTACTCGCGCAGGAATGCTCAGAATCGACGTGTTCTCTCGTTGAATATGAAAGTATACATATTATAAAGAATATGCCTAGCTATATTTTTTTTAAATTCTATCTTAAAAAAATGAGTTAAAATTAAGTTATTGATATATGACGGGGGTTAAGAGTTAAGACACACGAAACATGTTATATTTAATTTATTTTGATGTTTATTATTTTAGCTCTGAAGTTGCCAAGCACATAAAACCTGATAGTTATGGATTAATATTTGGTTTTAATTTGTTTATGTCATTATTGATAATCTCAATATTTACATTACTATTTATCCAAGGCCTTGTTGTTGTCATAGGGACAAAAAATCAGGTAAAATATTTTATACAACCTAGAGAATATGGATATATTGTAAGCAATAAAACTCTATTTAAAAAACCAAGTAACATTGTTTTTTAAAATAGTTTTTTTTATTGAATAATAGGTATATAACATAAATAGAAAATATTAAGTCTCTTTAAAACAACATCGTTCATAACTTAGATAAAAAAAAATGTACCTATGTTGTATGTATTTATGTACAGAAGCACGTAAAATTAAATTGTATTTTCTATAAAGTACAGAAAAGGATATATTTGATTTTAATAGATGTAATCACAATGTTTCGTTGTTTCATTTCAAAAAAAGGATTTATAAAATAATCATTCTTCATTTAAGCTTATAAATCTACTGCCAGTTTTTTGTATAATAAGACAATACTGTACTCTACATATATGATTTAATTTGTTATAAGTTATAACCATTGAAATTATAATACAATTTTTTTCCTATAGATATTAACGGTTTCTCTGATGTTTACTTTGATGTCAGCATTACTATTTGTTGCGGCTGTTAGAAAATGGAAAAAATAAATTCACAAATTCTGTGGACAATTAAGAATGCTTTAACCAAAAACATGTACCTATTAATTTACATCTAATTCATCATATTGTTTGAATACTATAACTGTCATATATACCTTCTATATTTTCAAGGTATCAAAGTTTAAATTTAAACTAATGTTTATAAAAGACAATGTTTATATACTTGTAAAAGAATAAGAACGATGCTTGTATGGACTTAGGATAGCAATCCATAAATTATATGGTAATTTGTTTTACAGAACACCTTTGCACGAACTGATCATAATACATCATTATTGTTTTAAAATTATTTCTGATAATCATAGCATTTGAAAAACCAATACTGTTGAGTTTGAAAGCTTCATGAAATACTGTGGTTTAGAAAAATCAGTTTTTAAATTTTCTAATAGAATTAATTGACAACAATCTTGAGCAAGTGTGCTCATTATAAGTAAACAGTTTTAATAAAAATAGCTTTTTGGATGCCAATAAATGTTTTTATTTTATTTTATTTTAATATTAAGCTTGTATAATTAACTTGTATCCTGTATTACCTATACCCCATTTATTGTATATATTAAAAATTAAAAAAATACAGAATGTGTGTATAATTTATTTTTAGAAATGAATGTGTTATTTTATTAAATATTATTGACTATAGTGTATGTGGAAATTAGAAATATTTAAGATTACACAGAAGGATGTTGGTGCACTATTTGTGATTCTCAAGAACAACATATCAAATTTGAGTACACTAGAAACAATCTTATGTATTTGGCTTTAATATTAGAACAAATTGATTTATCAACAAATTAAAAATTTTATGTCAGGACTTTTAAGAACATTTTCAGTGTTTATACTTTGGCTTTTATTTCATTTTAATTCAATTTCAATTTTGTTGCATGTTATGAGTATGTAAAATATCAGTTGTAAATACCCAAGTCGCAGAAAAATAAAAATATTTTAAAAAAACAAAAAAAAATACATACACAAATAGTACTTAACTAGAAATTTGATAATAGCTATTCAATCTAATTACTAAAATTTGTAACATTGAGCTTGGGTTAAAGAAAAAACAAATAACTACTGACATTTTCTTACTTACAGTTATTACCTATTGTTATATAAATTAATTTTACTGAATAAAACCACATCATACGGCTAATTTCAGTTTATTTCTTTGGAATTTTAGTAATATAATATTAGGAACCAAAGTAAAAATAAACCTACAGGATGTCATCAAATTAGTAGTGAAAATACAACATTTTATGCAATACCATTTCCAATAGTACTAATAAAATTATGACCCATCATTAAAATTACTAATTAGTACATCATTTTTTTTTTCATGCTTTTATTTAATGCTTAAAAACTACTGTTTATAGTGGATAATTATCAAAAAAGAACTTAGTTATATTGTAATTTTGTTCACATATCTGACATTTTAATACTTTAATTGATTAATAATTAGTCATTCGGCGTCTTGATTTTTTTACCCTAAAAAAAAATCAATATTAATTAGAGAAAAGAAAATATTTTTTACTAATGCCAATAGTATTAAACCCAAAACATCAATACCTTTTTGGTCCTTTTACGAAGCACCAATCTACACTAATTTGCTGTCCCAAAATGTCTGTATTATTCAGTCCTTCACGTGCTCGAAAAGCTTCCTTATATGATTCGTATTCAACTAATGCATAACCCTTCGAAAAGGAAATTTAATTATTGATACATTTTAAGCTAAATAATAGTAATTAGTAATTACTTTTAAAAAACCTGTTCTACGGTCCAAATTCAAATGTAAGTTTTTAATTTTTCCAAACTCAGCAAACTTATCATGCAAATCATCTTCTTGGGCTTCTTCATGTAAAGAAGAAATGAACAATATCCAGCCTTCAACCGCTGTAAAGGGATTTGAGGAATATTAATAGTAAATAAACAATTTATAACTTATGTAAAATTACATCTTTGAGGTCCAGGTCCATCATCATCAGCTTGATCGACTGAATCAAATTCCATGGCTTCATCTTTGACATTGCCTCTTTTAGATTTGTCTTCAAAACCACGTCCTTTTCTTCTTCTAGCTTTTTCTTTAAGCTTATAAACTCCCTCTAAAAATAATGATTTTAATTACATTTGTTTTTTATCTTTTAAACTATATAAATTGGGTTCAAAAATAATTTTAATTAGGCAGATATACATAGATATGGTAGTTCCATTGGGATTTACTAATTTTTAAGGTATTGGTTTTTATTATACATCAGATAAGTGTAACACTATCAATTAACATTTTAAATTATTATATTTGAAGAATTAAATTAATAAACATATGATTATACTAAATATCTAATAATCAATTAAAGCAAAAAAATTAAAGAATTTAAATACAATAACACATAAATAAGATCAGTTTGATGTAGCATATAAAACATTTCTTTTAACTTTTAAGTATTTTGATGCTTGTTACATAAACTTAACTCATATTATTATTAAAAATGAGCTTTTAATAAATTATATGCATTGCACCTATTTAGGACTACCCGATTCAAGAAGAATTCTTCAAGGGTTATGTTGTTAATCGTTATAGCCTTTTGAATACCTGTTTTTTAATAAATGTACCTATGTTATTTCCAAGAAGTTTTTATTATAATATTACCGTCATCTTCTTCGACAAACTCTTCAGCGTTTAGGTCTAAAACGTCAGCCATTATAAAACGTACCTACAACTGATGATTAACATTAAAATATTCTAGTTAAATCTAATGAATTTACGTATAGTACTCGAGTTAAACAAAAACAAACAACAAATTACAAATTGTGAGTATTATCTATTTAACTAAGGGTGATAATTTTTTTATTATCTATGATTACAATGGCTATACATACAGGAATGGCCAAGCTCCCCCAAAATACTATTGTTCCAATGTACAATTTTTCCAATTTTGAGACACATTGGGATAATAGATAATAATAAAAAAATATATATATTGGGATGATTTTCATTTAGAAACCAATTTGGTTTGTTATACATATAACAAAGAATTGTAAGTTTTTACTGTTATAGCTATATTCTTCCAATGCATACATTTCAAATTACCCAATTCCCGTAAATTGACCGTGAAAATATGATTCATAACAGGTACCACATTCTAAGCGTGAATAAAATATTGGTTATTAAATTAGTAAACCTGTTGTTAGGTGTTCAAAAAATTTGGATACGGTCTTCTTCTTTCCTAATGAAAATGTATGAATTCTGATTTTTGAATACAATTAACAAGGACACAGGACGTAGGTTTAGTGCACTCGGGCCACAACTTTATCGGCGCCCTTCCCTTTCCCCTTTTGACCACATCGACCTTATTAAATCTATTCTGTATTTCTGTGCTATTACTACCACGATTTAAGATATATATCTTAAACCGTGATTATTACTATTCTTTATCACCGTCTACACTAAAAGTTAAGACTTATTTCGAGTTATAATGTTATACCTATCATTATAATTATTATAACTTAAAATCTATACTTTTATTTTCATTTCACTTCTAACTTTTAGCCCAAACGTTTTCGTTAACATAATGGCAAGTAGGTACCTAATACCTATATAAGTAATAGAGTGTGTAATGTGTTACTATTTGCGATACAATTTGTCAATTTGATAATTTATTTGGAACGGGCACACTGTGTAAGTATCATATTTTATATGTTATTTTTCAAGAGCCCCGTTGCATTAAAAAATAAATAGAAATTGTATTGTACCCCTATAATATAAACTAGATTCACTATCCTACTAAACAATATGCTGAAGTAGAAAATCTAAGCATTTTTATTTCTAAAGGTTGATGATAAACACACATCAAAAAAAAAAACAAGAACACATCATTGTAAAATCAATACCTACATTCATTGCCCCGTTCAGAATCTAAAATACCTAAAACACCTACTGATTTTTCTTCAATAATTGGTATTGTAAGTACTTCATAAATAATTTATTGTAAACTCTTACGGTAATAAACTGCCTCCGAATAAATACAGTTACCAGAACTTAATATTATTATTTAACTATTTAAGGTTAATAGCAAATATAATTTCCTTAGTGTCTAGGGGCACCGACCGGAGAATGCATTAGAATGTTTATAAACTAATGGATTATAGTTTGTATGATTAAATTTGACATGCGACCAACAACTGAAATAGAAAACCAGAATATAGGTATTACCGATCACAAAGATTTCTGTAAATGTAAAAGAATATAATATGATTTATCAATAGAGTATGGTCTTTAATATACCGTATACTGCATAGACCTGTAAACTAATAATAATAGTTTACAGGTCTATACTCTATGTTCGTCGGAGACGATTAACGATTCTAATAATTTCAGTGAACAAGAAAAATAAAATAAGCCAACAATAGACGGTACGTTAAACATTATATTATAATATACCTTATTTATAACACAAACCCTCCATTTCGTTACGTTCAGGTTATTTTCATTAAATATTTCTGTTCGATCGCGGAACGGTATTTTTGGCCAGCTATCTACACTCGCTCGGGGCAACCACAGCTGATATTATAAAAATTTCTTAAATAAGATAAGAATATTCTTATAATATCTATGGGGACCTTATACTATACCTTAGTATAAGGTCTATGATGGGGACAACCCAGGTGTGGTGGAGATAAAGGAGATAAAGTGTCCGGCAAAGCTCCCCCTCCACTAACCAGTAACCGATGACAATTTGACAGCCGATGGCCATTGGCCAGCCTGTCCGCGAATGTTTTTTTTGTCTTTTCCCAACGGTCAAAGTGTCAAACTGAGCACAACGTCGTGCGCCGTCTTTGCGTGTTGCAAAACCTCGTGGCTCGTGTGAACACGAGCTGTGATTTATGCCACCTGTGATCGGGTGTGCCCAGTGAAGTCTTCTGTAGATTCACTGACGAAGAGATTCCCCATCATCCCCAGTGGTCGTTCCGCATCGTGGGATCAACTCAATTGCTGTCGCCGTCAGGTCATATATCCCACGTATTCGTATTTTGTCCACTCGTGGTCAGTGGCCAAGTTTCAATATTATTATTTGTATATTGCCGTCTTAGTGTCTAATTTATTATTTAATTTCTTATTATTATATTTTTATACGTCACGGTATTTGAGGTTGTACTCAATATTATATTTATATTTCATATGTGAATGTTTTGGGCGCCCGCGTATTATATTAATTAATTTTCATATGTTTTATACTATTGTCATTTAATATATACCGTACGGTCATCGGCCGTAATATCGTTATACTAAAAATGTAATACATTTGTGCATTTGTGTGGGTAACCCCTCCCGTTCCCGTCCTCAATACAAATCGCGAGTCGTTACTCGTTGCCGATAACCACCGTAATCGTAGGATCGGCTTCGGCGAAAACAATAAAATTACGATACTTCAAAGTTTCAGTTCAGAGCGAGATGAAGAAGGATGAAGTAGTCGTTTCTTCAGGAGCGGTGAATTTATTGCACGTCTCCACTGCTAGGTTTCGCCGGAAGAGTCGATGTTTACGCGTAAGTTTGTTTTCATATTATTTCGTGGCTTAAATTTACTTTTTAGACTTAAATTAAATATTTATTTCTACGGACAATCTATTGACTGGTTGATGTAGAACTTTAGAAGCATATTAATACGTTTAATCCCGTTTAATTAAACAATCTGGTATCACTGGTATCAGTTTTATTAGGTACCTACACTATGCAGAGGCGTGTCTAGGACCAAAATTTAGGACAGGCCTGGTTATAAAAATAATTTGTATAGTCAATATATTTTTAAAATTTAAAATTTAAGAAAAATTTTATTATACTTTTTAAGTCATAACTCATAAGTATGAGCCATGAGGTGTAACATGACGTACTAATATTAAGAACTATTTATAATATGAGTATTTATTTAATAAATTGAATTCGCCTGTTTTTCATTTTGGCGAATTCGTCAATTATCTTTATAGAAGGATCTTTCAACAACTCCGAACTGAACTCTCTTTCGATTGATATCAGTGCTAAATTATGAAGACGCGTAGTAGTCATAGATGTCCGTAAATATGTCTTGATTCTTCTCATAATTATTGAAAAACTTCTTTCGGCTGATGCCGAACTTACTGGAATAACCAACACGCGTTCAATAACCGATTTAATCTCCTCAAATGACTTTCCCATATCGCATATTTCTTTGTAAAAATCCATAATATTTTTACAACCAAAATACATATTTTTTGCTAATCTGCATCGACTCAATACTTTATCCGAAAAATATTTATCATCGTCATAATAATTCGTAAATTTTAAAACAAAATTATCATTTAAAAAATTGTTTGCTGTCGGATTAAATACTGATATTGCAGATAAAAAATCGGAATTGTCGTTAAATCTTTTGTTCATTTCACTTAATATATTATCTAGCACTGTAAAATACATAACTCGCATATTTTGAATCGTAATATCAGTATTTTTAAAACCAGTCGTTGAAGTTAAAACATAATCAATTAATGTACTTTTAATATTCGTACGTCGTTTTTTATCAATTGATAAAGAAATATTTAAATTCGAAGCTGTAATTTCAGATTTTGTATAAAAGTTACTAAAATGTTCATCTGAACGTAAACGTTCCGGCTCTACTTTTGTAGCTTCAACTAATTTTAAACATTTAATTATATCGAGGGTTGACGATTGCAAGTGTATTGAAAGTGTGTTAACAGTTGATAAAATGTTATCAAGAAATGTTAGAACAAATATGATATTGAAAGAACAAAACTGATTTAATAGGCCTTTGGATTCTGCGGCTTCTTTCTTTATTGAACTTTTTGAACATATTGACAAAGCTTTTATAACATTTTCATATCGAATTAAAAAAAAATGAATACCTTTGTATTTAGCAACCCATCTTGTATCGCTATGTTGGGGTACTTTTAATACATTTTCGCAATCTTTTTGGACTTCAGAAAATATGCCATGGCGTAAAGTTGAACTTGATTGAAATGCTTCCAGTAATCCTATCGTGTCGTCAACTATTTCAACTGATTTAGCAACATCGACTAAAAATATGGTCAAACAATTGCCTACGCAGTATGTTGATGTACATTTTACATTCAATATTCAGTGTGCTTATATAAATAAAATTTTAAAATGCATATTTTGGGTATACTTAAAGGTTAAAAATCAGGGTAGGCCCGGGCATACCAGGCCTACCCGCTGGACACGCCTCTGACACTATGTCTAGGGTCCAGGGGCGTCATTTCAGCTTTTGAAAGGGCAACTGATTAAATTTGTCGACTTCATAATATAAAAAAAATTTAGGTTACCTATGTATTTAATATTTATGAACGATAGACATATAGACCATTAATAAAATATTTTTCCGGAACAAAACATGTAAGGGATCAACATTAGTAATGAATTATGATGCCATGATAATAAACAAGGAATATGAAACGTTTCAATTTACCCAATTAAATAATTAATCTTAATTAAACATTAAAGATACCAAAACATTATTTTGTTTACTTACCGGATTAGTTACCTATCGGTTATCAATAAATTTATTGGAATAATAATATAAATCTAATTAAATAAATACTTAATTTTGTATATTTAATACTTTACAGCACATAAAATAACTTATTAATGAAAACATAAACTAAAATTAAATATTAACGCATTAAACTATTAATGGATATCTTCGATTCTTAAGATTAGCAAACATATCTACAGCTTCTTCCAAGTTAACATGACTTGCATACTCACCTTCAACATTAATTATCATTAAATCACATAATCTTTCATCCCCAGTTGTACTTCTTAAGAATGATTTAACGCGTTTTACGACTCACTTGAGTCGTAGAAAAAAATTATGAGCACAATATACAAATATATCAAATAAACAAACACGTTACGTCAGTAATACTGATTAAGTGATTAGATGTCATCGTGGTAGTCGGCAATTGGCGTTCGTTGTTATCTACACTAAAAATTTGTTGTAAATCCGTGTATATCTATTTTTAGAATTTCTCTAGTTTAGCGTAATAGCGATTATCATAAACCGAGGAGCCAGTGTTTCCCAACATTTTAATAAACCATAAATGTATATAAAAGAGGATATTATCTGATTTCTCAGTACAAAATAGTAAATACAAATTTAGTATTTACTGATTTTAGCATTTGATCACCGCACAACGAATTGCCGACTTTTTAAAATTTTTTAGAGTGGGGCATTTTCCATAGTTTGCCCCCCCCCAAATGACGCCCCTGCTAAGGTCACTGGCGCTAGGTATATAAATTAATGTTGTAATAGAAGCTGGAAACTGTAGTCTATTGAATTGCAAAGGCCACTCGACTATTGGGCTGAAACTATACCGGTATCAGTTGATATAGGTTTACAACCTCGACTTATGGGATAGAATAAAAATATCGATTGCCGGTTGGGATGTCAGCGCACTATTTGTTTTTTATATTTGACTCACGCGTAGTATACCAAACGTACGATTAATAAAACCAACCCTGTTATGTTTTACTTTTAGACTAAATAAATAAAGTAAAGTATAAGTGGTATTTTATGATATTTTAGACTTTAATTAAAAACAATTCAGCATCAGAGGGTTAAATTCAAGTTTGATAATAAGTAAATTTAATCTTTTTTTTTCCCTCGATCCATTGAGCGCCCGGTCGGCGGAGCCTTGCGGCGGCCCGGTCCGTGCACCCTTTCCTACTCAATCGCGATGATCACCCGGACAGTGACAAGCCGCGCTGTGGGTGTCTTACTAATGCCCCAGGGAAAGCCTGCCACTGTCCTGATGATCATCATGATTGAGGAGGAAAGGGTGCACGGACTGGGACGCTTTCAGATGAGTGTACCGAGACGCGGGATTGGTCGCTGATCGGGTCCCCACGTTCTGGTCGTCTTCGAATGGCCTTCTGTTATCTGTTGTTGGTGGTTTCAAGGCGATGTGGTTCTCTCTAGTCGCTGTTGTTGACCTGCCGGTGTTTGGTTTTATACAGTTTGCCTTCTGTGCCTCTCCCGTTGGCCGGAACGGTAATTCCGTTTCCATTCGGCACCGCGTGGAGGAGCGAGGACTCTGCTGACTATGTAAATTTAATCTAATATTAAAAATAACAACACTAATCCAGGGACGGTTTAAGCGTACTGACAGGGCGTGTATAATGGCTAGTTGCGCTTAAAGTTATTGAAGTCTAAATTACATATTATATCTCATGGTTTCCTAATTGCGTAATCTATTGTATAGATTGGCGTATCTATTGTTATCTAAGTTAAAATGTAATGAGGTTTTCACATTTCACACCACATTATTCGTTGAATCAATTAAGTAAATAATTGCACAATATTGTATTATCAATACTATCAGTATTATGTCTCTTAAAAGTTTTGGCTGAGGACCTAAGCACATTCTTGGACTATTAAATATAATTTGTCGATAAGACTATTGACACACTCCATAGAGGAGTAAAGAGTGACCACCAATGTATCAGAAAAGTTGATCCCACGCACTCCATTGCCCGTCAAATATGACAACTCTTAGAACAATTGTGATTGTTCAACTAATTTTATGTGTAACTCGGTATGTGCAACTCAGCCACCCTGGTAGGCAAACAAACAAACAAACCGATGAGCGGTTATATCTCCTCGATTAACCTTAGGCAACCAATAAAATAATAAATACTAATTTCTACTAATTATTTCTCTTATAACCAATAACACGATTTAAAAACTTAAGTGTCCATCGTAAATCTTAAAATCCCTGTTGAGCACATCCCCGAGTGATTGGGTCTGCCTGGTCCAATGCAAATTATTCAAGGATACTAAGGCCATTAGTAGGTTGCAAATAAATCTAGAATACGCAGAAATTATTCGAAATTTTTTTTTATTGATGTACTGTATCCTAAGAAAAAAAAAATTCGCCTTATTAAAAAAAATGAAATTTATTAAATTTCTGTATACACAATATTTTTTGTTTTATCCGTCGTCGGCTGTAAAATGAATTAATTCACGGGATTTCCGGTTCTGGAGAGAGCTACATAATATGGCTGACCATGCGAAAAACAATCTTCGCGCAGATCAACTCTCACACATGTAAATGTTTGCCCTTGCGACTTATTGATGGTGACTGCGGAAGAAACTCTAATTGGAAATTGTCAAGTCTGAAGGAACAAAGAAATTCTTGGAATAAAAGCAACAAGCTCCCCAGTGGCTGGACCCGTAAGAATTGTAGCTTTGAGCACATTATTACGCAAAACCGTAACTTGCAACCACGTTCCGTTGAACAATCTGGGAGGGTTAAGATTTCGAAGCAACATAATCGGAGTTCCTATTTTCAATTGCAACTTGTACCGTGGAAATCCAGGGGATCTAATGAATTAAGAAATTCGGTTGGAAAATTCGTTGCTTCAGTAGTTGGCACCGAGTCTTAAGCAAGATATTCTCTCAGTGTGCACGGAAACATCTCTAAAATTGAGTCATTCAATTCATCAGCGGAACTGTTTAGTGGCGTGAGAATAGCTCTTTCGCAGAGCCAATTATACGGCTTTTGCAGTAAGTTTAGGATGTTAGGATATACGCTTGATATTAAAGTCTCAACTGATCTCACAATTTTTCCGACTTTAGTATCTATAGTGATGTATCCATCTTCATTCCGATAGGCACCATCGCCGATTTTCAAAAGTTGCGCTGGAAAGGCAGAGTTACTGCCTCCAAAGTGAGCTCTCATGTTTGTACGCAGTGGTAAGGTTTCGATTTCATGCCATATTCCTGATGACTTCAAACGTGAACCATTAGGGATTACAGGCAAAGCTTGACGGAAGTCCCCGGCAAAAACAATAGTAATAGCTCCCATTCGTTTATCGGCGGATCGAATATCTCTTAAAGTTCTATCCAATGCTTCAGAATGTGCTCTGTGGCTTATTGTACACTCATCCCACACTATGAGCTTTGTTTTCCTAAGAACGTCGGCCAGGGGTCCATTTTTCCGGATGTTACAGTAGAATTCTTCATGGCAGTTAACATTCAACCGTAATTTGAACGTCGAGTGTGCTGTTCGGCCTCCACTCAACAGATTGGCCGCAATACCGGAAGATGCGACACCCATTGAAATAACTTTAAAATAACTAATTCCATACTAACTTTTTAGTATAAGTGAAACATTATATACCAAAGAACTTGTCTCTTCGAGTGGTTATTGCTAACTAAACAGACGCGCTATAGTATAATATATAACAATATTAGTACCTATTATATAAGGCTACCATTGAATTGGCTCCTGAAAAATGTTTATTTGAATTGGCTCCCTAAACTGTAAAATATTATTATTTAACCAGGGGTTCTCATATTAAACACGTTTACTTTTTACGACGTCAATCTGACATAGCTTGGCAGTTTGCACTCAAATATAGTATAGCGCTGGATATCTCTATACTATTATATATATTATTGGATTTAGTCTTATTTTTATAGTTGATAAATTCAAGTTTAGTTTTCATAAACTCCTCCAAAATGGCCGTCATCGGTATAAATGTACTAAAAGAGGATGCACTGCCAATTTAAAAGTATTGGAAAATGAAGATATCGTGTGGACATCATCCAATCTAGAACATAAACACGAGGCGGATGAATAAAATAAAATTGAACATCAAATTATAAGCAATAATTTGAGACGTAAGGCCACTGAAAATTTGTGTGAACGCCCTTTCAAGTTATTACATTCATATTTACGGGAGAATAATACAAATACAATTACAACCAAAGATGTAATAACATATATAAAACACAATATATTTCAAGCTCGAGCATCTTTACGACCAAATTTGCCTCGTTTTAGACAAGAGGTGCATGATAATTTGAAAGATATGGACGTAGAAACATATGAAGGTAATATATTTTTGCAAATTAATAATGCAGATAAGGGTATTTTATTATTTAGCACGAAAGACAATTTAAAATTTTTAAGTAAATCAACTACATTTTACGTTGATGGAACAATTTCGTACTGTACACAGTTTTTTTACCAATTATTCACAATTCATGTAATGAAAAACAATCATTATGTACCTTTAGTTTTCACTTTCCTCAAAGATAAAAAACAAGAATCCTATGCAGATATTTTTCGAATTATTTATAACTATTGTTTAACTTATAATAATGAGTTTAATTTAGAAAGTATTTATGTTTACTTTGAAATAGCAATACATAAATGATGTTTGGCCATTGACTAAAGTTCGTGGTTGTCGCTTTCACCTTGGACAATCTTGGTATAGAAAAATAAAAAAGTTTGGACTTTCATCGGAGTACGTACAAAATACAGAAATAGGTCAATATTTAAAGTATATATTTGGATTGCCATTCCTAGATCCACAATCAGTCGGGGATTGTTTTTCCGACGAATTAACTGAAATACAGACTATGAATGATAAACTTAAAACATTTGATGATTATTTAGTAGAAAATTATATTGACAATGATTCAACATTTCCACCAGAAATTTGGGCAGAACAAAGCAATAGTATTTATCGTACAACTAACTCGTGCGAATCGTTTCATTCCAAATTCAATTAGCAATTTTATTCTCCACATCCAAATATATTCAACTTTCTAAATATATTATATAGTATTCAATCTGATACAAAAATTATTATAAGAAGTTCCAATATAACAAAACTACACCGGAAAGAAATTAGAGATAAAATACAATTTTTAGAAGATGAAATTCAAAAATATGTTACTAGTGTTTGTACATAAAAGTTTTCAATACATCAAAATATTAGCCAATAAGTATAGACAACGAAAAAGAGTCTAACATATTTTTTTATTTTATTTTGTATAATATTGTCTGTTTTAATTTTTAAATAAGTGTATAACATACATTTTATAATGACGCGCATTTAAACGAAAAGCTATTAGTAATTTATAATATATATATATTCTTATATATAATATATAATTTTGTATTTGTAAAATATACATTTAATTATTATTCAAACAGCTGTATATTTTTAGCGAATAATTTATATTGTTTATAAAGTGTACCTATTTTATGTTATAATAATTATATAATATATTCATTAATATATATTTCGATGAAATGTTCTGTAACCTAACCAGCTAAACTATCCATGTGTTAAGATTAAGAATTGCACTGATGTCAACTACTCTAGGAAATAACGTCTAACTATAAAATATAAACAACAATTTGGTAACCAATATATTTTTGAAAAAAAAAATAGTAGGAGCCAATTCAAAGGTACTTATTAAGGGTAAAATATTGACTACCTGTATTGGGGAGCCAATTCAATTGCGCCGATATACAAACCTATGATAATAAAATTGTTGAAATAACATGGTACGGAAAACATTTTACTTCTCGGAACAATTATTCATATCTACTCGCCGATAAAACACACACAAAAGAAAAAAGGTTCAGGTTACATGTAGCTGGAAACCCGCGGGCCGCCGTGCCGCACAATATGTATAATAATATAAAAGTATACAATTTATACGTTTATTTAATTAATAATAACTAATTACTTATTAACCTTATCGGTCAAAATGTATGCCTAAAACCTTCCCTGTGATGTCCTCTTTAATTTTAAAAAAAACTGCACGACGATTGAATAAGTAGTTTTGGAGTTTATCCCGAACATACAAACAAACGCTATCATTTTATATATTATAGCTGATCCCGCGCACTTTGTCGCCCGTAAAATATGACAACTATTAAAAGAATTGTGGTTGTTTAACTCATTTTGTGTGTAACTCGTTGCAGTAAGTGGAACTCAGCTATCTTGGTAGGCAATCCGACTACGCCGTATCGCGGACAACAACCAATGGGAATATTAAATTCTCATTTCTACTAATTATTTCTCCTATAACCAATAGCAACGATTTAAAAACCAAAGTGTCCATCGTAAATCTCAAAATCCCTGTTTGAGCACATCCCCGGGTTGAGCCTACCGAGTCCAATTGTGAATCTAAACCATTTAAGTACCCCTCCTTTTTTCTATTTTTATTATTTATTTATTTATTTGGTTTCCATGGTATTTATGAAACACTCAATAATATTTAAATCGATATATAAAAAATTGGATTTTTCCAAAATGTTCGTAAGAACCTTCTCCTGGTAATTACGAACATCTTAAAAAAAATTGAGCCAAATTGAACCAGCCGTTCTCAATTGATGAATTGTTATACATTTTTAGCTCCATTTGTTTTTGTTGCTGTCGGGTGGGGGAAACCTGAGCATCATAAGCATAACTTTCGGCCGTCGAACATGCTGGGGGTCAGGGAGGATCGAATTGTAGTGATTGTGGAAACCCAGAATGCTTGCCATGTTTTCATTTTCACATTTATATAATATTCTACTGTACGTGTATGCTTGCCATGTTGCCAAATCTACGTAACAGGCCATTGTTTATAATAATTGATAACTCCTTTGTTTATTGAGTTAGAGAATCGTTGAAATGCCATAAACCTCCGTAATGAGCTCTTCAATTTAAAAAAATAAATCAACGATCGGTTCAGTAGCTTCCGAGAACACAGGCCTCAAAGGTTTTCATTTTCACATTTATATAATAGATTCTACTGTACGTGTATGCTTGCCTTGTTGCCAAGTCTACGTAACAGGCCATTATTTATAATAATTGATAAATCCTTTGTTTATTAAGTTAGAGAATCGATCAAATGCCATAAACCTTCTCCGTAATGACGGACAACGCCTATGAGCGGCTATAATAATATGTGTAAATATTCGATAAAGCAGCTTGTACCTGATCTGCCCAAATAACCAATTGCAACTAATAGTAAATAAATACTAATTCATACTAATTATTTCTCCTATAACCAATAGCAACAATTTATAAACAAAGATCTCAGAATCTCTGTTTGAGCACCTCCCGGGTTGGGCCTACCGGATTCGATTGTAAATCTGAACCATTCACGGACCCACTCAAGTACACAAACAATTTCATCAAAACCGGTGCAGCCATTTAGGAGGAGTTTAGTGACATACACACGTACAGTAGAATTATATATATAAAGAAGATATAATGTATCGTATCAAAATATGGTGCTATATTATAATAAGTGTATCTTAGTTTAAGTTTCGGCATTGATTACCTAGCTATGTGAACTAATTCTCCCGAGATGAATAATCAACTCGCGGCAGATTGATTAAATCTTTTTGTTTATTGCTCAACGTGGTTAAATCTAATCTTTAGACTTTTCTAATATATCTAAAAACGATATCTGAAATTGTTGTTAAAGTAATTTTTGAGTAAATAAGCTACAGACATAAATTGATATATATATAATATACGCACATCGCCCGCTGTCGGCGGTGGCGGCGTCGTTGTTTTTGTTGCTGTACGGGTAGGGAAACCCGAGCATCATAAGCATAACCGTCGGCTGTCGGACACGCTGGGGGTCAGGGAGTATCGAATTGTAGTGATTGTGGCCAGAATGCTTGCCGTGTTGCCAAGTCTACGTAACAGGCCATTATTTAGAATGATTGATAACTCCTTTGTTTATTGAGTTAGAGAATCAATTAAATGCCATAAACCTACTCCGCAATGAGTTCTTCAATTTAAAAAAAAAAAATCATAACGATCGGTTCAGTAGTTTCCGAGAACATAGGCCTCAAAGGTTTTCATTTTCACATTTATATAATATTCTACTGTACGTGTATGCTTGCCATGTTGCCAAGTCTACGTAACAGGCCATTATTTATAATGATTGATAACTCCTTTGTTTATTAAGTTAGAGAATCGATCAAATGCCATAAACCTTCTCCGCAAGGAGCTCTTCAATTTTAAAAAAAAAAATCATAACGATCGGTTCAGTAGTTTCCGAGAACATAGGCCTCAAAGGTTTTCATTTTCACATTTATATAATATTCTACTGTACGTGTATGCTTGCCATGTTGCCAAGTCTACGTAACAGGCCATTATTTATAATGATTGATAACTCCTTTGTTTATTAAGTTAGAGAATCGATCAAATGCCATAAACCTTCTCCGCAATGAGCTCTTCAATTTTAAAAAAAAAAATCATAACGATCGGTTCAGTAGTTTCCGAGAACATAGGCCTCAAAGGTTTTCATTTTCACATTTATATTAGATTCTACTGTACGTGTATGCTTGCCATGTTGCCAAGTCTACGTAACAGGCCATTATTTATAATGATTGATAACTCCTTGTTTATTAAGTTAGAGAATCGATCAAATGCCATAAACCTTCTCCGCAATGAGCTCTTCAATTTTAAAAAAAAAATCATAACGATCGGTTCAGTAGTTTCCGAGAACATAGGCCTCAAAGGTTTTCATTTTCACATTTATATTAGATTCTACTGTACGTGTATGCTTGCCATGTTGCCAAGTCTACGTAACAGGCCATTATTTATAATGATTGATAACTCCTTTGTTTATTAAGTCAGAGAATCGATCAAATGCCATAAACCTTCTCCGCAATGAGCTCTTCAATTTAAAAAAAAAAATCAACGATCGGTTCAGTAGTTTCCGAGAATATAGGCCTCAAAGGTTTTCATTTTCACATATTTTATATAATAGATAATATTATTATTAATAACAATTACTTTGATCACTGATAAAAGATATTTTGAATATAAGATCTTATTAAGATTCAAAAATCAAAATATTACGTGGTACATATAATAAATATATTTCAAATGGTATTATAATATTGTATTATGTACCTACTATGTGTGGTCTGTCCACTGTTCACAAAAAGAAAAAAAGTATTCTCTATAGTTCAGATACTTATATTTCTCAGTAGTCAGTACTCAAAGGCATCACTGTAAATAATTTACTATATTGGCGTCACTGCTGGATCACTAGTATACTTCGTGGTATAAACTTCCTCATCATTTTTCGGACAACAGACCATACAGTTGTAGTAGTTCATATAAATATATAATACTACTCTATGAAACAGACTTATTGCCCCCGACTCGCCTTCCATATTATACAGTGGTTACGCGATGAAGATAATACATAATATTATTATTTATTAACTAAATCGTGATTATTTTGGTAGTTCTTTTTTTCTCTTTTTTATTATTACTGTGTGGGTAGTTCCGTGGCTATTGTCGCAGCAGTGGTGCCAATATGCGGTATGCCCGTCGTTTAATATATTTTAGATTTTGAGCGGAGCTATGAATGTATTGATTTTACGATGTTCTGTTGTGTTTTTTTTTATATGTGTATGTCATCACCTTTTGGGGCAGTAAATCTGCTTCGATTTTCTTCAACAGTATCTTTTCTGATAGGAAAATGAATCTAGTTGGTACTTTAGAGTGTCAAAAGTAAAAAATAGTTTTCAAATGCGCAGGGAAAACAAGTCTGTGGTCGCTACAAAAACTAGACTGCCCGATGCGTCGCTGCTGCTTGCTACGACACGCCGAGCCTAGGTATTGGCTATTACTACTGGCCTAGAGCACAGTGTGACCAATCGGGGACGCACAGTGCCCTACGGCCTTACAAAATACAATAAAAAAAATAAGAAATTTACTGATCGCTAACATTATTAAACATTGATTTATATTTTCATGAAAAATGTATTGTATGTATATTGATTGTAGATACCAGATTTTTTTCTTAGTCCGTGTTTTACAAGTATGGTAGAAATGGGGGGAGGGGCCGATAGTGGTAGGTAGGCCCGCTTGGAGAAATTTTGGTTGTACTACTGATCCAATTCAACAAACATTTTACGACCCTATCTCTTCAAAACTATTTAAACTGAAAAATGGCGTTTTAAAAAACGAGGGAAGTTTTAATAGTATAAAAAATTATTTTTTTTGTTCGGTATTTCTCGCATTCTGTTGAAGTGTAGAGAAGAAAAATGCTCGATTTGTAAAATACAGAAGAGAAAAAAATTCCAAACACCTATACTAAAGAATTGATAAACACGAATTAAGTAAAAATCATTCTGGTTGTGCACTTGTGCAGAAAGTTGTATGTTTTATAAAAACCAATTAGGTTTGATTACGTTGGTAAACTGTGAATCAATACAAGGAAAACTTTTATCATGTTATGTTTGTGAAGGTTTAAAAAGTAACCTGTAAAAGAAGTTTTTCTATGCTTATATTATATTAAACCGATTGAGAAATGCTTTAAGCCAACCTAATTTAGAAGCATTTATGCTGATGTCATGGAAAAATGATGTACTAGCTAAACTTAATAATGATGAAATTAAAATCTAGCTTTAACTAGAGAACATTTAAAAAAAAACAACTTTTTTGAGATGCTTATAATAAATTAGTTAAAGAATCGTCATATAAGTCTTGTTATGTATAAAACTGTTCTTTTTAATATACGTTTTTGTATGCAAACAAAAGGTAGGTAAATGTGGCCACTCTAGTTCAAAATCCTGGTGACATTTTTGGTCCCAGCCGTCCCTGAACTCAAAATAATAAAAAAATCAATAAATTACCCATGTTTTACATGTAAAAATGACAATTAGTCACTACTTACTGCCGATGCGCATTCTGGCGGATGCGATAATTCAGGACCTATTTTAGGTATCTTATAGTTCGTGATGATATGCACACTTCGGCGTCCTTTTTCTCTTATGTTCATGATAAAACTATATAAAGATATACAATTCTATCTCTGTGTGATTTTAATTTGTATGGTAATGTAATATACTATTCACGATGTAGATCATATTATCTACGTCGTGATACTATTATGTATTTATGTTATAATAATATATTATACTATAATATTATTAGTATTTTGCATTTTCGCACGAATTAAGATATTATTCTTAATTATCTATATTATCTTTATTCGCGGTATTTTGGTGGCGTGCGCTAGTGTTATAATAATAATAATATGTAGTGGTATTCGTGGATCCTCAGGAAAGGTTGGCTATGCTACAAAGTGAAAATTGCACTGTCATGATATTTTAACATTATTAACATTTCTATACATGGTCTGCACTGTACTTCCAACCACCAATCACCATCACTCGTTCCATAACAACTGTGGTGACGATCTATGTAACTTACACACATTAGTATTAAAATGTCTTAACTTTTTGTGCGCAGTTGTAAAACTACTACACTCGATAGTGGGCGTGTTACACTTTTCAGAGTTCGGCCTGAACATTTCGGTCGATAGTGAACGTTCGTCAGTCTGGCCAGTCCGCACTCTTTGTTCGTACACAGTCAACGTACATCGGCGTCGAATATTGAGCTCTCGAGTTTGGCTTTCCTGATAATAGACAGCTATACTACTCTAGTACTCTGCCTATAAGTTCTAGCGAGAACAAGGTCACTTATATTACTATACTCTAACTTAATGCACCGTAAGTAGTATTGGGTCGCCATATTCATCAATTGTATTTTTGTTTATGTGAAGCTTACACATAGTATTGATTTGTTATTTTAACAAAATGTCTTGCATATTTTAGGAATCGATCCGACTCCACACCGATTGTTAGACGTTTAATTCCAATACAGTGCAGTTTGCACTTGAATTCGTTCAATTGATATAATGAATCCCAATCAGCCAAATACTGGAACTCCTGGTACTATATACAAATATATTATTTTCTAGTATTGCATAACTTTCAATAATTTTGCTTTACAGGTGTCCCCGGAAAGAAAAAGCAGAAAAAAGGTAAAAAAAAAATATCATTATAGACATTTAATCTAGAGAGTGAATTTGAAATTGTCCACATATATTTTAAACTTATCATGTCGTTCATACACAGATTGTATATTCTGTTTAATTCCCTTGATTTATTTTTACTGACAACCAATTGGAAATCAAGAGTGACTTAGTAAAAATAATTGTTATGCTCTATGATTAAAATATACTTTCTATACGACTCATACATAAAGCGCAACAATTGATGAACATGGATTCATATTAAATTATTCTGGGTCTACGCTCATCTTTTATTTGTTATTTCACTATTACTAATAAAATATAGTTCTCTTAATAAAACCAAAAATTAAGAATTTATCTAATAACACATTTTAGGTAGATAACTATTACTTTTATAAATCATATTACCATTTTATTAAATCTACTTTAGTCATTTAACAATAAATTACATATTTTGTGCTTTAATAAATTTCCACTTTAGGTAGTTTAACTTAGGGAGTGTTTTAACAATAATATACCTATTAAATTTATTTGTAGATATGCATTGTTTTTTCTATTTTTAATAATTTAAACACAATTATAACTACATTACATTTTGTACATTCTTTATTTTTAAAGGTGTTCAACAAGATAATTTAAATACTAATGTTGGACAAAGTCAAGCGCCATCACATTCAGGTAGTTTATTAAATTATTGTAATTTATGATTTAAGATTTATATCAACTTTTTTAATACTTTTAATACTAACTTTCTTATTATTTTATACTGTTCCCATCTGGGTATCATCCAACAAAAAATATAACAAAATGTCTATAACAGTGAATATTTAAGCCAATTAAACTTTTTTTGGAAATAAGTTTTTGGGTGCTGAAATACATATATTAGCATAAATACAACATTTTGTGAAGTATTCAAATTTTTAACACTTGATGCGCAATACAACATGTATTTTATTGATTGGTAACACCTATTTTTAGCACATGATTTGGATTGACTGTATTTGCTAAAGTCAATTTGACATTAAAACACTTGGTCCTAAATTAAAAATTGTCTAAATAACAATCATCCCTCAAGTTTAAAAAAAAATATATATTACATTTTTACCTGTATCTAATTCTTTTGTTTTTTTTTTAAAAAAAATGTATTTAATTTTATCTCATTAAATCGTATAACATTTTGATACAATAGCGTTCACTGCTTTTTAGACAACTATGTTTTTAATCTTAATATGTAATTCATTTCTGGAAGTCAAGTTATGAATAAAAATGATAAATATTTAGAACATGATATTTTTATGTTTATTTAACTGCATTAATAAAAATAATAACAATATTTACTACTATTATACTACTACTAATAATAATAATAATAATAATAATAAGTAGGGCATAAAATGTACTAAATATGTAAGCTATGCGCTTAAAAATGTAAAATGACCGTAGGGCCTCGTTAGTCCAAACGAGATTGGGGAACGAGGCCGTTCAAATTACTGATTTATTCGGACTGCCTAATATTACCTAAAAAAAATCAATTTTCTTGCAATTTAAATGTTATCAATAACATTTTAATTTAATTGACATTCATATCTAACGTATCATATCTAAACAATGTACAAGTACAATGTACAAACATAATTGACAAATTTTATCATCAGGAAATATTATTATGACACACGGACATATGTATTAATAATAGTGATGTGATAGCTCGGATTAGCCTGTGTTCTGATTATCAAGACCCTACTGTATGTGTTCATGCACTTATTTTTTATCACGCAATTATTTTATAAAACTATTAACAGTTAAGTTCAGAGTTAATATTCTTAGGAAATTAAAATTGGGCATAATCATCTGAAATACCTATTTCTGGAGCATATGTTTAAGTGGCAATAATGGGTTAGCTCATGAGTCAGCGATAGGTTGATAAATGGGAAGTAACTGTACCGCCAAAAATATTTTTTTATGCTGGCTTTCCGCACATAATAGATATTTGATTTATTTTTATGATGTATTTTGGTTCCACTTCATATACATAATATGTGAAACTTCATACTTCAAAATGATGTTTTTAAAGAATTAATAACGTTCAAGATCTTTATCTCTATTCTCCACCTTGAAACACTCTGCGTAGTCACTCTTGTTCTTCAATAGTAGGTACAAAATTTTAAAAAACTGGCTAACATTTTACCTATTATATAAAATAATTTGCTTTAAACAGCTTAAACTGTTTTTTAAAACAAAAACAAATACATTAATTATTAACTAATATTTAAGTTTTTTTCTGGCCCGCCATAGAATTTAATTGCCGACCCTTGGGATTAGCTCGTAGTAAGCTCGAACCCGTACTTCTGTATCTTCATAACTGATTACTTAAATTGTATTTATGTTATCCAAATAATAAAAATGCTATGACACAGATGAGTTCTTCCCTATGCATTTTGGAATTTTGGTTATAAATTCTACTATAAACAGAGGGGGTTTAGTTACCCTGTACAAAACAGTTTTTGCAGTACTTATTGGTTATTGCGACTACCATCACTGTTTGATAATAAGTAAGCAATTCGGTAATCGTGTTTACCTTAACAGCATTTTCCAATGCACTTGCTAATACCACTGTTTTGTAGGTACTTTCCATATTGTCAATACTTTTTGTAGTGTAGTGTATTTTGTTAAACGTGTAATTCGTTAGAGTTTTACAATGCAAATCTGAACATAGTATATAAATACAATATACTACAATACACACAGAATATTCAAAGGTTGTGAGGATCCTTTAAATGGCAAAATAAGAAACATAGAAGTACAATTCGTAAACATCCAGACAATTATTTGGTTGAATTCATATGGCGTCAAAAGCATGATAATCTATTTATATTTTATAAGCATTTTAAATTGCATGGCTGAACATTTTCCTCCTCTAGGTAATTATTAATTATGAATTTTATTCCTAGTTTTTATTATAGTTTTTGTAACAGTAAATTCCTAATTCTTTTTTTAAATTACGCCGCTTAAAGGTAGTCGTGATAATCGAATTGTTTATTAATTACCGAAACGTTATTTGGTTAGGTAGTTGCGATAACCAATAAGTACTGTTTTTGTTATGTTGTACATTTGTAAGACGGAGACAACACATGTGGATGTAGCATCCTCTTTAACATTTGGAAAAAACCTGTTTTTTTTTAATTTATGTGATGATAAATTGTATATTTATCCGTGGTGATGACTGTTATTCCATAAATTTTTAATGTGCTATAGGCCAACACAACATAAAAAAATTTGATCAGTCCAAATCATATGCTTAAAGTAGGTGTTAGGTACAATCAGGGGCAGAATGGCTAAGGTGGCGGGTGAGCGATTCCTGCCTGGGTGTGCCAAAAATGTCTGCTGCTTGAATAAATTTAGACCGGTAACTTATGAATATTTTATTATTAGCTCAAAATGGGGCCAAATTTTCTGTTCTCCTGGAGCTAATTTGTATTCCAAAGTCCACCTCTGGGTAAAATTAAAAAAATACATTCATATTGTGCATGCGTAAGCCAAAAGCTTAAAAAATTGAATATTTCATATTATGTATATTTCAGTACATAAAAACTCATTACAAGGTGATCTGACCAAAACATTAGTGTTACATGAAATTGTGATCTCACTATACCTATATAAAATAACATAAATAATTAAATGAACAGGCCAAAATGACTTTCCACAAATGTCTCAAAATAATCCAAATACTAAACAGCAGATGCCACAGAAACAAAATAAACCAAAAAACCAGCAAATCCATAAACAAAACCAACCAACAGAGAGTAAACCACCAGGTAAGGGGTATGAATATTTTTAAAAATAATTTGAAGGTAACAGTAAACCAATACCGTAGAAAATATTAATAATCTTTTCATATGATCTTATATATATAACATGAGTAATTTACTAAATAGGCCAAAATGACTTTCCACAAATGTCTCAAAATAATCCAAATACTAAACAGCAGATGCCACAGAAACAAAATAAACCAAAGGAAGCAAATCAAAAACAGAATCAGCCGGCTGGGGGGATTAAACCAACCCCAAAACAATCTGAAGGTAATATAAAAGAAGACAATGATAAAATTGAAAATAGATAGGTGTGTAAGTAAATAGTAATATTTAATAGAGATTCTAAGCGATTAATGATTGATTTCATAATGATATATGTTCTTTTTTTATATTTATTTTTTTTTTGTGTCTTTCATCACCTTATTGGACAGCATTAATTTTTAATTTCAACATCTTTTCTCGTAGAAAATTGAATCTAGTTGGTACTTGGGGCTAAAATGCACTTTACCACCCCATGCAAATTTTTCGATTTTTTTTTTGGAACTGACTAATATTAACTGTGTAAGAACAATGGTGCAATCAGAATTTGTCGGTCAGACTTAGTTTCAAAGTTATAGCCTTTGGAAGTTAGCAATTCTGCGTTTTTTACGCGTGAGTACAACGCTATGTTTCACGATTTCTTCTTTTTTTCTCGAAACTTATTAATGAGTATTATTTATTTTTACGCCTAAAATGCCCTATATTGTTGTTGTTACTTGCGTTATTCACGCACGGTACCAATCAAGCTAATTTTGAATTTATAAATATTAGTATTTATATAGATTAATATCAAAACACACAAATGCTTTTAATAATATAATGAGTTTATTAATATCTATTAATTATTTATTATATAATATAATATCTAAATGTAGGTTTCGTTTTCACTTACTTCATCCTCATTATCGTCACTATCATTAGTATCATTATTCATTAGCGTATGGGTTAGGTGAGGTTAGGTTAGACAGCTACCAGACAGCTACTGTACTTGTTTTAGTAAGGTTAAGTCATTTTATTAGGTCACTTGCTGCCCGAAGGGCAGGTATGCTGTCCCCCCCGCGACCCCGTAGGGGTCGCTCCCCTCCCCTCCCCCCCAGGTTAACTATTTTAGTCCCGGGGGGTTTGGGGGCCGAGCCCCCATCTAACGAGAGGTCCGGAGGACCTCGAGTTTGGCGACCGGAGCCGGCAGGCGAAGGGAGTCACTAAAATAAATACTTATATTATTCATATTTCATAATGAAATTTAAGTGTATAACTTAGTTAAATTAAGATTATTCTCCTGACCAATAAATTCTGATTGTATCACCATTCTTAACTCGTTCAATTTCATAAGTTTCCAAAAAATAGAACATCAATATTTGTAATAGACGCAGTAAACTAGAGTGAACGCGTATGCGTAAATAACGCAAAATTGCTAACTTCCAAATGCCATAACTTCGAAACTAAATCCGACCGACAAATTCTGATTGCACCATTGTTCTTACACAGTTAATATTAGTAAGTTCCAAAAAAAAAAATCGAAAAATTTGCATGGGGTGGTAAAGTGCATTTGTTCCGCATTTGAGTCAAAAATAAAATATTTTTAATAGTCTTCAAAAGTGTTTATTATGAAAAACCAAAAAAAAAGTGTGAAAGTGGGTTACGCTCTGATATAAATTAGGTGTCAGTATGTCACTAATGAATGTGTTGAATTTGAATTCAATGGTATAAAATGTATTTTACTATTGTGCTTGAAAAAAATATAAAAAAATTTTTTTTGCTGTCAATGCTCTAGCTCGCTAGAACTTTTAAGTTCTAAAAATTGGCTCTTTGGTAAATCTGAGATTCCCTGATTTATAATAATGTGATACTGATACAGTAATAATAAATGAATGACTTGTATTATTTTGTGTGTATCATAAAATTATGATGTACTTATCTATTGCTTAAACAATATCAATGAACATAATGATATGTTTTTCTGTTTTTTTTTTCTTTTAACATACTTAAATACAAATTTATTTTAGGCAATAATCCATCTGCTGTGACAAAATCATCTTCGGCTCAAGGTAGTTATAAATAATATTTAAGTATATTTTTACTACTTGTATAGTTATATTTAATTTAGGCAATCAACAAATTGAACAACAAATTGTGATCTTAAAGAATAATTTACATATTCCTAAAAGAAGAAATCCCAAGACTGGAGGTTCTAAGGGGCGTGCAACTGAGATAGAAGTGAATCATCTTCCTCTTAACCTTGACAAAATGTTCAAAAAAGTTGTCTACCATGTAGATGTACAGTTCACACCAGATCTACCAAAAAGACTTCTTAGGTAATTTATTTTAACAATTAATAAGTATCAATAATTTTATTTTTGAGTATTAAATATCTTTTATCCAAATATTAAAATGTATCATCTTTGATTATGAATTATATTTAAAATATGTGTACTTAAGATAAAAGTAAAATACTCGGATTGATATATTAAATATTTATTATTTTTATAGTTAAACTATTCATTAACGATTAACCATAATATGTACGCTTAATTGTTTTTGTTTCTTGTTAGCAAAAATTTCTATATTACACAATAAGTGATCAAATGTTATTGTTATAACATATACACTATATGTATTTCATTATAGAACTAATGTTTTGATTGTTAGTTAATACCTATAAAAAATTTGTCTTTCTTTATAGAAATGCTTTGGAAGAATTTAACAGCAGACATTACCCAAATGTTCATTTTGCATTTGATGGGCGAAGAAATATGTATACTATAAAAGAGATAAAAGGGGTATGTTTGTTAATTAAAAATTAAATATATATCTTTTAGTATGCCACAAAGTAATATTTGTGAATGATTGATTTATATTTATGTTATCTGGCAGCTAACACGGCGGTGTGGTGAACAACATTTTATGATGCCTAGGTGTCATGGTGGACTTTTTTTTGTTGTGTTGGTTGGACGGGTGGATTTATACATTAAGATAAGGAATAACATAAAACAAAAATTAAAATATTAACAGTCGCATAATAATTATAGCTATTATATAATATTATATTTAGGGAATCAAGAGTTGTAGATACTAAAATATAATGCATAACATATATTTCAGGTTTATAAATGTTCACCACACCACTGGCTATGCGTGTAACGTTAAGAGAATATCCCACCTGTATGAATTTTTGTTGTCTTACAATTGAGTAACAGCTAATTAAATTTAGCAGTTTGCATTTAGATTCATTATTTTTAAATTTTTAATATTAGAGTTAATTTTCACCTATTATTAAATTAAAAAAGTTGTAAGCATATCAATATGACTGTTGTGTTGATTAATTTTGTTTTTATAATGTCGATACATTTATGTGTGCTAGTGGGAATGTTACCTTTTTTGGTTATTTATTTAATATTGTAATATAATCAAATAAACATAATTAGAACAGTGATAAAATATGATATCACAATAGCATTGGTTTCTCTCTGATGCAAATTTGCACTCTGTAGAATCATTGTTGTGTTGTTAGCTTAATGTTAGAATTAAGTAACCAGTCATCAAACTTTATATTAAGAACATTTTCTGTGTTCACATATTGGCTTTTTTACAATATTTATGATAACATTTTTAAACTATTTGACTGTTTTTGAGCTATTTATAGCCGTGAGAATTTTTTTTATTTTTATAGCTAACATTAGAAATTATAATAGAAGATTATCCCTAAAATTGTTTGTTTGTCAAAAAAAAAAGTTTACAGAAAGTCATGATATTGTGATAAGTTTTAGAGAGTTCGACCCCGTCTGTAAGCTAATTTTAAACTGTATTTCGTATAAATATTTTGTTCACGGACAAAAACCATGTCTGCTCGTTCCTACATAAATCGGGATCTGCAAAAATGTTAGAATTTTTAGTTTTCCTTTTTTTGGGGGTTCTCTGGATTTAATATTTATTTTATTGTGAGGTTTTTTTTATATATTTATTTAAGTTATTACATTATATATTATAATAATGCATTAGTTTACATTTAAAATTACGGAGTATAATATTATTTATCTTTTTTTTATTTGTTCCTATAAACTTCTCTGAAACAATGTTTTTTTTTTCTTTAATTGAACTCAAGCCCGGCGACCATGGCCATTAGCTATTGTAGGGGTTATGAACTTTGGTTGGTAAGGTGTTGTTACTGTAGGTAAGATACATATATATGAATGGCCATGTTTTTACTACTATGAACCCGGGTGGTCATCCATCCAGGAACTAGTAACAGCGAGCATTACTTACTCTCAATTGCATTGTGTGACTGGTAGCAGCCAAAGCTATGCACCAAGCCATTAAAACTTTGTTAATACTATGATAATAACATGAACCATATTATGAAGATATCCTTTTAAGGAATTTACATTTAATATTTCAACATAAAATAATTACTTAGATAAATATCACGTGTGTATTTTATGTATGGCCAGTCAGGCAGTATGATTTTATGATGGCACACAAAATGTGACTTACATAATATAAATTATAAACACAAAAGTAATTGTCTGACAACAATTTTTAGACCACCAAAATGATTCTTTTTAGAAAAACATATGTAATTACATATCTCATCAATAAATATATAGTGATTCTACTGATTGCTTGCTTGCTTACATGTAATTATTTATTTATGTTTAGAAATCTGATTCAATATCAGTTGTAAATGACGAAAATAATAGAACGATAGATTTTGCTATTTCAACCTCAGTCGTTAATACAATTCAGATGCATAAAATTGAGGAATATTTAAAATCTGGATCATCCAACACTCCCCCAGGTGAAGCATTTCAAGCATTAGATATTGTTTTGAAAAACCGACCATTTGCATTAAGGTTAGTAAAATATGTTGTCTTACAAAGATACAACAAAGCATATTTTAAAGGTAAAATTATTATCCAGGGCATTTGAGGCTTTTTGATATTTTAATTTTGAAGCAAGTATTTTACAAATGGCTAACATTTTTAAAATATTTATAACTTGCTTTGTACCTACTGGAGTCTTATTACAGTTTATTTATAGTTAATATTAGATAAAAAAAAAAATGCTTATTATCAAATTTGTGGAGAATATCTAGACAAGTCTACCATAATTTATATTGCTTTCTGCCAATTTCTTAATCACTAAGTTTAATCTAATATTAAATATAAATAAACTGTTATAAGAATGCAATACCTATATTTACATGTTACCACGCATGCGTTATGTATATACATCTCATAACAGATGATTTCCTTTTCATTTATATAAATGACGTCTGAGCAGTCAATAAACCAAATATTCCTACTTTATGTGGTACTACAATGACATGTACTTAAACAAATAATTATTAGTGCTTGGGATTGTTTTATTAATCCAAATGAAATTAACAATCATTTTTTAGAGATATTTTCATGCATCTCCTCATTTTACATAATCATGCTTAAAATTTATGTTCCTTACATTTTATGTTTTCATGTAGTTACTGTATCGTATATAATAGGGTAATTTATAAATCTATCATAAAATGTTATTAGTGCTAATCGTTTAAAATATTTTCTTAACATAATAAACAAATAAAAGATAGGAGACTTCAAAAAATTGATTTGTTAAAATGAATTCTTGTTTAAAAGTAATTAACTTTTGTAAGACCATCTATCACACTTGCCCCTGTTGCCTTCAACATAATATTACTAAAATACCATACAATATGAGATATAAGAAATATGTTCTTTTGGGGGAAAATATTTTTCATCTAAAGAAAAACTAAAATAATAGTTGGTTTTATTTTCAAATATACAGAAGAAACCGTTTACACAGTTAGTTAAACACGGGTAATTGCTTCAATCACATTATTGAAACAAAATGTCTGGCTGTGTATTAAAACACCGTAAATCAATCGTATTTCGACGACAAAATCTGATTATTTGGCAATAACCTATGTACTGTAATTACAATGTACATTATCTCATGTCGTTATGATCGATACTGAATTCCACTTATCCTAATATAATTTTGTATCCTTCATTAAAAAACACATGGAGAGCAGAGAGAATCCAATTTTAGTGCGGTACAACGTGGTTTTAATAAACTCATTGTGTCAGTATGAATGCGAAAAAACGACATCCATAGGTACATATTTTACACATTTTTTTGAGGCAGATTTTACTGTATTTTATTTAGTTTTCTATACAATTTTTAATGTTAAATTTTAATTAATTATAATTGTGTGTTACAGATTCACTAATGTTGGAAGATCATTTTTCCCAGTACCACGTATTACACCAGTTGACTTGGGTGAAGGAATGGAATTATGGAAAGGATTTTTTCAAAGTCCTGTTATGGGTTGGAAACCTTATCTTAATATAGATGGTAAATAATAATATGTAAATAATACATAATCAAAATGCTTCAATCTTCTGGTATAAATTTTTTCTAGTTTTCACTTTGTTGGGGGGGGGGGGGAATAAAAGATTCTCAGAAATTAAAAAAAATTAAATACCGTAAGCATTCTATAGGTATTAAAAAATATTTCTATAAAGAATTTATCAACTCAAATTTTAAAAACTTTTCCAGTTATTTTTTAAATATAATTAAAACAACATCTTTAATCTAAAAGTTAAAAAAATGTAATACAAAATAAGTCTTTTTAATAGCATTTTAAAATATAAATTGCAGGAAGGTATATTTTTTTTCTGAAAAATTAAAAAAAAATATTTATCAATTTTGACAAAAATAGAAAATTTAAGTGAAAAATATTGATTTAATTATCTTGTAATTTAAAAAATATCAACTATAGCAACTTTTGACTGGACTACTTATTGTGGACAAGTCTATAATAATTTTTATAAGTAGTTACTGATAACTGTACAAAACTGCTAATTATATTTAAATGTACGATAGTCGATAATAGTATCTAGCACTATCTATGCAGTCTAGTCCTACTTTTTAAATATGTTTATTGAATTTATTAATATAATTTTAGTGGCACATAAAGGATTTCCCAAGTGTCAACCGTTAATAAACTTCATAACAAATGAATTGGGTTGTAATCTCAATGCAGAAATGGATCAAAGGGGTTACAATGCATTATCAAGTTATGTTAAAGGATTAAAAATTGACTTTGTGGTTCCAAATCAACCCAATACAAAACGTTCATACAAAGTTGTTGGCCTTCTTGACACTGCCACTAGATTTAGGTAAGTACAAATTATTATAGATATAACTAGCAAAGGTAGGATATTGTTAAATTTAAATTTTCAATATAAGTTATGCATATGTGAAATATTAAAATTTAAAAATTGTCACTGTGGTGTTTCATTTCTGATATTGAACTATATTTGATAAAACTACAATTTTCAGTATTCTGATAACTATTATAGCAGTCATCTATTGTATTAAGTTATAACCATTTCACTTATTTCTGGCAATTATATAATAGACTAATAATAAAACTATAAAAATATGTGATATTTTCATAAAATGGATATAAAAATAGACATTGGTTAGATTAAAAGCACATTAAGAATAAATAAAGTGTAACTTCATTGCAATAAGAATGATACAAAACCGCAATTATATAATTTTAGCCGACCCGTCACAGCTTTGCCCGTAATTGGTTGTGATATATAGAGTTTTTTATTTTGCCTCACTTGTATCATCTAATGTGATCGGCAGGTAAATATAAAAACGGTTAATGAAAATGGAGAATTATTATTTTTCTATCACATGCTCTCCAAAAAAATCATTTGCTACAAAATATGAGTCCTATTATTACCGTTATCACTATGATAAAAACAAAAATGTTTGGTTGTTCTTGTCATTATTCTCTTGTTAATTTATATAGCAAAATTTAAGTAATGCCAAAATCAAGTTGGTAAAAAACTTTTTGTTTTGAAAAATAGTTTTTAGTTTTTAGAAGTTAGTGGATAGTTAACTGCTCAGGAACTAATCATTTTCCTTAACAAATTTGGCATAGTTCTCATAAATAGTTCATAAGTTTATGAAGTATAAATATTTCCAACCGACAGATAGTCACACGTGCTTCCTATTTCACTATTTTTCACCTCTCAGTTTTCCAGAGGTAGGATTAGAGTTGTTTGTAGCTTATACTTAAATGGAGATTAATTCACTGATGTAATGTTTGTAAAAATCTGTCCAGATAATTTGGCAGATTACATGGGACAATAAAATACTAGTTTGTGTATATAAGGAAGATATATTATGAACTATAATACAATTAAGTTTTATAAAAATCTAAATTATTATTGTTTTTAATGAAATATTATCTTAAAATTAACAAAATTCAAATCACCCATCACTTATTTTAGTAGTTTAAATTTTAAAACTATACCTACTATTTTATTATTACAATTATTTTGTTTATAAAAGGTAATAGTAGATTCTTATAAACTGTAATATTATATTATAATCCACCATAATTTAAGAGAACGTTAGCACACTATTTGTTTTCTCTCTCTGGCCCACACGCAACAGCAGATTTTACATTCACTAAAATGATTATAATCATAATAATTTCTAAAACCAGAGTGAAATGACTTCTTATCAAATTTAAATAGAAGATTATTATCTAGACTCTAGAGCAACTCCATAGGCTTTTAATTATATTTTAATTTTAAAGTAAGTTATGCGTATTTTAAGATGTACAAACAATTTACAATTTTAAAATACTCATAACTCTCTTTATAATTAAAATATATTAAAAAGCATATGAGTTGCTCTAGATAATAATTTTCTATTTAAATTTTATAAGAAGTTCATTTCACTCTGGTTTTAGAAATTATTATGATTATAATCATTTTGGTGAACGTAAAATTTGTTGTTGCGTGTGGGCCAGAGAGAGAAAACAAATAGTGTACTGACATTTTTTTAAGTGAAACAACAACAATAATGACATATTTTTAATAGATTTGATATGGAGGATCCTGCTAGAGGTAAACAATCTCTTAATGTAGTGCAATACTTCAGAATTACACGGAACTATGTTATCAAGTATCCAAATTTACCTTGTTTACATGTTGGTAACGTTAACAAGAAAACCGCTATTCCAATCGAAGTAAATATATATTATAATATATTATTAGATACCTAATAGTTAATACTTTATACATAATAGTTCATAATACAAAGGTTTTTTTACTTTAGTTTTTTTTTAAAAAATCATTGATTTGTAAAAAGATTCATTGAATTATTTTTCAATACATTTTTTAGCTGTGCGTTGTTCAAAAAGGACAATTGCGTTTGAAAAAATTATCTGAAGTTCAAACTGCGGCCATGGTGAAGAATGCAGCTCGGCCTCCAGCAGAACGACGACAAACTATTGAAAATTGCATCAGAGACATTAAATACAACCAAGATCCTGTATTGAAAGACTTTGGTATTGAAGTTAAAGAACAGTTTGCTTCAATACCAGCAAGAATTTTGGATCAACCTTCTTTGGCTTATGCTCAAAATAAGGTAAACTTTAAAGTATTATAGTAAAATGAGTATTAATATTTAAGACTTCTTTGATATTTGATTCAGATTGATAAAGTTATCAGTAACTTATAATTTGATGAGACCGAAGCAAATTTTAATTTTAATTTTAAATTAATGTTTCTAACCATCTAGTAGTAATTATTTTCATTAAATTAGTTTTGATGGATAGGAATGAATATTTATGTTTCAATTAACCTATTGATGGGTATCAACTTTAATATCTATGGGATATGCAACGTTTTAAGTATGTGACCATAAAAATATTATAACTGTTAATAATGTTGGAATGTTGGTATAAATTTTTAATTTTTACTTTCAAAATTAAAAGAAATAGGAATAGTAGAGACATTGTTTTATTATAAACCTATGTATAATTTGAGAATGAGACTAACTTCACATTTTTTTTTTCTTATCTGTGGTACTTTTGGTACTTTTGGTACTTTGGTACCAATTTACCATCAGGTTATATTGCAATAATAATGTAATTTATTAGTTATAATTTGAACATGTATATTTAAAACACAATTTTTTTTGTGATAACATGATAATACACCTAATGGTTGATAACTACTGATATATATGGTACTTTTAGATTAGCTACCTATAAAGTGATAATAATACATAATTATTAAAATGATTCCCAATCAAATATGCTACTATAGGAGTTGTAAACCACAAATAAAATATTTGTATATTTTTCAGGAAACTAAACCAAGGGCTGGTGTTTGGAGACCTGATAGATTTTCCAAAGCAGTACACATTAACAAATGGATTGTATTGAATCTAGACCAACGTACTAATATTGCAAGCATAAAGTATAATTGTTGCTGTGTCTTTCTCAAAAATGTCTTGACTAATTTTTTATTATTAATTTACTTTAGAAACTTTGAAAAAAGTTTGATGATGAGTGCTAAAGACTTGAATGTTATCATAAACCCAATGGATCCTGTGATCAACTGTTTTATGCCGAGGAGTAGTTTGGCTGAAATAAAAACCTCAATTGGGAGCATTTTTACAAAGCAAAAAGCTTTAAATACTGAATTAATTGTGGTTGTTATTCCAGATTATCCTGCAGGAATTTATGGTAAAAAAAAAAATTACTTGATCTTAACAATTTTGAAGGTCAAAGAATTTATTTTTCTAATTTAAATTAAACATAAAAAATGTCTAGTATTCATGCATTTTTTTTTACTTATATTAAAATGTTAAATATGTTTGGTGAAACCGTTTTCAATTTTTCAAAGAAATTGAATGTATTAATATTTTCATAATATTTTAATATCAATTTAACTTAATTTTGTTTTAGCTACTGTTAAGCAAAAATCAGAATTGGAAGTTGGTGTTCTTACACAATGCATTAAATCCAAGACTATGTTTAGAATGAATACATCAACATCTTCCAATATTCTACTGAAAATAAATTCAAAATTGAATGGAATCAATCATACTCTTGCCAACAGAAGCAGGTAATAATATACTAGATCAGTGAGCGCCCAGCCTAGTTTTTTTTTTTGTGGGCCACATTAGTAAAATAATACTTTCGTGCAGGCCACAAATATTATAAATTTGATATTTCATTAATATATTGTACCTCCTTGTTGTATGTCCATATGATGTAAATAAATTGTTTAATACAAAAATAAACCACATTGTATTAAATGAGAAATTAGTCCAAAACAGTAGAGAACAATTTGATTATTTTCTTATTTCTATGAGCATAAATTAATATTTTAGATTATTATGTAGGTATTACTTGAGCTAGCCAATTTTAATATATAGCAGTCTTGATAATCTGAAATTGCATGGAAACTACCCTTGGCAATCCTTTAATTTATTTTTGAGATATGGTTTCAATAATTCAATGTAATTTAATTTTATGATAATATAGTTGTAATATAACAAAGTAAACTTACCTCTGCTTCTGAGAAAACCATTTAATTGTGGATATGTTTTCATGAATTTCTAATAATTCAATACAATTTGAACACCGATACAATACAATATTCCTCAGCTGCCATTACGTTCTACCACTTACAGATGATGCTCAACATTTTTACCATTACTTTCATTTTTAAATCATTATTGAGGCCATCATTCACAGCTTGAACAAAATTATCCTTCGTAGCTTTGCTGATGAAAAAAATTGTCTGATTTTGTATTTTCATACCTAACAAACAACACATAATTGTATGGCCAATTTATGACATATATATCATTCTGCTCAGAATCTTAAATCAAATGCTAAATAGTAAATATATTTTGTTAATTTAGCAATTCTTCAACTAACCTAACATTTTTATAACTCCTGATGGGCATAAATATAATTTAAATTATGCTTGATCCTTTTTTTTTTTTTTTTGCATAATGTTCAACAATTTAATACAATATATTTTTAAGTAGTCAAAATTGAATCTAATGACAGCTTCATATCTAAATGTAAATGTGTTAATTATATCTAATTAAAATAACATTGATTTAGCCCACCTAGTATGGAAGGAGCAATTATTTTTGGAGCTGATGTGACACATCCATCTCCTGAACAGACTAGTATTCCATCAGTTGCTGCTGTAAGTTCATGCTATTAAAGTGAATCTAAATACAATTATTCTAAGTTATAAATTTATAGTAGTAGTTAAATTTAAGAATCTATAAAAAAAAAAACTGATATCTTAAACAATTTGACTAACTGTAAATTACCACCTACCCAATTAATTTTAGTACATTAGAATTTTTTAAGGGCATTTGAATCTACCATCTGTAACTTTTATATTTCCAGTTGTTAAACTTAATTCTTATTTCTGAGATTTCTCTTTAATAATTAATTAATTATGTATAATAAATTATACTTAAATACCCAATTAATAAATACATTATGAACAAAATTTAGTTCAAAAACAAAACAATTACAAATAAAATGATAAAAAAAATCATCTATTATATTATGTTTATTACCCAGTAAACAAAATGAGTTTATTATAATTTAAATTGTGTTAATAATTGAAAATTATCTCAATAAACACCTTACATTTTTGATTAATACAATATTTATGAAAGTATTTATCATACTCAAAAAATAAGAAACGTAATAATCAATATTATTTAAAAAGAAATGTAGATAGCTTTGGTGCTATTTTTACTAAATCTTTAAATACATTTTTCCCATCTTAGGTAGCAGCCAGTCATGATATTTATGGAAGCCAATACAATATGGAATGGCGCTTGCAATCTCCTAAAGTGGAAATCATTCAAGATCTAGAAGATATTGTTCATATACAGTTGCTTAAATACAAAGAAAGAACAAAATCTGTGCCAAAAAAAATATTTTATTTTAGAGATGGTGTAAGTGAAGGCCAATTTCTACAATTGTTGGAATATGAACTAATTGCTATTCGAAGAGCTTGCCTTCGACTCAATATCAACTACAAACCTTCAGTGACATTTTTGGTCGTACAGAAACGACATCACACCCGAATGTTTCCTAAATTCAGTTGTGATATGGATGGCAAGTTTGGTAATGTTCCTTCTGGCACAATTATAGACACTCAAATTACCCATCCAACAGAACTTGATTTTTATTTGTGTAGCCATGCTAGTATTCAAGTTAGTTGTTATTATTTGTATATGATATCTTCGCTTTACAGCTCATACATAAATTATTTTTATTTATCAAGGGCACATCTCGACCAACCAAGTATCATTTGATATGGGATGACAATAATTTCACTGAAGACCAGTTGGAACAGCTGACATTCTACCTCTGCTTTATGTTTGCACGTTGTACTCGTTCTGTTTCATATCCGGCTCCTACATACTATGCCCATTTGGCTGCATTTAGAGCACGAGCTTATATTGAAAAGTTAGTTATTTGATTATAATATTATAGTATTAAAATAACATTTATTTTTTTTTTTTTAGCAAAACAATCAACCTCAATAATTTAGATGATGAGCAAAACAGAAATCAACTGAACCATTCATTCACAGTTAATACACCCATGTTTTTTGTTTAAAATTTCAATTAATTAAACTTTTTTTATCTCAATTTTTTTTTTGTAATTTTTAATTACTTTTTTTTTTGAGTATTAAATATATCCATTTATCTCTATACTATTACCCTTGATATTTTAATATATATGTATAACATTTAGGACAAGATTTTTTTTTTAATATACTTAGCTTGTATTTTATTTTGCTTTCTTAATAAAGTCATATTCTAACCTAACATGTATTAATCTATTTAATTTATTGAGACTTGATTAGTGTTGGTAATCAGTTACAGACGTATGTTTTTTAACTATGGTTGGCTCATTACATTTTATTGAACCATTAAATCAATTAATTTTTCATGCAACACTGTATGAATATATTAAAATTTAAAATAACCATACTCAATTGTGTTAAGTCATTACTTAATATTATGTCATCATTAACCAAAGAGACTTATACAGAGTGTCGTGAAAAAAAAATTGATGTACTGCTAAAGCTTGTAACTATTACTACTAAACTATTGATTTATTAGTGATCAATTTAATTACTCTGCATTTATTTATTAATCAGTATTAGTCAGTAGTGACGTAATCACCATCATCACACGCCTGCCAATGGTTGATAATATTTTAATTGAAGCAAAGGGTCTTCAATCATTAGTTACTGGGTGATTTTAATGACCCTTCTTTTTGTATTTAAAATTAAGAAAACTTTTCTTTAGAAAAACTACATATTTCTATTGAAAGCCATAATTGGATTAATTTTTAAGTTGATTATTGTGTTACAATAAATTACTTACCTTTTCTTTTTATTCAATATTAATTAAAATAATCAATAAATGGTATTTTTCCGTTATCCTGAAGCCGCGATTACTCAATTCCTTTATCTCGACTACCACTCTGACACTATAATACCAGCAAGACCTTATATAATAATAATAATAATAATAATCAGAATTTTTATATATTTATTTATATAACTTAGGCAGTACCTACTGCAGTAGCATACAGTTAGTAGTACACTAGGATAACCCATGTAAGAAGATGGATGCGTCGTAAAAATACCAAATACAAAATACCTAATAACAAAGTACATAAAAATATCGTTTTTCTGGACTCAACGAGGTTATTAAAAATAATGAAGTTTGGAAATCCTTCCATTGCCAAATTCAAAAAAAGTAAAATACCTATGTAATAAAAAAGCATTCAACAGGTATCGTCAGCACCTAAGTTCGACAAACAGTCACATTCACCATTTTTTTTTTTTTATAAACGTATAGATGACATTTATATAAATTGTAAACACTGTTTGAGACGTCAGAATAAGCTCCTTCGCTTAAACATCTAAACATCTAAGTAACATAAATGTCGTTTTAAAAACTATTTTCAATTTTTTTTTTGCAAAATTGTTACTAATGCCGTAAACATAAACATCTATACTCTATCCAGCAAGAGAACGCGCCGTGCACCGACCAAATTTGGATCCCCTACGCAACACCCTGCCAAAGAGGAACCGTTTTGAGTGCAAGGTGAAGCGGGGAGATGCCCAAAATCGGCGCGTTCTCTGGACAGAGAATTGCTTAGTTTTTAAATTCGCTCGAAAATCCTTCCACCGCAATGTTTAAAAAAAGAAAAACTATATGTTGGGTTTAGCTGGAGACTTTTCTGAATCCTTGAGACTTGAGTTGAACGTAGAAGATGGAATGAGTTATTGTAAAACTTCACTATCCGACATTCGAGTGTATCCCGTGTATTATTTCGAATTAAAATTCAAGCATATCAATCAATTACGCTGAGGCTTCTAACGTACGCTTCTTGGACATTTCAAATCTTCTCTTTACAACGACTTAAAACTAAGTACTTTAGACTATGGTACTGTAGGTACCACCAAACTAGCCAAAAAAATACAAACCCCTACATCAACATTAAAACACACATAGTATAACATCTTTATATCACATATTTGAATATTTCCATAAACGGCATAAACAACCAAATAATGGTTATAAAATAGTTGATATCTATATTATAATAAAGAGATGTGAGTGATGTGACCAATGGGTTTCTTCCTGAATCATAACATTCATGTCATTTTATTCTTGACTTGTAAATAACTTATAATATTATACAGATTGTACAGATTTATAAAATAATTATAATAAAAAAATTAAACAGATGTAAGATGTGACTGTGTAATTTGTTGGCGGAAAGATTCTTCAATAACAATAATTCTCATTGAATCATGTGTTTGTGTCATTATGAGCACTACTACTGTGCGATGATTCAAATTGCAATAGAACAATAAAATATGTTAATGTGACTCCAGTGATCTATAACAAAAAAAATTATACATTATTATAATTACACGCAAAGATTATTAAAAGAAAAGTTTCTTATAATATGTTCTATTGTTTACTTGCGTCGTATGTATATTGTAGACAGTCGTCAGTTGTCGGTATATACAATATTATTTTATAAATATTAAAACGTGTAATATAGGTGGGTATATTTGTAGCAACTAATTATTAAGATGACTCGGGCCAACGAAGCAACAGACGTACTGAGCCACCGAGGCGACAATAATATTTTGCTACATAGGCACCACCGCCACACGCTCAGGCACGGGGGAGTCTCGTCGAGAGATTCGACTATGACGGAGGTACGACGATTCTACGCGAGAAGCGACGGCTGTTGTACTGGCTAGTTGTACGGGTAAGTGTTTTTGATTTATTTATTTGTTTTACACCTGAATAAAACCGTTTCCGACCCAAAATCTGATTTATTCTAGAGACACTAATTCATATAAGCCATTAGAGCGTACTGGGGTATAAGAATTGGGCGCAGTATACCTATAGATTTTACCGCGTATTTTACTCTACACGGGTAGGTACATCACAACTTGTTACGGCAGAATGTATTTTAAAACAAGCATTGATTAATAATAATAAAAAAAATTGAATAGCTAAATTTTATGAATAGGTATGTAGAAGTGCATATATAATTTACTATAACTATATATAAGAGAATTGTTAAGTGCCTATACAGACGGATTGGACAGGCGGGACGTCGGGAATTTTCCCGGTGTGCCGGCCTCCTATATGGTGTAACTACCTTTTTTCGACTTTAAAGTATATTAAGGTTTTTTCATAACAGGTTAAGGTCGTTAAAGAGCAAACCATGTGAATCTAAGCTTGAGGCAAGACAATTGA
Source organism: Nasonovia ribisnigri (assembly GCA_027563435.1). Lineage (NCBI taxonomy): Eukaryota > Metazoa > Arthropoda > Insecta > Hemiptera > Aphididae > Nasonovia > Nasonovia ribisnigri. The sequence continues at coordinate 154,516 of JANEHU010001021.1, read as the reverse complement.
GACAGCTAGGAAGATTCTTATAGTATAAAACTACGTTACTATATATAATAGGGAACGTTTTTTTTTTGTTTTAGCACGTACATAGGTATATTAACGAGTTAAGAACGGTGTTACGGAAAACAATCCGTGGATACATTAATTTTTAAGTTAAATCTTTCTGAAGATCCCGATTTTCTATTTTTTTTTACATGCGTAAAGTCTACCTACCTATTGTATGTAACCTTGCCAGTTAAAGTATCAAGTATGAAAAGTATAAAGTAATAGTTTCTTACGCATGCCGTCTCCGGTTGCAAGACACGAGGAAACTGTGTCTGGGGAGAGGAGGCACCTTCGATAGATTAGTTGGATTAGTGAAGAACCAAGCTAATAATATTATGACGTGTAAGCTAAATGGTGACATAGCCAGTATAGTTTGACTGCAAGTCCGAGCGACATATTCTGAATTCTGATTGCACTATCGTTCTTGACTCGTTAATATACGTAGTTTCTAAAAAGGTCGCCGCCCGCCGGCTAAGTATAGTTTTAATGTATACCAAAAAAAGTGTTCAGTGATGTCTAAATTATAAGACAAAATAATTATCCAAGCATTCGCGATTGCCTCGTAACTTGAGACGTTCCTGTTAATGTCCATCGAAAAAGATCGACTTTTCAATGTTAAAACAGATGAGATCATCAATAAAGTAACAAGTATCTAACTCAAAAACCAAAGAAGTGAGAACTAATGTACTAATCAATTAATTAATTATAAATACATTAATTGTTTAACTCAATTTACCAGTAGTGTTTCATTTTTTTCATAAAAGGCCGGCATACCTACGTACAGATTTCCCGGGACGAATACACTCTCGATAAAGGTTATTCCATATTTTTCGTACGACCAGTTTAAAGCGATATTTACGTAAAGGATATTTGATTTAAGCAAAAAAATCATATTTCTTTAAAAGTTTGGTCATTATATTCACATTTTAGTATATTGTAACACACCAGTCGCCACACGATGAGTGAATTTGGCCTCGAAAACCGCAAATCTCCGTCATTGATATGTGCAAGTGAGTTATGCGTTCTCCCGCACAACTTATACGTAGTGTTTAGAGTTTAGACACATAAGTATAGTATGATTGTCTATGTATGTAATTAATAAATTAATATTATATATTACCGTGGTTATGAGAGATAGATTTAACGTTATTAAACCACCACATGCGTGTACGGTGACTTTCCGTGCTACTACTTGACGCATGAACTCTTGAACCTGTTGACCAAACATATTTCGAGTTAGTTAGAGAAATTAGACATACTCAGTCAAAACCATATTATATTAAAATTTACCAACATTTATTGTTGCTAATGTATAACTTTTCCGCTACCCTACCGTTAATGTCATAGCAAAGATTTTTAAAATTTTCTGGAAATTCCTTCTATACCAAAAAATTAAAATATACATAAAATACAATATGGTCAGGTTCAGCAAAAGTTTTGACAGCCCTCTCAATAGAAGATAAACGTTTTAGAAATTATTTTGTTTTTAATATTTAGCTGGCCACTTGTATGAATTTGACAAAATTTTTTAAATTCACATGGCACATCACCCTTCCTCAAAATCAAAATTACTTATTATAGAGCCTCAGAAACACGCCTTACCACCTCTTTACTAGTAAAAATTAACATCATATTATTATGTTAAATAATAAATTATTATTTTTAAATAAATGTAGATAAATAATCTTGGAAATGCTAATGTAATAATATTTTGTGAACATTTTAAGTCTACATTTTTTTACTCTCAGAATCTAAAATATTGTACAGTGGTTAAATGATAAATGGTGAAAATGTAAAATATATATTATGTTGACCTGTTATTATAAGCCATACGTCTAAATGAACAGTTCCTACCTATTTGTCTAATGGTCTAATCTTTAGGCTCTATACAATGTATCAAATAGGTACATAAACCGACATGACTGAAATAGAATTGTGAAAAAAACTTTTAAAAAGTATTTTTTTCAGTAGGTATAAATACGTTTTTCCTGTTAATACATATAACAGGCAAGACCAATTTTTTTAATTAGTCAGAATTTGTAATAGGTACCGTATTTATAGATTTTGAGCGGGTTAAAGAAAGCGTTATTAGTTAGCAATACTGCAATAGTATACGTTATGCTTTATAGTTTATATAGGTAGGTACATGCAGACTTTATAGTATCTTAATTTTGTACACTCACAGCTTCAATTTCTTGCATTTTACTTATGTATGGTTCTCCAGAGAGTCGACTTTCTTTGAAAATATCCAACAACAGTGTATTCAAATTGTCAAACATTTCACTTGACTATATAAAAACAAAAATAATTTTAATTTTCAAACACATGATAATTTACTGTTTTTAATTTTCATAAGACATAAGGAGATCACAATTCATATTTTAAAAGATTTATTTATTATTCCTTTAATAGATATACTCAGTGTTCGGAACGTTCACTAAAAAAATGAACTCGTTCACGTTCACGTTCAGTCGTTAAAAAAGGAACTCGTTCAAGTTCACGTTCGTGTTTTTTTAAACGAACGCGTTCACGTTCACGTTCTTTTAAAAAACGAACGCGTTCATTGGGTCGCGTTCATTTAATTTTTTTTTTTTATGAATCGTTAGCCTGCAGTCAATATAAAAATTAAAAACCCATAAACGTATATCTATTATACCATAATAGATATACACTTTACCTATTCATGATAAACCGATTAGGTTTATTACAAATTCATGGAAATCATAACATTATTGTTGTATTTCTAGCCGGGGACACTGGAATTTCACGTATTTAATTTATATATTTTGCAATTAAACAAATATTGTAGGAATTATAATGGGAAAAATGAAAATATTATTATTATAATATAATTAATTATTTTATACATAATATAATATTTATTAAATGGTAAATAAATTGAACGTCTTAAAAATTGATCAAATTCATTAAAAATATAAACGTCGTTCACGTTCACGTTCTATTAGCAAAAAACGAGTGACGTTCACGTATCGTTCACTACATATGAACGTGAACGCGTGAACGTGCGTTCATGAACGACGTTCTTTCCAAACACTGGATATACTCTATATTATGCAATAAGACATATCAGTACTTTATTAATTTACTTATTTACTATATTTACTCATTAATTTTCTTAATTGAAAGGTTCAATTTTAATCTTTATTTATAAGTTTTATATAAGCTCAAAAAAGTTAGGTAAATATAAATATAATTAGTTACACCGATGGACATTATCATAATAATATATAATATATAGGTAACACATTTTCCACGTGCATGGAAAAATAATGTTTGAAACACCAAAAAAATATTACATTGGACTAAATCCCATTTCCCAGCCCTACTTGCTATTTATGTATCATACTTATTCATAATTTTATACATTTTTCATAAATGCTAATATATATAAGTAATATAGACATATGATAATATGTTATATCTAGGTATCTAATATTAGATAGAAGTGTTTTGTATTTTAATTTTAAATATTTAAAAAAGAGTTTTAAAACTTCCAAAGGAAGATTTTCCGAGGGATTGTCATGGACTGATATTGACCCCTCCCCCAGGGATTGGTGAACAAAGCGAGCAGGGGCATAGCCGGCCCCTATACCGCTATACCTACTTATTTATAGGCATTAATATTTATAATATTTTATAGTAATATAATAATATATGTATAATATATTAAATATTAGGAATTTTGTGTCACGTGGTAGTGTGGTTGTACTGTCAACCTTTACAAAACGCTAAATTCAAAACTGACGGTTTTATAAGTAAATAACTAATATAATATTACAAAATTTAGTGGTGGGTCGAACACAAAAATATGGACTCGAACTGAACCTTTTAATAGTAAATCAAACTTGAAACTGAACGATATTATATGTTGACATCAAACCAAACCCGTACCAAACATTTTGTTTAATACCGAATTGAATTCGAAACGAGCTTTTTAATAACATTAATTTTTGGATCGCAACGTTTTCGAACTATTTTGAAGTACAAATTAGTCATTGAATTTAAAACTTGTTGTCCGAGTTCAGTTTGGTTCGGTTACAACTATAGGTTTGACTTTCGAACTCAAACTTATGTTCGAACAGTTTGACCCACTTCTGATTATAGTATAAACATATTTAAATACTTGAGCGGCCAGATCGTCACACGTGTACGCTAAATAAGCAAACTGTCCAAACCACGCTATCAATTGCACGATGACAGCCAGCGACATGTTGGTACGCGCTTCCGTGTCGTCGGTCAGCCGGTGGAACACCGATATGGCAACGTACGTGACGCGGACCGCGGCCAACAGCACGGCCGTCATGAGATCTACGCCGTAAGCGCCGCACACACCACCCGTCACCAGCCCAGTGATTCGCCAGTGTCTGCGAGCCAGTTGCGCGATGACATCTCGTTGGCGACAGTTCTCGTCGGTGTTGGTGTCATTATCATCAAGGTTGTCGCTGGAGGATCGAACGCGACGTAGCCGTCCAACCGGCAACAGGTTAGTTATCCGGCAGTTGATCGACCGCATGCTGCTGTTGGCCACGACCAGCAGGGCGGCCGCGGTGCCGTGTGCCGCGACCGGCGCACAACTGGCCGCCGCGGCCACGGCAGCCATAACGGTGCGCCACACGCCGTAGTGAGTGAGCGATATGACGTTCGCGGCCATCAAAAACTGCGCAACTGGAAACGCCACGATTAGGTACGCGTGCCATGGTATGTCGAACGCCACCGGTCTCCCAGCATGGTCGTCGTCGTCGTCGTCGTCCAAGCAACCGGCTGAATTCAGGCATTGCACAGTGGACCGTTGGCGCCATGTGACAGCCGCTGCCAACGCACAGATCTCCGACACTCTGTCGAGCCACGCGACCGCGTAGTACACGCACGCGTACACGCACCACACACCGCCGCACACTGTATCGTAGCACGAGGCCTGCGGTAGGTGCGTGATGGCCAGTACCGTGACGGGCCACGTCTCCACAGCGATCCGATGCATCACGGCTGCCAGGCAGATCACGTTCCACGCACGGGCCCCGGCCCATCGCCATCGGCCGGCTGAGGCCGCGGCTGCCGTGAACTCGCGGCGACCCATAGCGGTCTCGGCCAACACCAAAACCCCAGCCACCTTGCTCGTCCAGTACACCAACGTGGCCCATATGCGCAATCTGTGTTGCCGCACCCCGGACGATGGCTGCCACACCATCGTCGTTATAGCAGAGTGCAGTGTTGGTGCTATGATTTGCAAGGCTCTGTAAAAATGTATACAAATTTAATGCTCCCTGCAATCCATATAAAATTATATTGTATCTTTCATTTTAAAAATACACACCCGTTTTCGGAGATATCAAAAACAGATCGGTACAAATAATATTTATGTTAGCAAGCTCCTCTTCAGCTCCAAAAAAATGTCGGTTGGGCTATTCGACTTATAAATTACAAATTATAATATAATATAGTTAGCAGCTACAAGTTAGTCTCCAACAAGTATAACGTGGTAATAGTGTGTTCGTACTGCATACGACAAACACCGAACAAACGTAGAAGCGAACATAATATTATTTGGGCGTGTTTAATAAACATGAATGGTTGCAAAAGAATACTATGATATTATTCCAATCTTCATAAAATCATATACTTATCAAATTATCCCCGTGAAATCCTATTAAGGTACTATTAGGTTACCTTAACGTATCTATAATATATTAATATTATTATAAAGTATTACATTATTCAAACTCAATAATGTTATTGATTCGTTTGCTACTTAACTTTACATTAATATACTATATCAGAGTACAATATTTTATTTATTTAGACTATTAATATCGACCATTGGGAGGTATATTAAATATTTAATTTCTTCCAACAAAGTGCCGACATCACGGTATTTCAATAATACTAGATATACTATGTGTGTCAGGGGCGTAATATTTACGAATCGATGAGAATAACTGAAACGATAAAGAAAGCCCTCGAAATTGCTTTTATTATTATATTTTTGAACAAATACGTATACCTATATACATACATAGTATATACTATTATAATTTAAAATGTCAAAAGCAATCCATCAAAAAAAAAAAAAATACAAAGTAACATTCCATGATAATATTAAAATATGTATACACTGCGAAGATATACATTTAATAATATATAGTGTCACCGTCTTACAGTAGTCTCCAATAACGGTGTCGAATCGAGAAACCGACAAATCGTTAGAATAATAATATTCTTATATCATGAACCTACATGATCTTAAATTGCATACTTAAAACGCCGTCTCATGGGTATAAAGTATAAACTATAAATTAATATCATATTGAGAATGATATTTCAAATATATTTCAAATGATAAGTTATCATCGAATTTAGGTACTGCTCTTGGACAATTAAACATTTTCAGTTATAACTTAGTCAGGACACGAGAAATGGTGTAACTTAACTTACTTAAGTTCTTGTAAGAACATAATATTTTGGCTACGGTATCTATACTGATCGCTGGTGTACATATTTTAATATAGTTACATAATCATTAGAGTTATCATTCATTGCATATTTAATTTATTTATTATCTAACTATTTAATAACTAATGGTATAATCTACGGAAATTATTTTAAAGTTATAAAAGATACATTTATCAAGTAAGATGTCAACTTGTTTTATACCAAGCATGGTTTTCTTTTTATAATGAATTTATTTAAATTCTGATTCATCTAAATCAAAATTCATACGATTATTTTTTGAGTTAGTTAACTTTTTTTACTGCGGATCTATAGATCCTATATATCAACGATAGTGAGTTTTATATAAAACCATTTATAAAGACTAATTTATATTATCCTAATGGCTAATATATTGATTTTAATAATTTAAAAAAAAATTCGTTTAAATTTGATTTTAAGCCACATTAAAATGTTCAAAAAAATTGGATTAGATTTAGACTTTTTGCGGGAAACAATATTTCATACCTACTTGAAGGCCCATATTATTAATTTATACCCAAAGATAGACATTATAGCATTGTTAAACTTTAATAATACTATGTAGTTAGTACTTGGTATTAGCCAGTATAAGTACATTTTTGTATGTATTTGAACCGATGGTGACGAATAATAACAAAAAAAATGTTCAATGTCCACTAACCGTACTGTATCTCAAAATACTTGTGCAAGCAACACTTTAAAATGAAAATTTTGGAAAATTGCACACTTACACGGTGGTACGAAGGTACGGTGAAAATTTCAAGTCTCGAGCTATCATTCTTTAAGCTCTTCGTAACTACGTTGATCATGTCAGTGAGTCTGCAGTCATTGCAGAATACGTTCGATTATAATAATATATTATAGCCATACCACCCATCGTTTCCAGTGCGGTGGATTGCAAACCCCTCGAGATGCGTATACGCACCTAAGTGTATAATTTCTAACTCTAAAGTTTCAAAGTTATACCAAGTTCGTTGATTTACTTACGGTGGATTGGATACAGCGTGCCATCGCTTGTCCGGTGATTTTTGGTAAGCTGTACAACCCGACTTCACCCGGAAAAAAATGATCAATTAATACAAAATACGGCGTTATAATGGTGTATCTCAGTTTTGGTGTACCTCGGTTCAGATTTTATAGTTTGTGATATATTTCCGAACGCGATTCAAACTACCTACTCTCCAAGGTTTTCTGATAACTAGAAGAACAGTATCTGAAATTGTTGTTAAAACCGGTAGAGTGGTTTTTGAGTCTATAAAACATATATAGAAGAATTGGAATAATCTTGTAAAATTATAAATAAGATCTCTTGTTTTAATAATTTGTTTACTCGAGGCCATAAGCGCGACAATTTGATACATGATTTACACATAAGCATTAAATTGACATTTCAAACATCTTTAAGGATAATTGAACTACCTATGTATAAAAAAAATTAACAAATATTTTCCCTTATATTTTGTGTAAGCAACTAAATATTAATAATAATATTCTAGTTCCTAGATATGAGTCTAGATAATAATATTATAATAATATAGTCATGTTATATAAACATATTCTGACATTCTGTACAATAGTTGATTGTTTGTTTTTAGAAAAAAAATAGAACAAAATTTAATGCATTATATAGGTACAATATACATAATTATAAATTGTTATAGATATTAAAAACAATTTCATATGTGGTGGGGTTGGGTATATCCCCCCTCATCAGTCATCATGCTATGCTATTACAATAATTTACAATAATTATAGTCTGTAACCAGTGGCAACTATATATTATAAACAAAAAGAAATTTCCAATTTCTATCGTGAATCTCAAAGTCCTTGATTGTGCACCTCTTTTAAATGCAAATTTCAGAAAATCTTTTCTTATTGTACACCTAGAACATTAGAGGAAACACTATTCCACATTTCAAGTTTATACATTTTTAAGTTTTTAAGATGCAGGAATGCAGCGATAAGTGACTGTGTGAGTGATTACTGATTGGTATTTTGTTTTTAAATATTATATAGATTGACTTTAATCTTTTATTGGGTATATTATTATTATTATAATAATTAAGAGGACGCCGCACCCGCATGTGTTGTCACTTGTCTCCGTCTTACACATGGGTGACATACCAAATTTCCGTTCGCTAGTTTCGATAAGGTGCTGTCAGTTTTTATATTAGAGTAAATTGACCTATTATCAAATTTTTAGGTAACAACATTTTAAGTGTTCTCTCGTTGGTTTTTTGTGATATTTTAATCTTTACGTGAATTATGAGCATTTTAAAATATTAATACTTTCCATACCCATATCTCACTTAAAAATTGAAATATCGTAAAAGACCAACGAGAGAACACAGATAATGTTAATACTTCAAAGTTTGATAATAGGTCAATTCACTCTAATATAAAAACTGACAGCACCTTATTGAAACTAGCGAACGGAAATTTGGTATGTCATACGTGTGTAAGACGGAGACAACACATGCGGGTGCGGCGTCCTCTTAATGACTATTGATTACTATAAATAAACTAATCACTTTTTTTCTGGGACTTTATTTTCCCAGTCTCATTTAAATAACCAATCTGTGGTAAGACTTTTTTAACAGCTGAAAAATAAATAATACATTGATAAGTATTATCAAAATGAAACTACAAGTCCGTGGTCTTAGATTACAGTCGTTCTAAAAATCTGAGAAAGTGATTAGTTGGTAGATAAACACTATCTACCTATATCGGTAGTTGTCCGAGTTGTCGACACTCTACATATATATTTTTAGGTAATATTAATTATAGCGTACCTACCATAAAGTTAATATTATCATTCACCTCTTACCTCGGCAATTAAATTTCTTTTTTAGTAAGTTGTACTAGATATGGTCGTTTAACGATACGTAAACGTAAGTAAAGTCAAATCCACTAGTTATAATACTGATAAGTCGAAGTTTGATATTATTTTTATAATTATAGTATATATGGTTGAAGACACTATTTAGTACACTATTGCACAATAGTCACACATTTTTAAACAATGGCGGCTTCAAAAGGTACAGATGCAACAAGGGTGCTGAGAGGTATTCAAATGGTGTTGGAAGAAATAATTAAGGCCAACGAACATAATTGCAAGAGGAACATGAAAAACTGTAGCATTACAACTGCATTTAAAGATGCATCAATTCAATTTGCTGACAGGATTGGAGCGGCTAAATTAAAAGTAATCCTATGCAATAGTTGTTAGTGCCTAGTGGATATTTTAACAAATTTATATCAAATAATATTTTATGCATAGCGTACTCTATGACCTAAGCCAATGACTCCCAAACTTCATCGATTGTGTCTATGATATAGATTAAATTGGTAAAAATTATAAATGTTATAGTAATACATTAAACAGGTGTAGTTTAATTTAATGTGTTATACCTAGGTCATATTGATATATTGTGGTATATATAGTATTATAGTATGGGTCAATAACAACAAATCAGATTTAATAAACATTCCCATTTTGCTAATCACACAGAATATTGATTCCGCTATTCCATATGCCATCCAAACGCATAGCTTGAGAACTATTCCTCTAAACTTTTTAGATTATTCAGTTAATGTATTATTGTAATATTTAGATTATTTAACACTTAAGTAGTTACAATAATACTGTTAGCTGTTTCATATTTTAAGTTAAAACTAACCTTTTTATGATCAATACCTATTGAAATAATAACTGTATACTTAAAACTTTTAAATTCACTTTGATGGTATATTATTTAACTATACCTCAATATACTTACTAAGGAACCACTATCAATACATTTTCCCTGTCTGTTTTTTATATAAAAAAAAATATTCATAAATTTAATATTTATTTGGATACTATTTGTGTTTTAAATTATAATATAATATTATTTTTATTATACTCACTAACCAGTAACACTTAATAATGATAACTATATTGGAAAAAGTCTGGGAGGATACAACTCCTTGTATCCTAGCAAACGCTCTTGGAAAAGGATATAATGGTTATATAATACAATCTTGATAGAAATTAAAGAATACTTTAATGAAATGAGTTAAAAGAAAGTTAATAGGAATGATTGGAGAAAAAGTTGTGTGCACAACATAATATTTAGTTTATTTAAACGAACAATGTTTCTGTCATTAGATTGCATAATTATTGTTTTTGAATAATTATGTTTGTTGGTATTGACTATAGTCATCTATAGACTATTAAATGTTTTATAAGAAGTATTATTTACTGTTTCTATCCAGGTTTGTATATTCCACCATATTTTTTTAGAGAGCTGACATTTTTGTATATTGTTAACTTAAAAATTATTGGCTTTTGTTGAAGTTTTGTAATACGGTAAATTTATGTAAAGTTATTATGAGTAATTCACAAATTATTTTTGATCATGACTATGTCTTATCCTAAAAAGATTTTATTTATATTCACAATTATTTGTCTCCTATAGCCTGAAAACATCACAAAAGAAGTCTCTGAGAGATCGGCTATGGTATTTGAAGGTCTGCGAAATGTTATCATATTGACACGTAAGTTATTAATATTAGAGCTCTAATAAACATTACTAATCCTATATTTGTTTATAGTCCAGCAAAATAATCAGTCCGCAGAAACTATACCAACTAATCCAATAGATATTGTACCTTTTGATCAATTTCCTAATGAAGGTCAAGCTCTAAGCGGACCATTTAAGGTTCCTAGTGATGTATTGAAAAAACATTGTTTCTATGGAAATTGCACTAGAGACTTGGTTATTGTTCCTCTTAAACCTAATAATATTGGACAAAAATTATATTACAGTAATTTTGGGGAAAACTCAAAACAAAGTGCAGCTGATAACAGTAAAAATGAAATTAAAGAAAAACGTAAACCAACTGTTAACAAAAATACAAAACCCAAACAACAGGTAACTAAAAATTGTTGGCATTGTACAATAATTATAAAGTCTGAAAACAATTTTTAGTTGAGTGGATCTGCAAAACAGAAAACTGTACCAACTTCACATATTGGTCGAATGATATCATTTGGTGGACTTGCAGCTGGATTAGGTATTGGAGCTGTTACAGAAATGACAAAACGTACACTAGGAGTGAGCAATTCCACCAAAAAAGACGAAGGTGGTTACATGGAGAGTGCATTTATATCTCCGGAAAATGCTGAACGTATTGCTAATACATTATGTGAAGTTCGAGGTTTGATAATTTTGTTGTACAATTTTTTAGGTAACCGTCCAATATGTAACTTACCGACAAGATTGTGTTGATTTACAGGTTTCTTTATCTTGATTTTTGTTGTTATGGACATTTTATTATATTTTATTTTTGTTCTCCAATACTTACAACCATTAATACTTGCTTTCACTGTCTTTGGTCAATACTGACTTTCAGTTCTGATTTCATTTGTGTGTGCTAGTTTTTTAATAGTCAGCTATCATTATATGAAGTAATGGAAATAGTTTAGTTCTGGGTTAATTTAGTTCCAGTAAATCAAGCTGTAAATTGGACTGATCGAAGCAAAAACACCATCAATCGACAAATCCCTTTTTCAATGTAAAAGAAAGTATAACCATGGCCGATTACAATGTTGGGACCATTAACAATTAAGAGAAATAAATAATTCCAACTACAAAAATGTATTTGTATTTTACATTTATGACATAGGTCGTGTATTGAATTGTAAATCAGTGTGGTAGATCTCATATTGGACCGTTACCATTTTTTATTATTATTATGAATTGCGAATATTAAACTTGATTTGTTGTAATTGTTTAGGTGCTGCTTTAAAAATTGGCCAAATTCTTAGCATTCAAGACAACAATCTATTAAGTCCACAGCTGCAGAAAGCATTTGAGAGAGTGCGCCAATCGGCAGATTTCATGCCAACTTGGCAATTAGAAGTAATTATTTTTTGTTTGATATTGCTTTCTACATTTGTGTTTATTTATTATTTTAACTTAGGTAGTATTGGCTAAAGAACTGGGTACTAATTGGAAAGAACGTTTTGAAACTTTCAACTTGAAGCCTTTTGCTGCTGCATCTATCGGTCAAGTACATGAAGCTACAATTAAAGATGGAACAAAAGTCGCAGTCAAAGTTCAATATCCTGGTGTTGCCGATAGCATAAAGAGTGATATTGATAATTTAGTTGGAGTTATGAAAGTATGGAATATGTTTCCACAAGGCATGTTTATTGATAACATCGTTAAAGTAGCTAACAAAGAACTGTCCAATGAAGTCGATTATATTCGAGAGGCAGAGTGTACAAGGAAATTCAGAAAGTTATTAGAACCTTATAATGACTATTATGTACCAAAAGTCATCGGTTAGTCCTACTACATAATATTTTTTGTAAATTACCATTTACCTGTTTAAAATATTTTATAAATCAAAAATGTATGACTTAAAAAAGTTATATAAATTTAAAGAGTATAAATGATGAATGTTTTATTCGTCTATGTAAAGTATATATTTATAAAGCTTATATTTATCACTAAAAATATATTTTTATTGTAGATGAAATTAGCACCAAACGGATATTTACATCTGAACTAATTGAGGGGATACCATTGGATAAATGTGATTACATGGATCAGGACACTCGTAACAATTTGTGTTTCTTAGTGTTACAGTTGTGTCTTAAAGAGCTTTTTGAATTTGCATACATGCAAACTGATCCAAATTGGGCCAATTTTTTCTATAATGAAAGAACTAAACAGGTAAATTAGTATCATGATATTATTCGTTTTATATTTTATTGGCGATTCTGTTCATTTCTCAAATATGATAATAAATTAAGAAACTGAACTGCTTTACATTTTTTTTTATTTCAGTTAATTTTATTGGATTTTGGAGCTACTCGTTCTTTTGATCAACAATTTTTAAGTGATTATTTAAAAATCATTAAGGCAGCAGCAGATAACAATCGTGTACTAGTACTGAGTTATTCCAAAGAAATGGGATTTTTAACTGGATACGAGTCGAAGGCAATGGAAGATGCTCATGTTGATATGGTAATGATTATGGGAGAAGTATTTCAGTATGATGGGGAGTATGATTTTGGGTCTCAAAATTCTACTAAACGTATCCAATCATTATTACCAGTAATTCTACATCAACGACTAGCACCACCACCTGAAGAAATCTATAGCATCCACAGGAAATTATCTGGTAATATCAGCTAAATTTTATAATATTTAAAACAAAAGAGGTATGATTATTATTTTTATTTACAGGTATATTTTTACTTTGCTCCAAATTAAAAGCCAAGTTTATGTGCAGAAAATTATTCTTTGATACTTATGAACAGTTCAAACACAAATATTGAAAATTTCAATGGTAGTATTTGATATTTATAACATTAATGCAATCATTAACAAAAAAAAGAGTGTGCAATTGAGGAAAAACAGATCAACATTTACTAGATAATATATTGTTTTTATTGCTTTATTATCATTATATTTTTTTATTATTAAAAAGTAGCATGTTATTATAATTACAATTGACTAAATTCTTGAATCAACACAATTACTAAAAATACTATAGCCTTTATAGTAGAAAAACAGTTTTCCTTATAAAGGATTGATTTTGTAGCTTTAAATAATTGAATACCTACAAAATATTTTGGTGTGTAATTTTTTTGATCAATTTATTTATTAAAAAATAAATAGATTTAAGTTTAACTAAAAAAAAAAAAAACAATAAATACATAAAAAAATCAATAGAACTTTATATATTCATTAAAATAAAAGTGTTGCTTCATATTAATGTCTTTTATAAACATAACACATTTTTTTTACGAAATATAAAGAAAAAAATTTGTTAGAATAATGAGATACAAAAAAAAGACTGTTATCTTGTGAATACTTGTAAAATATTTTTAATGTAGGTGTCAGAATTTTTTTAATTTTTATTGTGGTATTGCCAAAGGCAGGGAGGTCGTCTCCACCTATTATTTCTCCAAACACAACTTGATTTATCTAGTTTCACTATAAACATGTACTATTGTTATTTGTTTTTATGTTAAAGTTCTTGTAGGTAATAGAAATTAAATTTATTGATTGTGTTGATTGTCTCTGAACACTTATACTTCATAGAAGCATGTTAAAACTAATTCTTTTACAATTTTGATATATGTTTCTAATGATCGAGAGAAAATTAAATTCTAAAAAAAAAAATAATATACAATATATTATATTATTAATATATTATGTAATTATATATTTATCATAAGAATAAACTTAACAAAAAAAAGATATTAACAAGTATAGTGAACAGCCTGGCATTTTTTTGTCGAAAATATCAATATGGTTTGGTCGTACCAAAAAACAATTAAAAATTTATTTATTTTTTAAAAAATACTATCACAGTGCTTCCTAAGAGCAAGAAGACAAAAACGTTCAATTAACGATACATAATATATTACTCGAGAGAAAAAACTATCACCGTTTCAAAAAATACCTTTTACATTTTTTTTTTTTTTCAACTAACCCGCACGATGTAAATCATTGAACATTATAATGTGGTTCTCATTAATTTAATAGTTAATTTTCTGGCGGGAAGGAGAAGTTCTTTCTTTTCTGCAAGTATAAATAAAGTAAATAGACTATTTTAATCTGTGTTACGTATAAACTAGTCAACAAAATGCTAAACGGAGTAGGCTATATTTCATTAGACGCCGCGGTCGCGGTGCGTTTTATCTGAATTTGTCCTTGTGATGTTCGATGATCACCGACGCGGGCTCGTTGTTGTTGTCCGCCGTCTGCTTCTTCAGGTACATCTGCCGCAGGGTGTCTGTGCACTCTCGTTTCGCGTCGATGCACTCGACGCTCGAAGAACGTTTGCGCAGACGGCGGGTGGTGATGCCGGCCAGGTTCAACAATGCGTCCGCGCCCTCGACTATTTTGCGACGTTCTTCGGCGTCCTCTTTGCACAGACTGAAACGGCAAACGGGACGATATTATAAACACAAATCCAACCGGTCGAATCCCGATCGAAGGGAAGGGAACAATAAAATAAATCGTGAAAAAAAAATCTCGAAATCTTGAATTCCCATGTGGCTATGTAAGTATGTAACGAAGTAAAAGGATTTTGACGGTTTTTTAGTTACTTTAGAGACTACAGGAATAGAATAAACGAAGTGCACTGCAGACGTCGATGACACGGGAAAAATGTCTCCAAACTCGAAAACTAGTGTAGTTATAATGCGGCTGTTAAACTCGAGTTTAGTACTTATATATCGCTTAGAGAATAATTAAATCTGAACCTACCACTACATTTTGAGAACCATGAAGACGGTAAAATGTAGATATACAATTGTATCGAAAACGACAAATTATTAGTTATTAGCTACTCATTAGTCAGTATAATATGTATATTATTTATATTTAACACGTCTTGGGGTCGATTGGAATTGTGTATGTAGTCGTAGTGTGTAGACTATAGGTAAACAATATGGAATATATTATATTAAGTTGTTGATAATACGATATAATAATAGTAAGTCGCCACGTCGGTATTCGGTAGGTATATTTTATGTGTACCTACACAAATTGTAGTCAATACAAATACAAAAAAAAATATGTTTAAAGAACAACTGTTATGTTGATTAAACCTAAAACGATTAATGATTATAGTAATTAGGTATCGAAATATTGCCTCGCCACGCCCGCATAATATTATGTTGTCACCGTCATCACAAACGTACAAGACGTGTAAAACATGGAAAATTAAGGTTCAGCGAAACCAATTCTGTGTTGTTATCTTTTTAAATAGGTATCAAAGTGGATTGACTTATCATTGAACTCGAAGGTAAGATTAAATTGGATATTTTACGATATTCTAAGTGAGTATAAACAATTGTCATATTTCTCATAGGCGGGACCTACTCATAACTCGCTTAATAATTTTTTATTGAGTTAAAGCCGCAACAGCTAAGGTTATTGGCTTATTGTACAATGTAAATATTAAATTAGGTTTTAAATAACATTATAAATATTAAGTACAGTATAATTGTATAAATGATTTATAAAATATAAGGTTAGATTATATGAGTATAACATAGGTAGTGAAGGAAAGATAATATTAAAAAAATAAAAATAAAAATGTCAGATAAGGTTATACAATTTGGTTATTTTGCTTAATAATTGTAATATCGTAAAAGCCAACATACAAACGAACGACAAACACAGTCGCACAGATAATATGTTTACTTTTAAGTTTGACAGAGCAGATCAATTCACTGTTATATTAAAGCTATAACAGTAGGACAACACGAAATTGGTTTTGCTAAACGCATGATATAAAAGTGCATGATATGCTAAAAGTACCTAAGACGAAGACAACACTTACACATGCGGGTATTGAGGACTATGTGGTATCCTAATAATTCGGTATACCGGCATAGGTTTCAAATTTCATATCGACCGAGACGTAGAAAATATTAAATAATAATAGGTACTAGCGGCAAGTTGAATAAAATGTAGTAGCATTCGAAGTACCTGTCCATTTTGAAGCAGTTGTCGTAGGTATGATCCTCGCTTGGGCATATCGTAACAATTGGATATAGCTGAAAAACATTGGCGAGTTAATTATTAATTCATCAGTAGGTATATAATATTATTTGTAGAATGTAATTATTGAAAGCTTTTTTTTATGTTGGAAAATACGTATATGTTAGTAGTCTGCAGATAGGTAGGATATGTACTTAGGTAGGCAGTAAGTACATATTTTATTTAGCGTGTTTGACCACAGACTGTTGAGTAAATATTTGAACTGATTAATCTTAGTGAAATATTGTATTTTAAATTCGAGGATGTTAAGGGGACGTTACAGTGACATTTGTTCTCACATTTGTCTTGCATATTATTGTGCTTAACATAGTAAATACTAAATTGTACGCTCAGCAGATCACGTTTATCTCCGTTAGTTTAAAAATTATAGTGAATTGAATTCCCCCTCCCCCCACCTCCCAATGAAAAATCCTGCATACCGCACCGGTTGTAAACACCGACCAAGATATAAATTATTATAATGAGCTGGAAACGACATGGTGGGCGGGTGACGACGAGGGACGGCCCGCAAAAGGTTCTTCTGTTATCATCAACACTGTTCATTGAATGTTTTCAACGCTACCGGTGGTTTTGTTTGGCGTCACACTTTGATATCTCAGTCTACGTTTTATACAGATGGCGTTGTAAACTCTCAATAATAATTGCGGCCCCACGCATTTGCCTCTTGTAATTTGTACAGTTGTACATACTTTCGAGGCCACTGATAAGCTACTCGTTTCCAGTCCATTATTTGTACATATATATAAAAATATTTTTAGAATTTTTATATATCTGTGATTATATCTTAGTCGGGGGTTGTAAATAAACGTTTAGAGTTTATTTGTATATAGGTATCTCTCGGTAATCGGAATTCGGAATAGCCGTTATTCTAATAATTTATTTGCGTCAAATACAAACGCATAACATAATAATATTATATTATATGATTTTTGAGAAAATGAACAAGTAAACGTTTAATTTTAAGAAAATATTATAAAATTGTTTGGAAATGTCGTATTTAACGAAGCGTAATTATGCATTGAGCATTGTTAGTCGAGTACGTAGGTAGGCATTCATTATTATGTAACATTGTCGACATTCTGCATTTATACATAATAACAACTCCAAAAGTATCTGTACTAAATATTTTGGCTCTTGTTTACGGAGTTCCATCAATGTTTATTAATAAACTCACAAACGCCGTGTTCTGACAGACGCGTGACGGCGGAACAAACGCGTGTGTGGGGAAACGTAAAAATAAAAGCCAAGGTAATCAAATATTGTTACCGAAAATTATTCAATGTACTAGACATTTACTTACCCCGGCTAGTTCTGGATCCGTGTCAGGTTTTGTTTGAGTAAGCTGCCAATCTGAAATTAATAGACCCATTAAAAATTGCTTGCACATCTCAAAGTAAAAAAAAAAGGGTCTTTCCTGTTTACATTATTATTATAGCGAGTTAATGACCGAATTTAACATATTAGTAATACAATATACTATTATACTAATCACATCGTTACCACGAATCGATGGAAAGTATAAAGTATCTTCCACTAGTTCCACTGCCAAAATATTATCAAGCGCCTCCCGCAGGACAAAATCCCACCCGTGACAAGATGAAAATTATAAATTACAATCTAATATTAGTTATAGTGATATTGATATAGGTACAAGTAGCCAGTAGGATACAAGTAGGTATATATGCAGTTAAAAATTCCCAGGGGCCAATGGCCGCTTTGCCCCCCCCCCCTAGCGGGTGCTCTTATCCATATTATTTTTAAATGCAACCATTGCAAATGATATAATATTTTAATTACTATAGCCACATAATATAGGTATTATATTGTTATAACGGATTTGATATTCGTAGAGGTTTACGACGTCTGTAGACTGTATTATAAATTATAATATAGTAATGATTCCATTAAATTATTGCCGCCGCCGATAGCAAACATAAAAACATTTCTCAAGACGTAGGTACGTGTCAAACAAAAATGTAGTTGGAAAACACAAACCTATAGGCACCCACGCTGATTTAATCATATCGGTAATCGCAGCGCCAATTTTTTTTTTCGAAAATCACGGTTTGCACATAGACATGTGATACATTAAATTATATCATTATTTGTCATTATTTCAAAATATTTTAATATTTTTGAAAACATAAAAATAATATTTTCCGAAAAAAAAATTATCGTTTTTACTGTTAAGATTATAATTTATTTCAATGACAATTTACATTTTTAATATGATATTCCAAAGCTGAATAATTTTCAGAGTATTTCTCGGTGTATAAAAATAAAATTCAGAACGAGTATGGTTAATTATAGTTGCAACTTACAAGTACTTAAAGTTTAGATAAGAGGAATATAATGGAAAAACATCTTGCGGGGATTTATATTGATAAATAATGCAATTTATATACAACTATATAACGATCGAGGTGGAATGGTGGATATATTTAAATCCTTCCTTCTAATGATAAGCTATCATCACATATACCTAATCACATTTAATAATATGCGATGATGTTATTATGTTTATCTAATTTTATAGGCAAAACACTAACACGTGATTATTTGTGGCCAATTGAGCAAAGTGTGCTTATTGCTTAATATTGTATTATAATATTTGTTATATAATGCTTTATACGTTTTGATCCGTTCAATGCTGAATAGTTCAAAAAAAAATTTATATTTTAACGTGATCAATGTTAAGTCTCCTTGGCTCCTACCCCGTTTACGCCACTGACGATACATTTAATAGGCTGGACATTTTGATATTATTTAACGATTTTTGTCATTATATTACAATAATGTTACTGTTTTGTCGAACTAACCTCTGTCGTGCACGATGCGCACGTGCGGACCGTGCTTGAGCACCAACATTGCGGTCGCGGCGTCCACGTCACTCACCGTGGACATCTCGTCCTCGCTCCGTTCGTCCTTGACCGCCTCCATGGTCTCACCCCGAACCGTTAGACTCGTGTTCACCGTCGACTTTTTGCTGTACCCCTTAGTGTACGGGGTCTTTTGCAACGCTTGGATCAGGCACGGCCTGTACGAGGGTTCGACCATCCAAAGGGAACCTTTGCCCAAGTTCTGTGGGGAGAGGGTAAAGACAAATAAAGCTATTGTTGTTTTTGTTATTACAATATCCACCGACACGTCACACCTGCTCTACCGCCAAAGAGATAACGCCATTACATCCCACAGCATTAATTTATTTTTTATTTATATAATATCTGTATGTTAAAAAATGGATAAATATAAAGTAATGGATATGTTAAGTATAATTCTAACGGACAGTATAACTCAAACTGGGCAGTAAGAAATAGTGAAATACCAAGAAAGCAGTTGACTTAGATACGGGTACTGAGAACCACAATAATCATATATTATTTTCTATTTTAACATTATCATAATGCCACCATATATTACCATAGATATAGAATATAAAAGTAATTATTGAGTTTAAAAATTACGCCCAAGTAGTAGACCCCTCCACAACCATAAAAATACCAGACACCTGTCCCCAACATCTTCAAGCAACCGTCAGAGATGTCACCGACCCGCGTTCTTCTCACAACCCTTGACACCACGGGCGGTCACGGCATCGCAGGACCACAGAGCACGAGACCCCAGTGCGGCGGCATGGCCGGCACGCGAAGACAACCACAGACGGGATTCCAGGGCAGTGACGCCCTAAGCGATATATATATATATTTTGATTGTAAGCCCATCTAGCACCGCTCCCAGGCGGCCACATACCTAGCGATTGCTAGGGAAAGTCTGTCTGGTAGCGGTGTGGGATGCATCCCAGGATGCTTATTGCTGTGAAACTAGCTGCAACATAACTATCTGCTCTTGGCGGTGGGGCATTGAAACTTAGGAAAAAAATTAGGCTTACGGGAGCTTTTTCCACTTTTCTGAAACACTTATTTAGCGAAAGGTTGTGCCGGACGCTGTTCTTCCAGCCGGTGGGCGCGTTCTTGTAGTACGGGAAATGGTCAACAATCCATCCGTAGATGTCTTTGACCGGCAGCGCTTTGATGGGTGAGTCCTCGATAGCCATGAAGATCAGACACGAAAACGAGTACGGCGGCTTGGATTCCGTGTTCACCTGTTAATTTTGAAGACGACACGCATGTATTAAGATAGCGCCATGAATGTAAAATACGATTGCATCGTCATATCATATATCATGTATAATATAGGTATTTTACTATATCACCATCACGTCATAATAATACTGTAGTCTGTAATAAACTAATAACTAATAAGTGAATAATGATAAATATAAAATACTATATTCATACTCGGCCGAGTTATCCGGTAGCCCGGGCAATAGGGTTACCTTTGGGTCGTAGTTGGGTGACCGCAACGAGGAAGTCTTGTTGTTATTGTTATTATTATTGATGTTGTTATTGTTGTTGTTATTGTTTATGATGGTGGGTAGACCTGCCATAGCTGGCCAACATCGGACCGGCGATATCGACTGGCCGCTAGACGAACGAGAGTCCGACGAAGCGTCGTCCGCATAATCGGTCTTTGGCAGCTCGTGAACACCTGTAGAAAATAAAAATTCAATTAACAATATTCATACTTATAATTATGTACAATATAGGTTTTTATTCGTATTTTAATCATTAATCGCTAATGTAAAACAGAAGTTTCCAAACTATGACTTCCTCTTAGTACTTAAATATATATTATATTCTTATTTAAATCGCTTAATTAGTTCGAAAATTACACGACCTATAGTTGTGAAATTATGATGTTTAATAGCTATATAAATAAGTAAAAACATAATATATTTTATAAGACATATAATTTATATTTTATTGTATTTTATTGTACTTTATTTCATTATCTGGGACAACAGAACCAGAAATAAATTAAAACGAAGTTTATATTTAATATATAGAATATATAGAATATAGATACACATCATATAGGCGCAAATAACTTAAAGATTTGGGGGAGAGGGGCTAAAGCTCTACTTTAATAATATTGAAAAAATTAGTTTAAATATTAGCTTAAGACAACATTTATACAATTTTTAGGGGTGCTTAGCCTGTAAATCTATCCCCTATTTGCGCATATATATGATACACATGTTCGTTATAGTATCTACTATTGTACTACTATAGTATTTATTGATTGATAAAATACTGGGTACTACAACACGTTTATGATAGTATATTATGATATTTTTAAATTAAAATTCAATCATGCATTATTTCTCAATGCCGTAAAGATTAATGCGTAATTCAATCGCAAATGGTACGATGTGATTTAACAATCTACTTTGGAGAAAGATGTCCTCAAATAGTCAAATGGCTAGAACGACTAGAATGTGTTTAGCAGGAGTTGGATATTGTATTTATAATATTTTATAAACCGGTAATAATAGTAAATACTTATTTATAATCAATGGTAATATATTATAACTATAAAGAATTATAGCACTATGAAATACTTATCGTAAACATATTAATTTTAATTAAATTAGCTAGTACTTTCTCATTATAATTCCACCCTAGAACTAAGAAGATTAAGTAAATGTAAATTATGTATTTTTATGTTTTTATTAGATTTATTATTTTGTAAAAATGTCAAACCTACATAATATTATTATATTTGTGACATTGACTATTGAAATAGTTACCTAATAGTTTTATTTAAGTTGGTAGACGATGGTTACATTTGTTCGGTTTTTTTAAATACCTTTAAGAATGTAGATATATAATGTCATAATTTAGTATATACCTAATATAATAGGAAGGATATTATATAACACTTAAATATGCAACATGATATCAATAAATTTAAAAATAAAATATGCCAAATTATTAATAATTTTAGCGTGTTCTACTTCAATAAAAAATATGTTAAACAATCAACAGCATCTGATTAGAAATGTTTTAATGTTAGTTTTATAGGCTAGTAACCATGGGCGTTTTTAGGATTTATAGTTTAAAAGGCTAGAGTCCTAGAAAACCAAAGTTCAAAATAAACCACAAAGAAAACGCGCCGCCCCACTTCGGCATAAAAAATAAAATGTAAACAATAAAATAAGTATTGTATATATTTCATTACTGTATACCGTAAATGCCTATATTTAGTTGCAAATGTTTATAAAATATCTTATCGATAATCTTAGTAGATAATCCTCTTTCTATATTTCTTACAGACAGATCACTCAATCTGTTTCGGATCAACTCAAACTAATATTGGTGTACTTACCTATGCACCTATGATTTAATATTCTTCTCATACTTACACTTGTACATGCACAATATTAGTATATTATATACAAATATATATAATTATTAATTATTTTACACATTAAACTCGTTATGACATTATTTTTTTATTCTAGAATTTTAATATTAATCACGAGGAGCTAAGCCATAAGCACCCACAGGGGAGTGCCAAGCGGGAATGCCCCCCCGCTATTTTTAAGTTAATATTAATTATTTTATCACTTGTAAAAACAAAAAAAAAACATTATGACGTGCTGTATTTTATCAGATTTTTTACTTTAGCCCCTCCTCAGTATATATTTCTGCGGGCACCCTGTGCTAAGCCCCCCCTTAGTTACACCAATGTTAGTAACCAAATTACCATATTGGCATATTTTATGTCAACACCAAAGTCAACCTGAAATCGTGTACAAAAATATAAAACCATGCAAAATGTTTTTAGTTTTTTACCAATATTTAAAAATGAATGAGTGATTTTTAAATTTTCGCTGGGCTGGCGCATCAGTAAAACATTTTCCTCCATTTTGTAAACGTAGAATATAGTTTTTACTAATAATTTTTTATACTATTTCATTAATAATTGTGATTTCATTATCGACATAAATTTTTTATTACTATGAACATATATACTATCTGTGTTATGTATGGAACTTTTTTTAATATTTAAATTTTTAAGAAAGTTACTATCGATTTGTTTTTAGTTCTTTATAATTATAGTTTATAATTTTCTTAAAAATAAAAATAAAAAACTGAAAACATATATGAGATAATATAATGTTATTTTCTATCACTATTAATTGTTATAATACCTTAATTTCAACAATATAATCACAATGAGTGAAATAATAGTGAAGCCTTGGAGGTCTTAACTATATTACACATGACTCACGAGTAAGACGGAAACAATATTATACTGGTGTGTCTTCTTAATAATTATTTCAAAAGTTTATTTTGATATAAGCAATAAAAAAATGGAAATTAGGGTTCAGCAGTGAAACCTGTGAACTACGATTGGTATACTCATGGTGTGAGATTATAATATAATCATTAATAGTTGTCGTTTTATTTAAATTTCTAATTATAATGTTACGATGGTGCACTAGCAGTCTTTAATTAAAGAATGTTGGGTTAAATTTTGTTTTAGTGGTAAACATGAAGACCATTTTTGTTTATACAGTTAAGATATTAGGTATGCCGTAATAATTTATTTCAATTACTCATGTCCTTAATAATGTACCTATTGAAATTTTGAGTAATTTTTGTAAAAATTAAAAAGTAAATGCCAATATTGTAATTTTTAGGATGTATAAAATCTCGGTATACATAGAGTTGCTCATTAAATATTCATACAAAAATACAAAATTATAATACTATAATATTAGACGTAATGGGATTTGCACTAGACTCTAGTATATTTCCTATAATAATTTTACAGATTCTGAGAATTATTAATTGCAATCTCAGAAATAAGCAATTAGTTGATGTATTGTATATAATATAAAGGTACAGTGGCGTCTTGATAACTAGATTCCCCTAGACATTTCCATCACACTGAAAGCAATACTAAAAGAAATACAATATTATAATATAGTATTTTACTATTCCCCTAACTAATAAAAATAACTTTTTCTATAATGTTAATATTAATAATATATTTATTTGTGTATAGTTTTAAAT
Source organism: Nasonovia ribisnigri (assembly GCA_027563435.1). Classification (NCBI taxonomy): domain Eukaryota; kingdom Metazoa; phylum Arthropoda; class Insecta; order Hemiptera; family Aphididae; genus Nasonovia; species Nasonovia ribisnigri. The sequence continues at coordinate 129,489 of JANEHU010001021.1, read as the reverse complement.
AGTATTTGTATTAGGCATATAGTGTTAATAAAATAAATTCTACATAATATATTTTTAGGATATACATTTTAGTACTATTAATAATAGGTTATATGTGTACAAAAACCGATTTACAATCTACATATTAAACATTTATACTATTGAGTTGAGTAATTTGAAATTAGACTGTGCTTCGCTCTATAATATAATGTAATGTACTTTGTTGTAATTTACTTGTTCATACTTCATATTGCTCTAAAACAGTCTCTTATTTTGCATCCCCATGCAATTTTCTTTTGACATTAATAATAATAATATGATGATGTGAAAAATAACTACAAATAATATATTTTAAGTTTTAACTATGGTATGTGAGAGTAGATAAAGTAACCTGGATGTATGAAATAGTTTCTTGAACCATATTATACCTATATAGTATATTATATGTTTCCATAATACAAAAGAATATTACTTAATTGTTATATCAATTACCACTATATTGTTGTTGTCACAAAGTAAATATTTATTTCAATATGACTAGATAGATTAAAATATTTAATAATTTGGTAGAAAAGCATAATAAATAATAAATAAAACTATGTACATTTTTACACTTTATTTCTGGATCTAAATTTAATATTACTACAAAATGTAAAATATTGTTTTCGCATATTTTAGAAAAAAAACGTATTCCTATTATATCTTTATAATGTTGTAATTTATTTAAATTTGATTTATTATTTTTTTTATTAAGGTAGGTAGCAGCATATAAAATATTCATTAAATTACAATTCTGTAGTCTCTATATTATATTATATAATATATTTTATATTATTTTAGTTTTAGTTACTTATTAACGTTTAAATCACACATTCATCAAACAATAAAAAGCATAACAGAGAAACAAATGATAATATTAATCATTTAAACAGAAGGGATAATTAACATAATCTTTTTAAAACGTAAAAAAAAAATTTCAGACAGTTAAATATTTTAAAAACAATGTGATACTAATGTGTTTTCTTTTTATTTATTTTATCACGTAAGTAGAATGAGGTAAAGGTAAATTTATAAATATTTTGTACCAAAAGTGTTATTTTATATACCTACAACTGCAATCTGTATTTTTATGAAATAATCAAATAGGGAAAATACTTTTTTATGAAAAATATTTAGAATATCAATCAACTTTGAATTATTATTATGTCTTATATTAAAAGATATTTTTATTTTCAAAAGCATTTTTAGAAAGAAAAATTAATCTTATTTCTAGTCAACAAATAGAAATGTATTTCATGCACATGATACATTTTGGGTACCTACTTCAATATGGTTTTAAAATGATTGTATGATTTTATCATTTAAATGCACAAAAAAGGCGTTAATAAAATAATCTATAAATTAAATACATTTACATGCTTATTTAAATTTACATTTATAAATACACAACATTAAAATATTTGAAGTAAACGGATTTAATAAACGTTGCATGCACGGAGCTATGGAATAGGTTACACTTAGGTATAATACGAAGATTTGGTTTATTTGAAAATACAAAATGTTATAAATCACATAAACTAAATACAAATTTTTCAGTAAAAAGATATATAGGTATTATGTAATATGTGATATATAATATATATGATTCTGGAAAATTATATTATTCAGATTTGGATTATTATTATTAGATTTATAAACTTATCATTCTAATTTTAAAATATATTATAAGGTTGAAAAAGATTTTTATCATGTATTTAAAAAAAATTATTTATACTCATATTTATAAATAAAATTTCAGTAAAATTCTCGTAAAATGGATTATAAATTTATAAACTAATATAAATATTAAATTATTGGGTTTGAATGAATAATATAATATTCAAATATTCAAATATTCAAAAGAATTGGTTCCAAAGTCAACTTTTTTATGACTTTATCAATGGTAAAAATAAATATTTTATTGTATTAATTACAATTTTTTATTAAATAGGCTATCAAAATGTTGAGGTTTTAAATAATTAAATATTGTTTTATGGTTCTAAAAATAGGTTTATCATCAATTGTATTTAATTCATACTACATTATAATATAACCAATAAAAATGATTGGTGTGTAAGTAAAAATAATCCACCAATTTCATCTGAGTACAGTATAGTATAAGATAAAAATTTATTTTATACTTAGAGAGAAAATCAATATTAATTTAATTAATGATTCTAGTCTAAGTCTTGAATTGTTAACTCCGTGTTATAAATAAGAACTTGGCTAAATTAATTATAATTTATATAAATTACATTGCCATATTATACTTCATAAATTTAATATTACGCGCAGCTCATTTACAAGTACTTAAAGGTGCGCAATAAGATAATTTTTAATAAATTCTCGTGTATTTTTAAAACATAATTGGTAAGAATAAAATACCAAGTATAAATATTGTGAACATTGTAATTGTCATTTGTTGTGGATACCTTAATGAATAATCGCTGTGAACAATCACTGAGAAATTAATTTATAATTTCCTTTATTAATTAAAATATTAAATTCTTAATTTTGCAGAGCATAAAAATGGTGAAATAAGAAAGCTAGATAATTGAATGAAGAATATGATATCGGCCGGTGACAAACGAATTAATTGTAATGTGCATTCAGTTTAGAACTTCAGACAGTATGATTTAATTAATCTTCCTCTTACGAAACTACATGTTTAGATCAACTGGTCTTAGTTTTGAGGATCAAATATAGGAACATTATTATACCACGCCATTTAAGTTCCTATTTATGTCTAAAGATATTAGTGTAAATTCAATTTTGAAAGAAAAAATATAAATATACATAATATCATAATAAGAATGTAATTAAAGTAACGGGCATTCGTCTAATTTCACTCAATTCAAAGCAAGATAGTGGATGGGTTTTGGTGTTTTATGTTGCGATAACATGTGGTAAACGCGAGAGGTCGTGGGCACCGAGATTTATAAATATTATATTCTTTATTATTTACACTATAATATATCATATTGTATATAAATACAATATATAGAAAATAATTTTCATTGCGACTATGAAATATTTCAAAATATTGAATAACTCAAACACCCTGAATATTTATATGATTCAATGTTGTATCCGATAATTAACTTTAAAAATCGGAGCGACACTTCCCTGTTCAGTGGCTTCAGACGAACGCTTTTTTTCTTACATTTGTTGGCTTAAAACTTATCTTTAGAAAAAAAATAGGCAAGACGTAATTAAACAAAATGGTGTTATAAAATGTGGAGATGTGGAGATAACTTATAAGAAGAAGTCATCGATAAATGGCAAAAGTTCCAAGACGAATAGATCGGCTTCAAATTATTTAAAAGGGTATTTAATAGACAAAGTTAGAAGCAACTTCAAAAATAAAATAAATCATTGCCAAAAAAAATAAAAATGTTTTAAAACTAAAATGTTGATTGAATGTTATGTTATGAGAAAGAACAGGGTAACTGCTTAAAATGTACCCTTTGACGCGTTTATTAAATTTATGATGTTTGGATTGTTTAATTTACTTAAATACAAATTTTTTAAATAAATAGATTTTTAAACGATTTTAGGGGCGTCCTGTGAACATAAACTTATTTTTCTTATGAGAACCACTCCTTTTACTGTACATATTTAAGCAAATTACTTTTTTTAAGAAGTTCTATTCACATTATACATTTATAAAAGGAAAAAATGTGGTAAGCATGTTTAGTGAATCATCCAGTATATTAGGTATACTATAATTTTTATAAGCTGTGGATTTACAGTAATCAATGATGCAAGGGTAGTATATTATACATATCCCGCATCATTTAGTTTTATAATTAACAACTTACTAACATTTATAGGTACATATTATACATTTAAGCTAAATATTTAATTACAAAAACTTTATTAATATAATATACCTAAATTGTTCTGATATTTAATATTATATATTAGTATATTATAATATTTTATATTTAATATATCCTAAATTGGTATCATACTTTAGTATAATAATATGTTATGACATACCCTTTAAATTTAGACATTTTTAATAGCGTCATGTAAATATCAGTTATTCCATACTACAGGAAGTTCTTACTTATTAATACAATTTAATAATTATTTATATTACTTTATAAATATTATTTTACTAACAAAATGTGTATTAGAAATTTAAAGTTATTTCTTTATGCCTGCAGGTTTACCTTGCAAGTACTTATGATTATAATTTATCTTATATATTTTAATATATATAATACATATAAAGCGTGCACATAATTGTTATGACCCAACACTATTGTTCGTTCTCCTCATTTACAAAACAGTGGCCTGACCTAAATGTACGGAAAATGTTTTTGCTTTAAGAGGACTCAACTAACAATCCGTAACGAAAAGTACAGTCCTTTTCTCTATATTGACTGTTTATTATGAATATATATATGTATACATTTATTCTAACCTTTGAGCAGATTTTTGTTTTGTAGCCAACTCAGCGAAGTGAGGTCATCGTCCTCGTTGTCATCCGTCGAGTTGCCTTTGTCTTTGTCACCGCCGACATACACGTTTTCAGACGACAGTTCTTCCTGTAATAATTATATAAAGACAAAACAGGACGATGAGTTTACTACTGTCGATCGAAACGAATATTGATAAATGATAATAGATGTGGATACTATATATAATAATGACACGTCGCCTGTATAATATGGTGGTACTATACGTGACCCCTAATAGGTAAATCGAATTATTCCAGACTACAGGACAAGGATATAAAACGTCGTCAATGTATACAGTATGCGTATGCTTATGTGTGCGTGTGTATAAAAAGCTTCCCCCCTGGGAATAAACGAACATTTGTCGCATTGCTGGCCACTTGATAGTTGTCCAAGCACGTATCTTCGTCTTGTCTGTGCTTCTATTTATACTGACCCCTTGAGCGTTTTTAAAAATAAATCACTGCGGTTGTATCTCAGTCCATATAAAGCAACGTATCCGTATGAATCTCCAGAAGATCATTTAGATATAGTGATTGCAATCATCGAGAACAATACTATTAGTTCAAAGTTCTAACGTTTTCATGATAAAAAGAAAAAAACAGTATCACAAAATTAAATTATGTTCTCAAGTAATGTAATTTTGTATACATACAACGTAGATGCAACTTATGACAGTTCATAACTTTAGTGGGTTTACGAGTAGAATACAATATTATATTACTATTGAACAGTGACTATATATACAGCAACTGTAGCATTTAATTAATATATAAAATATGCATTATAAAATTTAAAATGTACAGTTACCTTTAAGGGCTATACAGCTGTATATATTATGTACTATATTATTATAATATGTCTATATCTGTATAGTAAGTACATATGCAACAGACATAATATAGACATATAGTAATAAATTGAATAATTGATGTATTCTATATTCTTTCGTATTTGTATACTTTATTTTCATTGACCATAATCTGCACAACGACAAAACCATAGTTTTAATACTCTCATAAGTCACAGTCCCACGTCTATTGGATCAATTTTGTGATAGTTATAGTATGTTATTAAAACATTAGAATTTTCACTTGGGTAATGGTTTAAGCGTCAATATTTATTTCATGTATCTCTATTTATCTAAATAAACATATGAAATTATATCAGTTTTTAATTTCCAATAAATACACATTATTTTTTAAAAACGATCACAAGCGTGGCACCTATGCAGTATATTGTTTTTAGCAATGTATTAGATGTACCAGCTACCAACATGCGCATCGTAAAGAATGTTAATAGGTACATATCTATAGTGGTATAATAGTACTTAATAAAGAATCTCAAAACTTAGTTGAAGATAACGAATATTATCTATACTTAAAAATGATAATGCCAACAATAAAATACTTGTTTGGCTCAATTTATCTGTTTCGAAATATGTGTTATTTTCATAACGAAATTATTATCGCTTGGTAAAGTTATCTAAAAATTAATGTTTACTCATTGGGGCAAAATGTTGTAGTTGTCGTTTTTTCTTTCATAACTCACCCGGACTGGGAAAGGACTTGCTGGCACTGTAACGAAGACTGTAGTGTTCATCATTGTAGTCCCACAGTTACTCAGAGCGGTTACGCCCGTGTCTTCGTCCGGTCCTACTTGATCTGGTGCCATGTTTTCCAATTCGGCTAAAACCAATAAACGACGACATATTTTATTTCTATATAAAAAAAGGGGTAAAGATAATATTATTGATGGCTTATAGATAATATTCAACATAATTTTGATGTTATTTAAAAAGCCAAATTGTTGGTTTTTAAACTACATCACGACATTGTGTCTAATCAATATTATCACTAGGTAGGTACCTATAATATTATCTGTAACGCGACCCGAAGCCATACTTCAAAAAAGTCATTAGACGGTCTCCGTATTATTATTATTATTGTGTGGTGAAAATGCGCTCAATTATTATTATTTGAATGTACACTGTACCTACATATATAATATATGATATATTGTACAGTTACAGAGATACTTTGGTCTCGCACTCTCGCGTGGTATGTAATATTATTTTGTTTGGCAAACTAGTACGAGCAACCAGTTTTTCAGTGGGGCGACAATGACTCACAAACACAGCAATGGGCTGCAGTCTGCAGAGAGAGAGAGAGAAAGAAGTAGCGTGAGAGAGAAAATAAATAACACATTACCCTATACACGTGTACTGTAATACACACACGCGCAAAATATGCTGTAGGAGAAAATAATTCGGTCTCGTCCGGTTTCCATTTTAAGGCATGGACGTCGTCGCTGCCTATACAAAATGAAAAAAAATGTGTAGTTCATAAGACGCCGGACAAATCTTCCCCCTCACTCAAAAGATACAAGCCCTCACAGAGGGTGTAGCACGGAGCAATCGTTTTTCAGTCATCAAAACAAACTGTAAGCTATATAAATCAACAATCGACATTTCTACGATTTGGTACTGGGATAACAATATACAGACAGAACAGACACCATAAAAACATTTTTTAGGTATAGTATTTATATGTTATATATATATTATATACCTACAGTACTTCTACGGTGTCTTCCAAATCTACTGTGGAAAATAATGGTGAGGATGGCGTGGAGAAACCAACATAATCCACATTATTTTAGTCAAACGAAATTTTTAAGACCTTATATATTATACGCCGTTTATATTATACCTGACACCTGCATTTAAATGCATACAAACGTGTGAATATCTAAAAATGATCAATAGAAGCAGTGTCGATAGTATTTTTTAATTGTACAATATTATCGACGTACGGTACGAAAATAATTACTAATATGCATTATAATCAAATTACACTTAGAACATTTTTTTCGTTACTGTACGCTACCTATATAATTATTATAGCATCGTACAGCGCACGGTTTAACTGTGGCCCCAGTAGTTTTGCTTTTATGCAGCACGCACATCGTTTTTGCGATTAAAAAATAAAATCCAAACAGTATAATCGATTAACATTATATTATAATTATGTATATAGTCTCAAGTCTCAACACTAGTCGTTATCCGAAGCAAAATACAGCAGCTATATTGGACGGCTGAGACCTAAAGTCACACTGTCTGCGACGACTCGCCGGACGCAAATGCGAGTTGGCAGCACTTGGCACGCGTTTACAACGTTAGCCGGTGCACCACATATTTTTATACAGTATACGAAACAATACCTATCAAAACGTAGTCTATTTCGACGTCGGCCGGCGACTGTACAGACATGTCCCCACGTACAAAACACTCATAACTCGTGTAAACGGTGAGAGTTTATTTATTTATTAATTTTTTTTTTTTTTTTTTGTTATTTGGACGGATGCCACGCGCGACGAGATTTTTGTTATATTTTGACCCGCACGCTGCGTATCTAGTAGCTACCGAGTGCACTGCTACAGTAGCACATGATATTTCGTATTAGATAAAAATATAATATAATACATGTAAGCCACAAAATAAATGTGGGGACAGACGGGACTGACGGAAGCACGCCGCAGCGGTGTCGAATGTGCGGCGTGGCGTTGTTCCTGTACCAGTGTCGGGTTTCAGACGACGGCGGTTCGACGCCACGCGGCCCGCATATCGCGCATACAACTAACTCTACAGCCGCATAGTGATATTATTACAATATTTACGCGTATTGGTGTTGGGGGGGAGGGGGGTATTTTAAATACCAGCGATAATATGCTGCGTACCATCATGAATTAATAAATTATTCGCTCTTGAGGCTTAATACGGCGGCAAAAATCAAAATCCTGCGGGTGTGCACGGCGGGAGTTGCACGCTACGCATCCCCTCGGTATAGTGACGAGAAAAAAAAAAATGTCATTTAATCACGACATTTATATTTATTAATTTTTCTCCCGACACGAACGCGCGCGCGCCGTATAACGATATGTACAATATTATATACGATATAAGATATAAAATCTTCGGACGTTCGATAGTTTCACGGACGGAAACTGCTTCGTGATTACAGTGAGCGTTCCCCTACTCGGGCGGAATTCTCTGCCAGTACGGACCGACCGACCGACCGTCCGTCCTTCCGTCCGGTTCACCAACAACGTTATCTCGCCGACGTCGCCGCGCCTAGCGCCGACGTCTCCGCGCGGTGTGCTCGCGACGACGTCATCGGTCTGCGGGTGGCGTGCGACGGTTGGTGGGCGCGGGCGCCCGGGACGGGGATAGATGTTCTGCCAAAGACGTGAAAAACAATTAGCTCTGTCAGAGCAGAGAAAAAATTGGAGAGAAAACACCGAAAAAGAGTTGCGCCTTAAAAGTTTTGTCGTCCTCCCACACAGGCACACAGCACGCGGAGTGGAGGGTCCGCGGAATTAATTAATAACGCACGCGTTTTTCAACACCCGAGCTCGTTGAACACCCTCTCTCCCCTGCCCCACCGACCGTGACTGGAGCGCACACAGAGTGGTTTAAGTGCGTGTACAAACCTCGGTGGCCGTGTTAAACGCGTGCGCTGTTTAAGCCGTTGAGATTATTTCGTTTCCTTGATGTATACAACACTACTATTATAATACTATATACACATTATAACTACAACGTCATTAATGATATTATGTCTATTTAACCGATTCGTTATGTTCGGTTCAGCTCAAATATTATATAAGAGATATCTAGGCGACGGCGATTATTACGACGCGTCGTAGTCAATACAGCCGTGTTGTATTTTTGCTTGTAACCATACAACATAAACATATTATACACGGCACACGTGCATGGATATGGCCGATATGGGTCACGACGAGAAGGCGACGGCCGATCGCGGCGGGGATAGCATACTGTACGCACGGGTACGACGGCTACGACGTATAAATTAGCTGATATGGGTAGGTTCGATGTGATTTGAATGAATATGTTTTTTCGAAAAACATTTTTATAAACATAATAAACCTACTTACTTGCGAAAATCTTTACACCGGGTCCTGTATCCATAGAGAACCCAGTAAAATCTAGATTAATCCATCAACTATAGTATGTTAAACCTTGAAGGCTTATAAAGAAAAAGCTTGTACTGCGATTTTCAATATTTATTTATTTTTATCAATATATTATTATAAGATTATAAGGTAATTGACGAATGTGTAGTAATTCCTTATTTGTAATCACATTTTTATGAATCATTTGACTCTTTATTTAAATACTATAATCTATAAAGTCTAAATTACATATTATAACATACTATACTTTATTAGATTTGTTTTAGGTTCGTTTTTTTAAATCATAGCTATTACTTTTTAGATTTTGTATAAAAAAATACTATAAAAACTATATAAAAGACAAAATATATAAAATGTTATAGGTTGAAGATAATTTATCTTTTTATAAGTACATATTGTAATGAATAACTATTGTAATGAATAACTATTGTAATGATAAAAACCAAAGGAAAATTGTATGATATGACACTAAAAATTAAGCCAGTTTATTTAAAATCTATCTTACAAAATAAACCGACTTGATTGTTAATAGTACTTGATAGTTGATACATACAAATTATATACCGTGAAAATACAAATATTATCACAATAGCATAATATAATTTGTGTACTTAGTTATAACTTATAACATATAAGATTAAATCTTATAATTATATTATGATGGAATAGGTATTGTGATTTAAGATATTTATAAAAGAAAAACAAATAATACATATTACATATTAAAAATAATTTATTTTCATATACATATTATATATTTAATACTTCATAGCTAAACAACTACAGAAGTTTAGATTTGAATTTGAATTACATTTTTTTTTATTGCACTCAATATGTTTACGTAAAGAACAATAAGCGAATGTGTGACAAAGAGAAATAAATAAACGGGTATGGATCACAGAGAAAATCTTTCCATTAGTTCCTTGGAGGAACTTTGGAGAAGTATATTTAAATTTTAAATATAGAATTACATGAACTATATAAATGAATTACGTAGAAGTAAAAATTATTCAATTAGTATATGTCTTTACAATTATTAATTTTAACTATTGTATGTATTTAATGATGCTACTAGAGCTACCTAAAATAATAATATAATAATATTATTGTTTTGAAAGAATTTAAATATAGCAGACATTGATTACAAACACTGTCTAGTATGTTTAATACGTCGTAGACCGTAGTACTGATACTCCTATTTATCATTTATGGTAGTATATTATAAAAAATAATTGTATTCAAAAGTTACATAGAAATATAATATATTTTATTTTACTACATTTTACAAATTAATATTTATATTATTAATTTTAAAGCTACATCATGTCTTTCTTAACTTCCTGTTTTTGTGTTAATATTAATACATAAATTAATTTAAGCATACACTTATACAAGTATATATATATATTAGGTACATATATATTAAAGTTAGTAAAATATATTGTGTTTTATTAATATGTAACTATAATTCAATTATTGATTTTTATGATACCACTGTCATTTATAAAATTTTTCTAAGGAACTTTTGTAAAATATTACCATTCTCATCTCAACTCATTAGGTCTAAGATTAAACAATCATCGTACTCATCGTAAGAAAGATTAAAATGGAATTTCCAAATTCTTGTGGAAATGTAAATATTTATAATAATTACAGTTTAGTTGATACTTGATTTATACAAATCAAATATATTACTTACTGTAATTTATCTAAATTCAATCAACATTCAGTTACATTATTTTGTTGAATTAATTTTAAATTATACGATGATATAATATTATAATAATTGAGTGATCCTTAAATGTCCTTATGCTTTAGGGATTATTAATTTATATGATAAAATTAAATTCCAAATCTTAATATTATTACAATTTTATATGACTCATGACTTGTGAGATATGAAATTATAAACTAAGAACAATATTTTAATAATTGAAGAATTTATTAACTGTAAATAATTACGAAATTTTGGTGACCTATCGTTTTATTTTAATAATATTTAGTTTACTTTATATAGGTACTTACATGTTTATTATATACCTACAATTTATAATTACAAAAATAAGTAATTACATTTTAATCTATATAGTTTCAGGTTTTAAATGAATTTATTTTTTTTAATAAATGCCGTATTCTTTATAAGTTATAACATTATTTAGGGTTTAGTAAGTCTATTAATTTTTTTTAACAACTCTTGAATTTCAATTATTTTAGCGCACAATTATAAACCAAACAACGTTTGTAGTTTGTACTATACTCGTACTATATTTATTTATTATAGTGTTTAGATTAGGTTTTTTTAAATGTGTATAACTATAATATGCTATTTCCCATAGCAGAAACTGCCACGTAATGTGTGATTACAGATTGTGTAATAAATTGTCAAAGTTTTAACCAAGGACAGCTACAGAGCCTATAGGAAATAGTACACTGTAAACGGCATTATATATAAGACGCCTGCAGTATACTTGGACAGTTAACGAGTTAAAAAAAATGCATGTTCTACCGTGTGTTACTGTGTGATGAATAATTTAATAAGAAAACAACTATCTTGCACTTTATTCGTTGACTTAAAAAATAACTGAATTGATTAATAATAAATCGTAAAAAATAGGTTCGCAATCAATAACTGTATCATTCTTCGAAAACTAACATCTCCGTTGGGAGTATACATTAAAAATGATAAATAATATGAATATGTATTAAATATATATAGTGCATACATTATATTATATAGGTACATACACAGATACATTACAGCATTGATAAAATATAAAACAAATATTGATTTATGACGTACCTACACATATTTTTTTTCGTGAGTTATGATATAAGCTATAATAGGTACACATATATGTATAATGTATATTATATATATAGCATGTTGTAACATTTAAAAATATAAACAACACTATATTATACGTGTGTAATTATATTAAATTTGTATTTGTTCAGTACAACAGAAATTGTTTTAGTTTTAAAACATATTTTATAAAAATTTTGCATTATTTATAGCGGAATACATTCAATGCATTTTATAGTATAGTAACGTTTGATTGCACCAACACTATGTATCATTATCTACTGTGTCCATTAGTTCCAATAATACCTATGACAGCATAAAAACGTGTAGGTATCTCAAATTCAAACATAAGTGATTGGAATTTTTAATGAAATGTTATTTAGTTTTTATTTCATCAATCAAGTATATTGTACCTATAGTATTATACCTGTGTGGCTGTATCTATATTTAATTTCACACTTATAATTAATTATAATATTACTTTTTATTACGAAATCTCCACGGACATAATATTTTTATAACGAAACCAAATTTATGTTAAATTCATTATATTTCCTATGCACTGCCCACAGAAATGTGGTAGGTAATAAAAATATATTTATAGATAACCTAACATAACCTAACCTATATAAGAATATTAAAATTCAATAGACAAACTTAAGTAACTAATAATTGTTAAAACTTTATTAGCAAGATTCAATGACATTTAGATCAAGACAAAATTAAAATTCTGATAAAGAAGATCAATTTGATTTGGTAAAGATACAATGTACAGTGTACAAAATATTGTCATCATGAGTTGAACACGGCACACGGTCGTGATGGTACGCAGATGCAGGTTTCCAAGACTGCCTTGAAATAATAATAACAAAAAATATAATAGTCATCAGCTACCACAATATTACAAAAACAATATGTGAAATACATTTTAGTTCATAATTTCAACATAGATGTATTATACATAACAATATACATTCATAATTGTACTCCAGTCAGATCGCGAGCAGAAAACCACACTGTAAGTCTATTATAATATATTATATATAATATATTCTCAAACACGTGAGAGAAAACAAGGCTTAATGCCAGTATAAAGGATAGGCTTAATTTTTTATTAACGAATATACGATGCAATTTTTATTATGTGTATAAATTAAATCTTAAACGGTCATTGTAACACAATTTCATTATTGTATTATTTATTGTAGGAAAACCCTCGTCGTGCATTCTCGCGGTATCATTTTCCCGATCGTTTCGATACAATGAATAATAATAGTAAAAAATTATAAACTACTACGACATACCACGATAACATAATAATTTCAAATTATATTTAGCGTTGCTAACAACAACAACAATAATAATACCGACTACGCACATATATAATATACAGGTCGACCGGTGGGGCGTCAGCGGTTGCCACAATAAACCGATGCGTTTATATAGGTAACAAGATCGCGTTTCTGGGTCACCGTGGTACACGCGCGCTTTATTGGAAAACTTTGGTACCGAACATGTGTATAGCTACGTGTACGTATAGCTGCAGGTACGCAATCGTCTGGTGGGAGAAGCGAAGATTTATAGACAAGTTTTTTTCTAATTTTTGGGATAACCATAGTGCGAACTGAGAGTAGTGATGCTGAGTAGGACGGAAAAGATAACTGCAATCACCGAGGAGAAGGGGATTTAATCTTAAAATCGGAAAGTAATTGAAAGTACTACCTATATTTATATTATAATGCGTATTATTATTCATATGTTCGCAATATATCATGTAGCATTGTAGTATTTCATCAATTCTCAGGGTGATAGTACAAAGTGATACTAAAAAATTTTATTTTATTCTTATTAAATATATAAAACTGAATTAAATAATATTAAACTATAAAAGTGTAGAATTTTGGACTTGGGTAAATTTATAAGCAGCACATATCAGCAATTGGGTACCCGAACCAATAAATGATCATGGAAGGCTAAAACTATCTATCAAATTCAAAGATTCGAACATCGGTCGAGTACATGAGTATAATGCGTATTGCCTATGATTATATAAACTATTATACATACGATGGACAAGACGTATACCGAGAGTGAAAAGAACGCTCCAACGCCACCAACAAGAACGATTCCCACATGAGCGGAACTGGGATAACATTTTAGAAGGGGCTTACACTTTTTTTTTATAAAATAAAACAGTTAATACTATTATAGTATGTATAAATGTATAATACATAACTATTATAATGTATAAGACTATAACACATCAAGTTCTCTAATAATTTACAAAATAACAATCGATTTAAATTTCAAACAATTTAAATGACTCCAACTTTAAGTATGTTTTCTACTTTCTAAAAATATACCTAATTTATTATATTATAATTTATCACTATCAGAAAATAATAAAAATCTTTTGTCATTCATCATCCTCAATCGATAATATCTGCAATAATAATTTTAAGGTACCTGCAAGTAAAAAAATACGATATAAAGATTTGAGGGGCAAACGAGATATTTAAGGGGGGGTCTTTAGCCCTCCTGAGGATCCTCTATTTTTTGTAGTACTTATTTCAGAAGACAGATTTATATACAACGTACAATGTATTATAATATGAAGTAACAATATAATATGTAAGTACGCGGACTTCGCTCGACGGTCGACTTTTACTACTTTTGGTATACCTAGGTATATGTAATATATGATGGGGATTCCCGTAGCATTACCGTTGGTCCACAAGCTGCCGGCGATGTTTCGCATCACCGTGTCCACCCTGTTCCGCCGGTCTCGGTGCGCCCGCGTGTCGCGTTCCCTTTCCTTCTTGCGGTACTCCGGGTCGTTCCTCTGTTCGCGACGGGCTCGCGTGTTTCGCGCCCGCTCCGCCAGCCGGTATATCGGGTCGGCGCGCCTCAACCTCTGCAACTCCCTACGCCTGTCCCGCCTGCGCTGCCGTGACAATGCCTTCTGTTCGTCCGACAACCGAGGCGGCGCCATCCACCGTCGCCGCCACCGCAACCGATCACCGCCACCGCAACCGATCACCGCCTCCTTCAACACACACACACATGCACACAGCCGAACGTTTAGTTGAAGTTGTAGGAACAGTAGGTACACAATGAATAATTATAATTTATTGTGAAATTGGAAAAAAAATATTGATAATTGCGCGTAGTTTACCGACGTATTTAGGGAAAAATGTCTAATCACACGACGTGCTTCGTTTTATAATATAAATTATATTATAGTATGATCAGACTACCTCTTCTATACCTCATTCACGAATTTCCATTTTTTATTTCGTATCAGTTAAATATACGAAATAATCGTGAATCGTGAAAATGTTAAAAATGTTTCAATATAAAACGTAAACACACTAATTTTCATGTAGACATGGGTATAATAATTAGTAATTCTTAATTTATAAATGGAAGTATGGAACATGTTAGTTATTTATAATAATTATGAAATAGTGATTTAATATTAACTATTGCAGAGTTTAGTGTTAAGATTTCATATATATTATAAATACCTATACTGAATTTAATAAACAATGAATAATAAGTCATAATTTATTACTGAAAAAAAAAAATGTGATGCATTTTCGAGTTAATATCATTATATCTAATAGATAACTACCAATACAAACAATAATAACCATAATTATTACTGTTATAGAAAGCTGTATTGGCAGTTGGCACAACAAATATAACTAGTTTACTAAAGCAGTGAAAAGAACCTTAAGATAAAAGATCATTAAAAATAAAAATATATATTAATTCATGAAGGTAGAACCAAGTAATATATAAGTTATTAATTAATAATGTAATTAATAAATACATCATTTTAATTTGGTAAAAATGATAAAATATAATTTTCTTAATAACTTTTTCGGTACGATAACCATTATCAATTATTATAATAAATGCAATACAAACATATTGTATATTCTTTCAAAACAATTATTAAAACTAAATACTTGGAACATAAATATATAATAATATATTTTAATTTTCACATGTTGATTGCAAATTCTAGTTAAAAATATAACTTATTGAAACATTTTTCAACTCTTAAACATTACCTGTAGGCTGTAATATTAAAATTAATTAAACTAATGAGTAATAACGTATAGTTCATGTAAATATCACATGATAATATTCTTCATTATTACACATCTTATACTTTAAACATTTAAAATCGCGTGGTCCCGCTCGTGGAATTTATGTAGATATAAATAAAATATTATGTATTATTATATAGAGGCGCTACACTAGCTGTTTTTTTTCACACATATTAAACTTGATGAAAAAACTACCGTTTTGATAATATGTGCATACTATGATAAATAATATAATATACATTATTATTACATATAACACGGACATTAAGTCAAACAGAGGCCTATAATAATACTGTAACTCTAAACTATTTAGAAGTAAATTTCAAACTTCGTAAGGGCTTTTTTAACATGCCTCATTTTATTTTGTCGGAAACTCATTAAATTGCCGTCTCAAAAATATCAAAAATTCCCCATTTCTATCTCTTTATATTGTTGTCATATACAAACATAATATTAGTATGGTATTTTTTGTACCATTGGCAACATTGCGAATTTTATAGAAGCTATAATTATAATTTAGTAAGCTGTTACAATGTATATAATATAGATTTATATAATTATATGGATTATGAACGTATATATAGGTATAGTACGTTTTCCATTTCCAATCGCTTAATAGTTAATAATAATTAATATTATATTATAGACATTTATAGTGTTACTTATACCGTTATGGCGTTATACGCTCATTTATTCTGGATATTTTTTTGAACGTAATTTCATATCCGCTGGCAGAAACCAATGTCGTGTAACCCTTGGTAATCCGTTCAGCCCATACCTGGGGGATTATGTATGGTACAATCATTATGTTAATAAAATATATGTAATAATTTACTTTTAATACGTAAAATTTGGATTTAGAACATAATCAGAGGTACCTACCTACCTATAACCTATATTATGTACAACCAAAGGCAATATGGTTATACCATAATTGTATATTAAAATAAAAAAAAAGTTTGCTATATAGATATAATAAGTTTCAAGTAAAAAGTAAACCTCGTCACTGTAATAGATTTGTTAAATTTTAATTCAATAAATCATTGCGTTGGTACGAAAAACGTACGTGAACAGAGATAGTCACTAGTTCAAATTTTTAGCAAGTTTTGCGAGTATGATATAGCGTAAATTGAAAATTCTAATAATTCACTTTAAAACGAACTATCGTAAGAATCCCGCATACAAACACAGATAAGCTGTTAAGGTAGTGAATTTATAAGTACTATTGTTATTTTTTTAAATGGAAACAAACTTTTCTTGTCGTTCAGAAATTATTAAATTTTTAGAGAACGAAAATTATAACACTAGTCACTACCTAAATATTATGAGCCCAAATGAAATATCTGCGGTTTTATAAAACTTTATAATAATATCACCATTTGTCATGGAGAAATCCATTGATATGAACTACGATTATAAAATACTAATCTACACATGAAATATTATTTATATAATTATTATGGTACACTTAGAAGCATTTAGCATATGAGAATTCGATATCATGAGGAGTTTCACCTCGGTTTTCACTGTGGCTAACACGGTGGTGTCAGGAACAGATGAATTTAGAAAATACTTGTAGTGTAACTTGCCCTGTACGTATTACTTGTACGTAAAGCAGGTACCCTATACGCAACCCTCGTTTGTGATAAAAGCCAGTAAACTGCAATAATATGCGTAGGTATACAAAGACACAAAATTACTGAGTTAGGAAATTGGCGAAAGTAATACAGTATTATAATAAAATAAAAACGAAATTACGTCTACATCACGAGCAACACCACCGTAAAATAGAATTTGACTATAATATAATATTATAATATTATATTACACGTTATTATTATTATTATTATTACAAAATAGACGCTCGCCAACGTCGTTCGTATGTGGAGTTGCTTGGCAACCGCCGCCGCCGATTTTATAATATGTATATTGCAAACAGTCCATAACCAATGTTTATCTCTAGCTGAGTTTTGCAACACATTGCGTTCGCCCGCGCACGTGCACGGGCGCGCTGCATGTAGTCATGCCGTGAGTAGGTATATTAATGAACGGCAACGTTGCTATTTTAATGGTGCACGGGGAGTAGGGAAAAAAGTGAACGATTTAAATTTCGACGGGCGATAAGAAAATAACCATCAATTTATTATTTTATTATAATATTGTTGTTTTCATTTTTTTTCTGGACCACAGATTAAAGGGGAAAAACATATTAATTTAATACAAGCCACACGCGTACCTGTAATACGGTTAGAACGCGACGGCGGATATCGTAATAATAATAATAATAATAATAATATTCCATAGTATATACTCTAAACCTACAAGCCTTGGTGTGTATTAATTATTTTATTTTAATTTAAACTCGTTATGTCACATCGTAATAATAATAATATAACACAACGACACATTGTACTGATAGCCACGCTGACCTAACTGGAAAACGCGTCCCACCAACAGCTTATGTGTTTGCTCAAATAAAATCATTGTAAACGTCAAACCGATAAATGTGGTCCGAAAAAACACGTGTACCTACTACAGTCTACAACAACGCTACATAACATTGTCTGTGTTTGTTTAAGTATTGTTAAATGTCAGGCGTGTTACGTTTTTTAAATGTATTTAATACGCGTTGTTATCATCATAATATATTGTGTGATGTTATTACGTAGTGTGCAACTGTATAGAGTAGGGGCACATAATTGTTGAACGTCATATTACAGACACATATGCATACTGATAACCACCGATAACGTGTCTCCTCTTCTTTTATTATACATTGTATACTCGTTATTCCTACTCGAGTAATTGGTTTAAAAAAATATACATTTGTACCTAAAATGTTGAGTACATTTAACATAATATGTGTAGGATGTAATGATTCATAATTGTTTGGAGTATTTTTGGCAAAAATCACTTGATTAGTAACGTATACGTTAGTTGTCAATCGTCATTTAAATAATTTTACCACACATGGTTGTTAAAAGTAGTAATTAGTTTAAAAAAAACTGCAAAAATATTTTTGTAAAATATCCATATAAACTCTTAACTCTAAGAACTAAGCGGTCGCTTCAAATAAATATGCCAAAATTTAATAATACATTTTAAGACGTATTAGTTATTATAAGTGTTCCCATTTCAGTCAAAATTGATAAAGCAGCATTTCCATAATCACTGATAACCGATAAGCAACACATCCAAAATACAATCTTACCCTATATATTTGTTACAGTACGTGTAAGATGAAACAAGGTATATATTTTTATGAATTAAGAAACAAAGCACCAATCGTTCTACGATATAGAGTGTAGATTTTATTTCTACCCAAATACCCAATTGATCATAATTGTTAATTATTATAGAACAGTATTGCGATACTAATTTATAGTTACCTACTGTAGGCAGAAGAGTCACAAGCACACAACAATAATTTAGTCCTCTGTATTATCCGAACTTCCAGGTCTCCAGAATCATAAATGCATGTGAACTCAACCATTACTTCTAAACTAGTTTCTACAACGGTAGAATATTATATACGTATAGTATAAATAACATTATTCGGTGTTTATGTTCTAAAATCCAAAATTAAAATTAATACCTTATTATAGAATACAAGAGGATACAAGATGAAATAAATAAATAACTACAAACATCTATATACTGAACACTTGTTGTCGTTTTTTAATATATTTATTTAAAAAAATGGAAACTGAATTTTTTATTCAAATTAGTATGTGGTGACCATGGACTTGTTAAGTCATAATGTTATTTTTTACATTTTATTTATCCAAGTTTGAATAAATTTGTTGAATATTGTTTTAAAATAACAAACAAATTTTAGACTTACTTATTATGTCTATACGACTATACACTTATTATAATATTTATAATGTTCATGCTTTAATTCTTTTATTTTAAATTTTAGTGGAAGGGCAGTCATAGAGTATAATATAAGGTCAATGCGGGTTCAAGGAAATACTGAATGACATTGCTATAATAACGCGACGGTAAGCCCCTACGTTCAATATTCATTGAAACATTGTGAGGGTTTATTATAATACACGGTGAGAATTTATGGAGAATATTATTGTTGTGGTGCGTACTGCGGATATCCTCTTGCAGAAGAGGGTAACTATCCAAAAAATTGACCCCTATGTATACCTTTTTTAAAGAATATTTAATGTTTATGAGTAAAACTATTTAAAAAAAAATATTATTGAAATGTACTTATATATAATCATTGTGGGCCAATTTAGTATATATTTATGCAATTTAATTACAAAAAGATAGTGACAATTATTTGCCGTTATACCCATTGTATTTGTATGTATTGTTTTTCGTGGGCCACAGAAATTATCTCATGATATTTTGAAGACTATGGAGCTCAATATTCAGATAATACAATACGCATCTGTTTGAAATACTACCGAGAAAATGTACCAGGAAAAAGGCCTTTTTTTCTGAGAAATAATTACCAATAATGGGATGAGTATATTGGAAAAAATAATGAAGAATTAAAAGGAATTTTTTTTAAAAATTTTAGTTAGATTTCCTATTTTGTTATAAATGTTGATAGAATGATAGATGTCTTGTGAATAAACAAGTGGTATCTTATAATATACATGTATATTTAATATTATAAGAACTCTATACCTATTATTACCTATTACCTACTCTTTATAGAGTGAAAGTATATACATTGATTCTTGAGGCTATATTGTAGCATTAGTGGCGTGCTGCTGGTCCTGCATATTATAAGTATATAGTATCCGGGATACTGTATCCCTTACATAAAGTCGCAGAATTGATGACCACTAGTGCAAATTTAAATTTAACTTATCTGAAAAATTGTAAGACTATAAAATAGTGTAATCTAGAATATAAGATTGTGAAGTGTGATATAAGATTTCGCTTGTTTCAATTAAAATATTGAAATATTTATGTTGGCAATTTTACTAAGGTTAAATAAATATAATTTTATTAACCTTACTAAAACGTTTTAGTAAAAATTCGTCATACCTATATGATATTGTCTTAACCAATTTAGCAATCAAGCAATTTAAGAATATACTAATATTCAATACTTAATTTATCTATCAATTTGTGGGCATTCAATAATAATTTGTACTTGTAAAATTCTATATTTGTATTTAAATAAAATATGAATAAACTGTATATTGTTTATTGATTGTTTAAACTGAGTGTAAGGTGTACTCATATTGAAAACTGCGATTTAAATATTATGAACTTACAAAATATATGTCTTTAAATACAAACCTATTCTTATGTTTAGTCTTGAGTTTATTTTATACTATATTATAGTATATTTGGTAAATATACAAAAACTCTTTCGAAACAATAAATATAATATACCCTATAAATATATGGAATAAAATAACTATTTTTTTATGACATTGCTCTAATGCTATAATTTTTCGGACTATCCTTTTTTTCCTTAATTATTATACGAATTGGTTTAGATAATCACCTGTTGCGTTTTATGGGTCAACCGACAACAAAGCACCCGAATCGTTTATAGCTATTATATACGAATTGGTTGAACAAGATCCTATTTGTTTTTTAGAGTTTTGTTATCAATAATGTTGACATAATGCCTAACCTAACGCCTATATATATATAGATACAATATCCTATACATCGTCTGAAGGCATTTATAATAAGTTATTGTGAATATCAACTATAGCAGCCAAGGATATACTGTTGCACTGTCCGATAGAGAGAGGGTATAAATTATAGAGTATAACTATATATAGTGTATATTATATACAGTGATATACCGATATTGTAAATTTCACCAGTTAAATGAAAATTGTATTCCATATAATCTATATATATAAATTAATGTACACTGTATATTATGTCGCGATCAGTAGCTTATATATATACTCAAAAACTTCTCGACCGATTTTGACGACAATTTCAAATTATTCTTAGAGATATCAGGAAAGTTAAGAGAGTAGTTTGAACCACCTTTAAAAATCTATCAGGTGCTATTACGCTTCAGGCAGATTACCGGCCATATCTAGATTCAATTAGTGAAGTACGCACTGACGCCGATTTGCGCATGAACTGAGGCGGTTGGTACATTAAGACCGAGATGCACTTGTATATAGCACCATATTTTGTTTATTTTTCACGAGCAATGTCAATTTATACAGCTTGTTAATTATAAAATTATAAGCTATTTAATAAGTAAGGGTACATATATACTATATAGGCATATAGCTTTTTACATAATATTATATAGTCTGCACTTCTATATAGATTGAATTTCATTTCTATTTAGTTTCATACTATAATAATTGTATAATTGCACATGATAATTAGTTAAAGCCGTATAGGATTTCAACAAAACATTATTATACCTCAACAATAATAAAATATTAAACATTGGAAAAATTAAATTAAGTGTAAGATAATTTAATAATATTAGGGACAATATAATTATAAAATTGTCACTGAATATAAATGAAACTGTTTTTGTCTGGGTAGTGGGGGAAGGAGGTATGCAAATAATTCAGCCAGACCTTTAAAAGTACAACAAAATCTAATTTTTCGTATATGTTTAAATATGTTTAAATAATAAAGATATACAAGGATCAGCCACACAAATATATATATAACTTAATGTATTTTCAGTCAGATCTCTGTACAAGCAATTTGCCATACCTATTAAACGAGTCAAATAAAAGAAATTAAACAAGTTAACACTCATGAAAATGATTTTGGTAAACATTTCATAGAATATATAGGTTCTGCTAGTTTAGTTGTATGTCATTACATCTTAATTTTTTTTTTTTATATCTTAAATGAAAACTAAGTTTTTTATGTAATAAAAAAAGTTACATTTAATTACTCAATAGAAACTTTGAACTGTAGTCATAGTTATAGTTAGAAAATTCACTTTATAAAAGAGTTTAAGTAGAATTATTACAAATTTCGTATTTATTAACCTTTTGTTGTGTCTGTTGTAATTTATTTACACCCCCAACTATGTTTAATGGGGTAAATTAATCACTAATTTTTACATGTCAAATTTAATTTTCACCGTTATCAATCTGAATTTCTTAAATAAAATTAATACTATACTACATAGTAGTATAACCACATGAAAGTTATATTATGTTTTTTAGTAGAAAGAATACGATGTAAATAAACATATTAATAACAGAGAATGATAATATTACGTTGATAAGCGTCAAGTATGATAATAGATAGCTAAAATGAAGGAATTGGTTATTTTAAATTAATGATAACATTATTAATTTCTAAAATTCAAATTTAAATATGAAATCGTATATATTTACTGAGTAGTGAGTAGTGACTTAGTACTTAGTACTGACTCATCAGTACAAAATTGTAATATTATTAAAATTAAAATATTTTAAGTAATTTCAACTTTCAAGTTAGGGACCAGTGGATCAATAAAATCTATATGTTAAATATTAAATGTATCACTAAGTATACAAATGAAAAACATAGTTAAATACATATATTATTATACATCAGCAGTA
This sequence comes from Nasonovia ribisnigri, assembly GCA_027563435.1. Lineage (NCBI taxonomy): Eukaryota > Metazoa > Arthropoda > Insecta > Hemiptera > Aphididae > Nasonovia > Nasonovia ribisnigri. The sequence continues at coordinate 105,554 of JANEHU010001021.1, read as the reverse complement.
TGCATAACTACATAAATATACATTATTACTTTCTAATTTTTAATTAAAAGAAAAAAATAATCGTCACTTGGGGCAGATCAAGATTTACAACTATTTACTACGGTAAGCAATAAACAACATTTTACTCCATCAGTCTAGTTTTCCTTCAAAACTGGTCTAATGTTATTACAGACTTTCAACAAAATGTGATTAAAATATCATGAAAATATAATGAGAATCATAATTTTTTTATACATTTATAATTTGAAATATTTTTAACGGAATTAATAATAATATAATATAATATAATATACTTAATATATTATATTCAAGTTGAATATAATTCATAAGTAAATACAAAAATTGCTAAATACCTACAGAGTACCTAGGTATTTTGGTATATTTGCTTATCCAAAACAAATGTAGGCATAATATAATATTACAGGATGCTTCATGAATCTATTGAATGTATCCCTACAGATAAACCACAACTCAAAATTAATTTAAAGGACATTTTATTCCCCGGAACATTCAAATATTATGTATAATACCATAATTATAAGCTATTGTCTATTATATTACAATTGTCAATTAGAATATAAGTATAATAGGATATTTAAAATAATAAATGTGTGTTCATTGTAAAAAGTACTTAATCGTATCAAATTTATTTATCACAATATTGTTATCTTAATGAGGTGTTATTAAACAGCCACGTTGCAGTTATAACAATGTTGTCAATAATATAAAAGGTCATGGTGAAAATATAATTTTGTTTGGTACAAATTTTAAGTAAATAAGCGATTAAGTAGTCCTCTAATAATCGGCATGAAATAAAAGAAGTAAAGGCACTGAAGTTTGTTGGATTATAAATTACACGAATACAGAAACACTGAAGAGCTCACACAATTATATTATCATCTAATTGAAACCAAATTAGTTTTTAAGAGTTTCATAAACTAGTTGAACAACATAATGTTTCTACAATATTTAATATTGTTTATTTAAATACCTAAAGGCTGATGGCTGCGTGTATTATAATAGGTACCAATAATCTTTTTATTTTAATTAAAATACAGAAAATAATTTTTAATCTATCAATACCTAATTTAAATTAAAATAAACTTGTATACTTAAAGTACTCACATTTGTGTCTATAGTTCTACTGTAATTAGTATTATTTTTTGAAATACTATACTACTGTGTGTCTGTGTAGTATTTTTATTTCATTAAGGTCAACTTTTTAGTCATAATAGGAAAAATAGGTCAAAAATGTCCTAAAAAATTAAAAAATTCATTAAAAACGCCAAAAATGCCCTAAAAAGTATAAAATTTGCTAAAAATGTAAAAAATATTACAAAAAAATTTTTTGGTTGGAACATGGGGTACTTGTAACATATTTGTAGCTTAAAAGCATCGCGTAAGACATCCCAAGAAAAATATGCAAATGCATTGAAATCCGAGCCCTAATTATGATGTTTTATCATCAGTTTACAATTAAAAATGTATATATTATGGGTATATACCTAGGTGGTATACACTATACACAATATTATTATATCGAATTAAGTTATATTACTTAGTTGATTTTAGAAATCCAATTATTTTTGTTGTTGTTGTCCAGGTAAAGACAGCGCCAAATTGATGTTGTAAATTATAATCAACAATGTAAAATGTCCAACAAAAACATAGATGTTGGTCCTAAAGGTTTTGTTGCGAATGACTTAATGAGATATAATGGAGTTCGTTTTAGTATCCCTATGAGGCAGTATCAGATTAGTCTTATAGGTCATCCACGTTTATTTTAAAATAATAGAACCTAAAAGATGCTTAATAGAAAATCACACCTTCACTACCTATACTAGTACCTATATTATGTAGTATTCCAGATGACCCCTGAATGTGTGACACCACAAATGGTGCCGTGACCTTCTAAGCGCGACTAATATCAACCATACTCAACACCATTAAATTCTACCGATGGATGGTTTCTTCACTCAAGACTCCAGAGCCCTGACTATATTTAATATAATGCATCACTTGCACTTATTTTCGTGTCATAAATATAAGTAGGTATAGTAAAGAAAAAAAACTAACTAAGAAACGTAGGACGCTACTCGATATTTTCCACTTAAAAGAAAATGTATGAATCATAGATATGTATTAATAAGTAACCCTTAATTGTACAGGTATATACAGTATATTATACTATATATATATATACCTATTACCTAGTGGGAATTAGGTAATTTTAACATGTTATTTGTTTCTCTAGTGATAAACAAAGCGTTACGCAAAATCGGTTAGAAAATAAAAATATCTGTACCCAGCACAAAAACACATCTATGTTAAAAAGAAAGAAAACCAATAATGCAGACTTGTAGGCTAAAACAACTATAACTAATTTATTTTATGTTCTAAAGAAATTTAAAATACGTCATTGTATGCTAATCACTAATCAGTCTCTGTGCACGGTTCCGAAAATTGAAAATATCTCACGACCATAGTTGTGAAATAGCGAGTTTAGTAGATAATATAATGTCTATCCTCTTTAGTCTTTAGTGACAATCCTTGTACTTCTGTGCAAGTTAGAAGAAATATTTTTTGTAAGTAGTTATAAATAAAAACATAGGTCGCTACTTGTCTAAAGGAGAACAACTCTGGACGAAACCGGCATTGACAATTTTTTTTAAGACGGAACTATACCGAACTGTGCTGCGTCACTAGATAGAAACGCGACAAAATATGAATCAAACACTTATTATGAAAAAAAGATAAATTTACAACAGATATAATAAAATTATCCGCAGATATTAAAATATCAAAAATATCAAAAATTTGTAATTACCGAAAACGGAGATTTTGGACCGCAACGTTAACCAATAGCCATGAACTAATGACTAATTCCGCACACCTAATCGTGTCATGTATGACGTATAGTTATTATAATATTAAGATTTATTTTATCGTATTTTATATTATTATTATTAGCGAATGCTAAGGAATACATTGTTAGAAATCTCTTGTGGGCGTGTCCAAACTACACAGTGTTTTGTATATGTTTATTATACAATATATATAGGTACACAGCAGTGTGACACTAGTTCTTTGATGTTCCGGGTGTCAAGTTTTGTTATTTAATGAAGCGACATCAACAAAAACGCAATGTTGGTGGTTAGTGTGGTGGGGCACGAGCTGGGGATGAGCATAAAGACGACGGGTATGACGGACTCAGTGTAATAACTAATAACATTATGTACATAATAATTATATTATGATAATAATAAGTAATAACACATTATATTATTATATATACATATATAATATATTATATAGTGTTGGTAGCCAACGGGGTCAACGACATGTAACTTCATAGTTGTACGTATTATTTATAATAAATTAATATATGATTGTCGTATAGGGTACAGACTAGAAGGCGTATTATAGTTATCGGTCGACACGTTACAACTGCACTACCATCTTGCAAATGCACGTAAACGAATCGTAGTCGTAAAAATATTTCATATCTCCATGACCGATGACTTTAACCTAACTGTCGTACGCATAATAGCGTACACGTCAGAGTCATTGCGGACGCCGTCCGTCGTCACCCGAATTGTAAAATAGTGGCGATCTAAGCGAACGAAACAGCCCTGGGCCGCCACCGGCTACATTCGTAGATATTTTAGAATACGCTTATACACTAAAGTTGTTCACGCTCATTATATTATTATTATTATCATCATCGTCATTAATGTTGCGGAAAACGACGAAACAAACATTTTAGTCATCGAGATTCGAGGGCAACGCTAAGCCGCTACGTCACCAGTGCGATTGATGAAAAAACAATTTTTTTACCCGTGTGCTCTGAAGAAAAACAAATAACAACGTCTCAAACGACAACATCTAAGGTTTTGGTATATCAAACACGCATCGCAGAGCAGTATTGTATAGACATACTAAGCGGCGGCGGCGACGACTGTATACGACCTTGGCACCGTTGTTGAAATATGCCACCACCGCGACGACGACGCAGAGTCGCACACGCCACACACGACACACGGTCGGCGGCGAAATCACATCCTTGACGATCAGTTTATTGCGCGTCGATAATATTTCAACTTGTAGCATACTTATTATTATACACAAGTGTACACGAAATCAGCATCTATAAGGCTGTACATTGTAGTTGATGATGTTGCTGCCGAGGCGGTGTCGTGGACTCGTGTGCCCCGTGCCGAGAGACGACGACCGAACGAATCAGCTGAGCTACAATAATAATAATAACAATAATACCCACCGGCCTGCCTAATAACAAGAACCCGGTGGGATAACGAGTTTTTATGCGTTTCTACGGACGTTCGTCCGACGACCCGGCTGACGCGGTCGTTCAACGTGATTTTTTTCTCGTTTTCTCGTTTTATTTAATTCCCTTCAATGTCGAACTAGGGCAATGCACGTTTGAACCAGTTGAAAAAAAATCATATTGAAAAATTGAAATTCGTTTGAAATTATTTATATGTTGGTAATGTTTAATAATTATTTGTTAAATATTATTATTTTTTTATATAATATTATAGGTAATACTTGTTATCAACCCGTTTGCCTAGTGTTCAAGCAGTGCAATGCATCAACTATTTTATAACAGTATAATATTAAACACAAAAAAATACCTATGCACGATGCGCATAATATTATATTCGTTAGTACTATTTCAAAAAGTATAATATAATACTTGCATTTTTATCATGTGTCGTCTGAAATTCGCAGTCTGTATATAAATTTATCATTGTTGGCCACAATTATACAATAACGCCACAGGGGTCCAACTCGTTCAGTGGAGCCCATTATTTTCTTGAAGATTAAAATAAATAAATATGAATACTTACAGCCTTATGTAATAAACAAAATGAAGCGACAATAATGCACGCAATAATATTTAATATGTATATAAAGCCGCACGACAATTTTACCAAGGTTTTACTTGGATCTCACAAGCCTAACAATAAATGCATTACGCATTAGTACCTACATTGCTATATTGCGAACATAATGTACTATATACGCATTTAGACACCTAGGTATATACAAACAATTATTTCATACAACATTTATTATTAACTGCCACTGAGACTGACTGTCGTTCTGTCGAAATTTCGATTTGCGGTTAGTCCACGAAGTCGAGATTTACTTCCGGAACTTCGTGGCACTGCACTCGCGAACGATGGCGAAAACGGTTCGATAGAAAATAGTCGTAGACGAACGCGGCGTCGAGATGGACATAAAAAAAATCCAAAGGAAAATCAGACGATGACCCTTGTTTGGTTGTTATATGATTGACGCAATTAAGCCCAACGGAAAATATGACAGTTATCAGCTATTCGCTAGCTTCGAGTAAACGTATACCGTATGCAATGAATAGGGCACGTGGTCGTCATTGCTGAGCTTACCGCCGTGGTAACCGGCGTATAGTGGCTCGCGGGCTTACCTTACTATGGAATTTGCGGACGGACGCGATTGGAAATAAATCGGTTGCGACTTGCGAGTTTACAAAACCACGAGTTATGATCGCAGCAAGCACGACCAATCTTAAGATCTTAATAGACGACGTTGAGTTGTTTACGGTAGTACTGGCGGCGTACGGGTAACTGCGATAATATTATCTGTTCGTTATAAAACGGCTGTTACATCCTTCTCCTGCCTGCACAGATCGTAACACCATTCACGTTTATTTAATCTTTTTTTCGTGTCCACAACTCACGAGAGCGTTGTGTGTACGACGAAATCCAGTGACATATTATATTCCGATATTTTACCAATCGTCTTCGCGTCGTCGTACGCGAGTTCGTTCTTCCTATATAATATTATATTAGAGTAAATGCGAGTGGCGAACGCACGAGTCTTGATCACTTCTGACCCAACGACACATGCCGCGAGTTTCCCGAGAATTAACCAAGTCAAGGTAGGATGCACTAAGTCACCTATATATTATATTAATCGCTGTAAGTCCTTCGTATACGAATGTACAGTACCATACATCTAACACGCTCAGAACGACGGGTTTATTTATAAATATAATTTATTTTATTTACATATTGCTATGAGTGGGTTTGGTCCTAAATCTTAGTAAAAGAATCGAGCATACGTAACCGCAGGAGAGCTATATTTTGTTGGAAAATAATTGGTTGGAATATACAAATTCGGAAAATTTCTGAACTGTATATTGATTTGTAAATATTTTTGGCGAAAAATTACCTATTATTGATTAAAAACTATTATGTATTTCAAATAGGTAAAATAAAATATTTTTATATTTTAATAATATAAAAATATTCTATTTTCTAATGAAATATTTTCCGTGAAAATAAAGTTTCTGAAAAATTCGATTCAGACAAAATATTGTTCAGTATATTACACTATTACAGTTCCAACAACATATGTTTCAAGCAGAATATTTTCCATACAATTACGTTTCCGACATAATATATTTCAAACGAATTTTGATTCCAAAGTAATATGTTTCAATAAAAATACAGTTCCAACAACATGTGTTTCCAACCGGATATTTTTCAAAAAAAAAATACTGTTCCCAATGAATAATTATCCAACTTTTTATGCACGCCCGAGTTTTATTATAACACTGTAACATATATTAACATAAAGTATTATTGTGTACTATCGTCGTAGCCGACCGGTGGCATAATATATTTTGTGCGCTTTAGTGTAAGTTTTAACTGCGCAAGTGTGTCCGATTTGGTTTGCGGCGCAGCCGATTCGAACATTGTCGGTGTTCTGATTAACAACATGTTTGGGCATGATTGTTGCGCAAGTGTACACAGGCACGCGCTTTGAATACCCCAAAACGCACTATATTAAATAGATGATTCACAATACTATATAAAATATTTGTATTAAATATTAATTAAATCATATGTGTGTAAAGACGTAGAGTACATACTAATTAATACGTATCAAATACTGAAATACCTATAATGTAATAAATTAATACATAATGTATATTAGGTAAATTAACGCTTATTATTAATTATTATAAACAAATAAAACCTCAAAATATGAAATAATATAATTCAGAACCGTATATCATAAGACATAATGTCCAATTAAAAATTTCCAAAACAGTAACTACATCCAAAATGTATTTCAAAGAAGACTTGACATTGGACCGCGACCTAATAAGCAACGACGATAAAGTAAAGGAAGCATTTGCCATTTGAGTAATTCCGAGTGCCGTGGCAGATTATATATTTTACACTTTAACGATAATTTAACTGTTAAAGCAAAATTATGCTTTGATTGGATGTGTTAATTATGAATTACGATCTTGTGTACATTAAAGATCCATTAAATTAGTAACAGTTAATGACTTTAAAATCAAAGCCATCATTTAAGATTGAAAAATTAATGCAAAATCAGTAATAAGAATTTAATCAAGAAAAAATAGTTTAGTTTTCATATTCAAATTACGAGTTTTCCGTAATGCACGTGAAAGGGTTATAAAACGAATCGGGCCATGGCCAATGTGCTCAAAATTAAAAATCCTACGCCCAGAGTTTAAACTCATGCTTATAAAATTTTCGAGAATGTCTCTTATTTGAACCTACCTAGTTAAATTATTTTCCATATGCGACCGAAATAGCTGATTTTGTTTTAGGCAACATAGATTACATCCAATTAACTCATGTTTTCTTGTTATTATGGACTTTTTGAATACCAATTGTTTCTTTTTTTTCCTTTTATTTTTTATTTACCTCGTCTCAAGTCCAACACTCGTGGTGGCACTCTATCGGTCGCACGGGGCAACACCATACCCGTTGCCCCGGTGACGGTATACGATGCCGTTGGCAGGGAAACGGCCCACGTTCTCGGACGCGCTCGATGATGACGTCGCCGGCCAATAACGCGGCCACGAGTTCTATTAGAAAAGGACATACCAAACAATCGAAGAATATACAAAATTATTGTCTCCAAAGAATATCAACTTCTATTAATTTTTTCAATGATTTATTTATTTCATTCAATTTTGAAACGTTATCAATGTTAGCAATTTATTAAAATAATATGTACATAGCCGTATAGTGTCCTATGTAGAGCAGTAATTAAATTAAACTAATATCTATCGAAATGTGTTATTTCCAAACGTATAAACTATTCAGTAGTAATCAGTAATAATTAAATCAGATTAAATTAAATATATTGGATTACATTCAATACTAGGCAAACCTGGCAAACTCATATTGGCTATATTGACAAAATACTAAAAATGTGATTAATTTTTTTCTCAGCCTTTAATTGTGCCAGTAGTAACCTAATCGACAAAAATATTATATTAGACGGTTATAATGTAGTTCAATAGTTATGTCTGTCCGTGACTCGTAACAGAGTAAATCAAAAAAGTAGAGCGGGAACGGCCTATGGAATAATGGAACGAATAGACATGGGTTTGGTTTTTTTTATTTATATAAAAAGAAGTCTGTATAGGTTATTGTATTCTTTAATGTAGTCCAATTTCCTATATTATGTGGAGAAAATGTTAGCAGAACGTCGTTCTAGTTGAGTGAGCTCGATGTGGGTCATCGGGCAGAATAGAATACATTTGATTAAAAACACTTACGATCCTCGGCTGATCGTTGAATTGTGTGTATCGCCTACGATTCTATAGTTACACGTGCAAGTCAACGTGGACTGTGTGTTTGCGATTAGAGTAGGTAGTAGGTATACTTTTGTGTTCAGTAAATGTACAATATTATTATGGCGGAGTACAAGGGGGCTCTGGGTGGGGACGAATACTCAAAAACATATCATATTAAAGCATGTTATTATGGTTGTGTAAACTAGACAGATTTTTTTTGTGTTACTGCTAGGTATATCAATATAAAATAAAAACGTAAAAATTATATTATATACATTTAGACATAATTTATTAAATCTATAGTAGAATCCGCTTGAAATTCTGTTCAATGTCTCTTTTATATTATGTATCTTTTAACTATTATTATTAAACAAATATAATGTAATCACACTTTGGATGCTATGCTTAAAATTTAATGAAACTCGCTTTAGTATCATGGTTTCAGGATAATTTTTTATCGCTTATATGGCTGTAATGCTGTATATTATTAAAAATAAACAACATTAACAAAATAAATACGATGACGAACACGTGTTCAAAGCAGGGGTTGAACTCCATGTTGTATAAACCATAAAACATTATTTTCTTAATTTGCTAGTTGTATTTATGAGTCAAGGATAAGGACCTATAGATAATAATGTGAGATGATATTTGAAATGCTGTGTAAACTGTAAACGATTCTTTCTTTATTTATCGAATAACCATGACCAGATATGGAGTCCTCTATATATATATGTGGTTCTGGCTGAAAGGTCATCTCTCGCATTATAAATATCGTAATGGTATTACATTACATTTGACCGTAGTCTTACAAATGTGATTTAAAAGTATTAAGCTATAAGATATGATTGTATATCCGTAAAACGAACACATGCAAACAAAGACTATATTTGGTTAGTAAAAACCAATTAGTTGGCTGTATGCGTTTATATATTTTAATAGGTATGCGAATTGTACACACCTACGTATTTATTGTATTTAAATTAATTATGAATTTAGCTAACAATAAGTTATTACGTATTATACTAAATATTTATATCACTTATTAGTTATTACTTATTGACGAATAGAAATAAACGATAGTAATAATTATATGATTATATTATGGCCTATAATAAACTAATACTTAAAAATTGAAGTAGATATGATTTAAATATTCAATTTGTCATTAAGTAGTGTAAACAAATACGAGTTAGTAAACCAAGTTTCAATTTTATTGAAATTTAAAATATATTTTTCCAACAGCCAATACTTGGTACTTATGTAATATGTATATAGAAATAGGTAATAATAACTGAGATCAAAGTTCATGCAAAATAAACAAACTGTATTTTCAAATTTATTACCTCGAGATTGCTGACGACCTGACCAATCTATTTGTCTACCATGGTTACGTAAACATTACGTATGGATTTAGACGGTGCAACATAAAGTGAAATAAAAAAACAAATATTACAACCCGCGTAGCTCACGTAAAAAAATTCGTGTAATTGTGACCAAATCGATCGCACTAGTCAAAATTCAAAAATTAACGAATCACAGATTTCCCGTTTTTGATTCGAAAAAGGGGTTAACTCAACCGCGACTCCGGCGGAGCGTACGCTGCCAGGACCAACGCGGAATGACGACTACGGCGAGACTGTGCGTGCGTGGGTACCAGCTGACGGTCTGTATACCGAGTACCGACAGAAGTTGGCAACGGGATGGACTGTTTAACAAACTTTATGACGTCACCGCTTCACCCCCACTCCATTTCGTTCTCCACTACAACATCAGCCCCCCCACCCCGACACGCGGACACATGGACGCCACAACGTCACAATAAATTCCGATGATGAAATTCTTTAGTTAAAAAACTATGTTTGGTCAATCGCTGTTTATTAATTATTAATTGTTTACCTCGTTTATATCATTACGATTATAGGTATTTATGTGACTTGCGAAATATCTGGTACCAATAAATAATAATATGCAGAACAATAAGATTCTTTTTATCTTGTTTGTTTTATGTGTAAAACCAAATCACACGTGTTAATAATAATGATAATAATAATATAGCACCAAAATACAACAACAATAATTTATATATTCTAATTTTAATTTTAATTACCTTCACTCTACGATGTTTTAAATTAAATTATCCAACTATTAATTTAGAGTTAGTAGGTACGTTTCAATGTTTCGTAAAATGTTAGATTCTGATACCGAGCGAATCCACTGTACCCAGTGAACTAAGGTACCTTTTGGCTCAGTACAGTATAATATTATAGGAGTACCTGTAATATTATATTTTTTATACAACGTACGCTGACAGCTAGGTCCATAACTAGAATTTCAATATTTGTACACTGATATTTTAGAAACCTATTTATTTTTAGTTGTATCTGTTTTTATAATTTGAGTAAAATTAGTTTTAAACTTCTAAGTCTAAAATACTTTGAACTATATGACTTTAACAATGGTTGGATGAACGATGCATGGTTAGTTGATTACATTTTACAACGTTTATAATATTCCATCTATTTTATACTATATTAGATTACCTACACTATTATAGTTTTGAGTATTGAGACTTGAATTTTGAATAAAAATATGTTATTGCAATTCTTTGTTTTTGGTATCTTTAACTTTATTATTTATACTTATTATTCATTTTCTTATAGAAAACAAATTAAAATAAATTGAAAATGTAATATGCCTATATTTAGCTTAAGATAGAGCCTAATATTAGTCTAAATATATGTCATTATACATAAATATATATGTATATACTATATATGTGTCACTACATAATATATGTGTATAGAATAAGATAATTTAAGTAAAAGTTAATAAGTTTCTAACAAAAAGCGTTTTTGAAGAAACCTTGTTAGGCCTGTGAATATATAATGTAAAAATTTGAATTGGTAATTCTCATAAAAATTTCTTGTGGCTTTATGTTAAATTTTTTTTTTTAAATTTTACTAAGAAAAATTTAAGAAGAATCTAATGTTACATTTTCAAGTTTTGAAAGATGGTAAATGATAGTAACAAAAAAAGGATATACATGTATAAAACCAATACATTTATATCACTCAGCTCAGAATTAAAAGTATCTTTTGTGATAATTTTGATTATTATTTTCTCTTTGGAGTTCAATATAAATAGTACAAATATAATAAATTTAGAATATTGACATTCAACAATTGAACAATAGATGATTCATGTTTTGCATAGTTGGAACAGCTGTAGTGGCGTAGACCCTATTAATAAATAAAAAAACAAAATTTCAAATTTGTATTGCTGCATATTAGATAAGATTGCTTTTTAATGGTGGTGAAAGAGGTGAGGTATGTATGCTTTACTAGTTACCACACCTATAGGATTTGACTTCAGTGCCACTGTATACAATTGTTATTGAGTAATTTTTTACTAATCTTAATATTAATTAGGTATAAACTATGAATAAAAAATCTAGATATTTTAAGTAAATCTAAAATTAATACAAAATTAATTACATTAATTAAAGATTTTAAAACATTTGAAAAATTCATTTTTATTGTTTTCAAAATGTTTTTTTTTTTTTTTTGGATTCCCAAGTGAATGAATTGAAAACAATTGATTATTAAAGAGTTATGGATAGGCAACTTTGAGTATGATTTCGCAGTAACTGTGTGGAATGTAAATATGAATATTAGTGAAAAACGCAAGTAAATGTTTTCGAATTTGATACACGGTGTGTCAACACGCAAGAATGTAAATATGACATGTTAATATAATAATATTACTATACATCACGGCTATTGCTATAATTGTTCTATGTGTAATCTGCAATTTGAAAAAACAGGCATTTTAAAAAATTGTATCATAACGCAAAAGATAAATCAGTAATTAATATGTTATACCGAAAACAGAGTAGGTATAAAAATAAGGATTTTAATTTTGTATATTTTATAATATATTTTATTTTATCAGAAATACTTTTAACCTTATTATTATAAATTTTACCCAAAGTTAATCTATTGGAAATTTGTCATAGTACTTTGAGCTTATTATAATTCAAATTTGTTGAAATTATGTAAAAATAGCTAAATTACTATATTTATATTAGTATGAATTAAGATTAATAGCCCAGTTCATTTTTAAACGATTGACATCATAATATCTCATAATTTTTATAATAATGTGCACAAGACAATAACACTTCAAGAGATATTTATTTTGTACCATAAATAAGATTAGAATGCTTTAAAATATTTTAGATTGCCTAAGACTTGAGATTTTCACTTTCAAGTTACTTATATAAAATATGCATTTTTTAAATTGTACATTTTGGGTAGCCCATGGCACTGCAGAACTGGATTTGTCAAACAAAAATACGTAAATAAATAATTAAAATGTTTAGTTTGAAATATTTCAGTACACTAGTATCTCATTAACAACTATTATCACGGCGTTTACTAGTTAATATTATAATTTGTTGATACAGACTTTCCGATGTTTAACAATAAATTATTATATTGCTATTATTATGGATTATTTTTATAGTTTATAGTCTCTAATCACGCTTTTTCTTTCTCACTCTCTTACTCTCTCCCGCACACGCTCACTCTTCGGTTGTCATGGCTTTGGTGGAACGGCATTAAAAATGTTTGGCGCTCAAAAATCTATATATTAAGAGCTCTTTACAATAAACCACAGGAGGTGACGCCACTACAATAGCTTTTTACCATACAGTTCATATATTTTAGAGTATAGACATAGAAGAAACAAAACCAGAAAAATAAGATAAAAATGCTTTAGTAAATAAATATGTAATAATTTATATAATAATATGATCATTTATTTAGTGATACATTAAATAGCATTTTTATACGTGAATGTTATGGTAGTGAATCAAATTACCATACCAATATCTTTGTAGAAATAATGACTAATTTAAATTAAAAATAGTTACCTAATACAATTTGTATATTACTTTACTTAACTATAATATTATACATTGGTACGTTTTATCAAGCCAATCTGATAATATGTGCTACATATTAATTACAGAGTTTCGTGTTTTTATAGGATAAAATGTCTCCCTTTGTGTTGTAGATGCTTTAAATAAATTAAAACCGATTTTCAAAACTAAAGTTCTTCTATGAAACCAAAATCGTTCAGTTTCGTCAGGCCAATTGGGTCTAAATAACACCGTTTTGTATTCTATGATTGTGGTCCTCAATATAACATGGCTATATATTTAAGAGAAATTGAAGATACTTATAAAGTGAACATTATTTTATAGAAAAAATACCAATAGAGCAATATGCCAATATCCCTACTCCCGCCACAAGCTTTGCTTACAGGGAGTAGCCGGAGTAGGTATCAATTTAATATGTAAATATTAAAATATTATATAATAATATGTACCTATGTAGTATATTGTAGTATATTGTAAGTTGAAATAATAAATAAATAAATATGAAATGTTAGGAATAATAATTCAGATTAGTATTCAGCATAAATAAAACTGCAGCAATAATATAATCACGCTTCTGTTATATGCACAAAACCATTTTCATTGTAGCTCGGTGTTATTTATAGTTGTATTAATATTGTATATTATACATGTTGGTCATAGTGTCTATAAATTTCTATAGCGGTTCCCAAGGCAATTTGCTTGGTATTATGGTTAGGAAATGATAAACGTTTGTTGAAAACATGAGCCCATTTCATTTTATTAATGGTAATGAATGCATAATGATTGACACAGTCAAGAGCTGTAATTATATTTTAGTTTTTTACTATTATATGTAATTAAATTTAGTAATATATCAGTTGTTGTCATTATACGCACTATTAATAAAATTGATTTTTATAAATTATTTATTATGAATTGTATTACAATTTGAAATTTAAATATAGTTATTTATTTCATAATATAGATCGGTAAAATTAAAATATATTTAGGTGTCTAGCTTAACTAGTTTATATGTTTAAATGTTTATGTAAATGTTAATGTAATAAGGTATTGCAATTTACCTTTCTTAATAGCATGTGAATAGAATTTATACTGACCTACAAACTATTTTTTTTTAAATATATAGTATACCTAGATAAAATTTTATTGTAACCAAGTTAAAAACATATCGTTTTAAAAACCACATGTTTAAAAATTATGAATTAAAATTTTAAATTTGTTATTAATCATTATTAATAAATAAAAATAACAACATAAAATGCCTATACTATACGCCGTAAACATGGTTTATCTATAATATTATATAATATATTATTATAAATTATAATATAGTTCTAAGACCTGTATCGTTACAGACCTAAGCCAATAATCTATGTTGCTGTGGTTTCTAAGTTGTAATAATAACAATGAAAAAAAAAATATTATTGTTAGATTTTTGGTAATCTAGTATTATTTTACAGAGACACATTTATCTAGATGTTGACTCCCTTGGTTAAGCTTTTATATCATTCCTATTAACCCTTAAAAACAATAAATGTCAACTAATTGGATACATTAACTTATAAACACTCAACATTTTATATATACATATTAAATCTTCAGGTTTCTTCATGATAAAATAATTGGCTAATTTAAGGCTATACATGCATAGATTTAGTTAACGTTTACTATCAATAATTTTTTTCCAGTAATGTGAATGATCTGACATAATATATTAATATAACTATATAAAATCCTTCAAATTATGCCATTGCTTATATAGCTGTAAATCTCTGTGGCTTAATACTCTATAGAAGTGATTTGATGAACAAAAAAGTAACATATTTATAATATTATGAAATATAATATGTATTATCATATTTTAACTATACAAAGAATTTTACATAATATTTATTATACTTAATTAAAAAAATATTTGAAATATCGTCTTAAAATACGTTAGGTAGTGCTAGTGCACTTACATATAATTTATAAGCATGCATAAGAAGATGTTTCTATTCAAAATATTTTTTAAATTGTTTTAAAATTATCAAAACAGTTTATTATTTTATTGCAATTACGGATGTGATTTGCAATCACATAACTAATTTTGTCGATATCGAATCAATCGGGGGTCTCAGAACATCAAAAACATAATACCATTGATTATAAATACTAATGATAATACTAATTATGTACACTGCATATTAAACAGTGTTTAATAAACACTCGTGCTGTACACTAATATTCTATCTCAGTGGACGGTATCATCAGACGATACGATGTACCTATTTATTAGTTATTATACAGTTAGACAAAAGCTTCAGTGATCACTGATCAGAATGAGATGACTGTGGTGCGAACTTGCTGCGTTTGCTTGCTGGTGGCGGCCTCTGGTTGGTCACGGCCCGCGGATGCTGACTTCGTGCTAGGCATTGAGACAGTGCGGCGAGTCACTGCAACTTCAAAGGGCATTCTTCGTACCTAGGTGGCATAGGAGCAATTGAGGGGGGGGGGACTTGGGATGGCATAGACCCTTCAATATAAAAATTATCCTCTCAAAAATTTGTATTTTAATTGAAGTATTAACTAGTAAATCCTTCATTAGTTGTCTAATCAGTAATCATTTACATAATTCAGTAAAATCGTTTGAAAAAATTATTTTCTAAAGTTTAAACAACGAATAATTATTTGTATGTTTTCCATAGTAAATATAGGATCCACCCCAGAACCTAATATCGTCGTGTTTGTCTATCCGACCGTCCGTTAGCTACCAGTAAATATTAAAGATATTAAGATTTTATAACGGAACTATTCAAAGTAAATTCATACTATAGCCAATACTAAACAAATAGGTAGGTACCAAAATATAAAGGTTACCAAATTCTTTTTTCATTTTACTTAATATATGGAATTACCTATATAGCTTAATTTGTTGTATTGAAATACGTTTAAAAACCTAACTTGTTTGATTCATTAATGGCACAATTTTTTTTTTAAATTTAAAATTAACATTCAAGAATAATTAATAAGCTAATAGTAATTCCCGAAACAAAAGTTTTAAAAATCGTATTGCTATAGGCAGCTATAAAGTGTTTGAAATATATAATATTCATTTTAAAAAGTTTTACCTATAGATTATAAGACTGCTAAACTGCAAACCCTAATATCCTATTATAATTTACCCAAACAAATGTAAAGGTGAAAAGATCTAATTTATTTTTGACATTTAATAAAGAAAAAAACTAAAAAATGAGGTTTGTATGTGGACACGTAGGTACGCCGAGTATTTCAGTAACGACACGGAGGCCATCATATTATGACGGCTATCAAAATAATATGGAGACGCCTCCGTGCTGTATCTGTTTGCTCAGCCGTTGTTCTGCGTTCATGAAGCCTTACTAGATATCATTTGGAATGTGACGTCATGAACCGGTTGTTGCCACTGGACGTCGACACTTGCGGCCTGTTGATTCATAATCAGGAAATGTATTGCTTAAAATTAAAAAATCGACCACGTGGCATTTTGAAAATTCTGTGCGTTGAATTCTTTTCGACTTGGAAGTATGAAATCGCTGAGCAGCGAGCGCGTGTCGTACGTGGCTCGCCAGCTCGGCGTTTTGCTCGTTTACGTTCGTGCCCACGTGTCGCGGCTGCGTATCTCTGATCGTCACGGCCGCGTTTGGTCACTACGGTAACCCGTCCGCCGTGTACTCGTGTCACACCTGTTTGCAGGGTATGTCGTGGCTGACACGTTGTACCAGTGACTATATGACCGTATAATGCCTATTATACGCCCTTTACACACATTACCGGTGTACAGTATTCGTGGCGGCCGTCAAACGACGACCCTTCGGCCTCTGAACACTCGAAAAACCAGCCCTGGTTTGGTCAACACGCACCACGTTACTGAATCCTTCTGACCCATGTCGGTGAACCACTATCATGTCGGTGGCGTACTTTTGACCGTGCATTAACCACTATCTACCGTATCCAAAGCCCCAACCATATTATTTATTTATTTAGTATATATTATACTAAATAGTAAATTATAATATAACATGGTTTGGTGATTTTTTTATTTAAATATACTATACTGAAGATACTAAACTCATGCTGACAGTCTCATTGCGTTTTTAACAGTATATCGTCAGTATTATTTATCTCTCCTTCAATTCAACTTCTATTTTTTACTAATATTTATAAATATAATGTAGGTTAGGTTAGGTTAGGCTGGGTTTTCTATGATATTATATACAAGTACGTAATATATTAAACAAAACCATTTTATTGAATTTCATATAAGTATATAACTGAAGAATTATTTGTTAGTTAGGTAAGTTGATTTAGATTTTTAACTACACATATACTTAGAAAAAATGGTTTTTTTTTTGGAATAATTAGATATTACATAATATCTTAATATACCTACAATTATTTATGTATTATAGTATAATATAAAAATAATTACACGAGTACCTATACTAAATAAGTATACTTATAATATAACTGCTCTACAACATGAAGACTTCATGATTTCACAATGATTGATGCATAAACTGTTAGTTTTAATTTTGATTATACTATCGATCTAAGGCAATATGTTTCACCTTTCACTCTGTATAGTGTATACATTATGAAAACGGTTCCTTCTCGAGAAGAAACATAATGTTCGTGATGTAAAATAAAAATGTATAATCATTATAAATAATAAAATTCACAAACGCGTGAAATTATGTATATAAAAATATATTTAACCTTTAGTCGAGATAATATTCCATGCGAAGTGCATATACCTAAATAGACAGATAACACTCGGTATAATCACAATAATGTGATGAGTCAAAAGTTCAGTAATTCGAACACATCCGTCGAAAACAGTCTACGAATAAGGACAGTTAAGATATCCGGGTTGAACGAAATCACAAAACAAAAACAATTTCAAAGTTAATAAAAAAAACCTTCACACCCACCCTCACGAAACACTTTAACGATTACAACATTATTCGTGCTGAGGTGCAATACGCAATGTTATAACTATTTTTACAACAAAATCATCGGTAGGTTAGGTACAATGCGATGGGTTACGAAACGGTGCGCCGCCGCGGCCTTAACCTTCGCTGTGCTGTGTGCGGTCACACCCCCGTTGACAGCCGTCAACGTGCTGGCAATCGAACCGTTACCGGCCCGGAGCCATTGGACGTTTATGCGGGCGGTGCTCATGGCGATGGCCACCGGTGGCCGTGGTCACAACGTGACGGCGTACACACCGTTCGCGTCATCGTCGGTGGTCACCGCTGACGTCTGCAACGGCGGCCCGATCGGTTGCGGGTACGTGGAAATACCGTTGCGGCTTGGCGTGCCGAACAAGGTCGCGCTGGACGTGAGGACGGCTGTCGCCGATTTCGCAGACCAGTGGCGGTTCGTGGGCATCGCCGTGGACAAGAGTCGGACGGCGTGTGGCCTGCTTGACCGCATGGCAGCCGCCGGCCACTTTTCCGGCGTCCGGTACGACGTGGCCGTCGTCGAGCTCGTTTCGTCCGAGTGCACGTCCCGCGTGTCCGGCGTCCTGGGCGAATTGCCACTCGTGTACGTTTTCCCGTCGCCGATGGCCTCGTGGGTGGAGGCGAAAGCGCTGGGCACCAGCCCCGGCCCGTCGTTTGCCAGCCGGCTGTTCGCCCGGTACTCGACGCCCGACACGTTGGCCAGGCGGCTGGAGAATGCGTACGGCTGGACCGTGATGACGGCGTTACAATGGTTTCACGAGCGAGATGACGATCAGGCCGGTTACCGTAAGCCGGCCGTCACGTTCGTCAACACGGACCAGACCGTCGAAAAACCCGTGCACGTCGTTCAGAACATGATAGGCGTCGGCGGTGTACACCTGACGCCGCCCGAGCCAATACCGTCGGTAAGTAACGTTTAGAAGTTGAGTCTTTTTAAGCACAGAAACGACAGAATTAAAAACGGAAACGACACTTATTGTTTTTGATTGAAATTTGAGATCGCTAAAGTTTAGATACCACAATTTTTATTTTTTTAATACTTTTTTTAAACTGTCAACAAAATCAATTTGATAACTAATGTTAACTATTCAAATTTTTTCGACGTTTGAATAATTTTATTTAGATTTATTAACTTATACTAACATATAACTAGGTACAGTACAAAATTTAAAACAGACTAATTAGGTACAGCTGAACTTTATACTGAAGCAGATAGTAACGAATAAACATGCAATAGTTGAAATGATTAATGAATAGATTAGAAATAGGTACGAAATCGCCAGCGCCCAGCGAAATGGTACGGGCGTCCAGCCGTCCAGGTTGGTAATATGGTACATGCCAGTGACTTAGGAGGGGGATGGTAAATACCTACCAAAGCAGGTAATTTACTATATTAATATAGTGTTAACTCTTACACTTGATAGTGTTAACTCCTACACTAGGTACTAGATAGTGTTAGCTCCTATGCAAGTTTTTATTAAATGAAAGTTTGAAAAAAATTTGATTTCTATAAGATAAACATATTTATTTTTTTATATCAGTCTTATTGCTTCATATTATTCAAAAACAAATTCAGGAATAAAATAAAAAAACATTCACCGCTTCGCTCAGAATCTAAAATAAGGAAAGCGGGTAAGTGGTTTCTCTCTGCTATACAGTTATATTTACAACGAAAAAGGATTCTGAGCTGAGACGGTTTGTCAGTCTAGGATATTTTATATTACCTATATTGATACTGTTATCACTTATTATTAATACGGTAGCCGGTGAGTTGAACCAATACGGCAATACTATAAAATTACAACAAAATAATTAAAATCGTTATTCTTAGTTATTTTTACTTAGCGATTTTTTTCACTCAACATTTTACTCAAAATTTCATTCGACATTATAAATAAATTAAAACACAGAAAAGTGACGGAATGTTCTTAGCGGTAGTAAAGCAACGACTAAGGTGTGCTTATTGGTATCTACATTATATACGCTGTGATTAAATTTTATCAGTCAAGATTAAATTATCTAGAATTAAAAAAAACCCGGGCCGCAACTCGTCTGTACTCAAAATAAATACGGGCCGCAATTAGGATTAGACCTTTTTCGTAGATATCTTTGGACGCAACTAGTATGCAGCCAATTTCTCAAGGATTTTGGATGGTTTTTTATTGTTATTCTGAAAATTATCATGCCATTTGAGCCGACAGTTATCATATCATCATTTATGAATTTAAATAATTTATAAATTATGATCAATAGTTTTGATTTGTGATACCGCATGGGTACTCACATACTACGCATTATTAAATTCTGATCATAATTTTTAATTAACTTTGATTTATATATTATATATTATATAAGCACTATATTATAATGCTAAATAACGTAGTAGGTAGGTACAAAGTTTGAAACACAAACTGAACTGATAATTCAATTTTGTATTAAACATGATACATTTTGACCAAATTAATAAATTATATTAATTGAACAAAAAGAAGTCATTTATAAATGGGTTATTATATTCTAACAAATATAAATAAATTAAAATAATCAAAGGCAAGAATCCAATCTTCTTATTGACCTATAACCTATTGTTATCAAGAAGCCAACAGTAATGACAGATTTAAAAGTAAAAATTTTGACGGCGAACTTAAAAGAAGAGTCTAATCGACTCATATGAATGGGGGAAGAGGTAAACTATAGTTTAGTCAGCTATTCCAAAGGCTGGAATTTTAAGATATTCTACCTCAATTGAAGTTGGAATTACATTTATAGTTAAATAAATATATATATACGTTAAATAAATAATGATATCCAAGATAGTAAGATAATAATATATTGAGAGTATTAAAATACTATTATTGTAGATATTTGAAATGCCATATTATTACTTTTGTTATTATACTTAAAAAAACATTTTAACATTCCTTTTTTTGATAACATAATACCTATAATTTAAATATTCATATATTATTTGGATTATAATAATATAGTATTAATAAACACAAAGTATTATTTAAACAATTTATATTTAATGACATAATAATATTATATTATTATTTTGTTTATAATGTCATAATATAATAAATTAATATACCATAATTCATAATATTATAGGTATTTATTAGGTATTTGATATTACCTATTCATTTTATAATAATATTTTTATAATGACTAACTGGAATCTATAAAACATAATCATTACGAAAATGCTATCTGGGATATAGAAAAGTTGTATTGATGAAAAAAAAATATTTTTAAGTGGTGGGGAACCACTATCGGTTAATATAAATTATGTTCAAGACTTCAGGCTTATAAGTTCATTGTCAACAAATAAATATCAGCGCGTTACCGAAATTACCTGCAATGTTGTTTCCATTGACTTTACGAAAAGAACTAGCCTAGGTTACACTTGTTGTCGACGGAAAGTCGAAGGCATTATTGGCCTAATCGCGACTTCTATTATAGAAACAGGTGTGTGTACTCGTACTTCACAGCGAACAATGCAACGACTGTTTCGTGGTGATTCTAACGGATGGTACTGAGTACTGACTGGCTGTCTGCTAGTGGCCGTAGCGTGTTGTCCACGGCCCTTGTATACCTCCCACGTGCTTAGCCATGGAGACAATTGTGGCCAAAAGCCACTGGCACTTTATTAGGGGCGTTCTGCACGCACTGGTGGACCTGGGCCACCAGGTGACAGTTTACACGCCATTTCCAGAACTCGGAACGCCGGCCACTGACGGCTACACGGGGGTGGACATAAACGATGAGTACAGGACAAGGACAAAGGAGGCCGTGGACCTCGATGTCACAGAGATCCTGATGCATTACTCCCGACCGTGGATTATTGTGCCGTTCTTGGTCAACGAAAGCTGCTCCGTGTGTGATATCATGGACCGTCTCTTACCGCGAGACGTCGGCGCTTACGACCTGTTCGTCAAGGAATCGATAAGTAGAGAGTGCGTCACGCACGCGGCTTGCCGCCTCGGCGTGCCACTGGTTTATACCGCACCCGCACCCTCGACGCAGCCCTCGCTTGAGACGACCGCGTTTGGTCACTACGGTAACCCGGCCGTCGTTTCACACCTGTTCGCCACATACGCCTGACACGTTCTACCGGCGGCCGAATAGCGTGGCCATACACACCTGTACACCATTTGCGCACACTACTGATATACGATGATCGCCGAACGACGGCCCTACGATCTCGTGCCGCCCGTCCAACCAGCCCTGGTATTCGTCAATTCACATCACTCTGTGGAGCCTTCTAGGCCCATGCCGAGTAACCGCGTAGACGTCGGTGGTGTACACTTGACTGCACCCCAACCATTGTCGGCCGTAAGTACTTATTCGGGCACTGGGGAAGTTTTTTAAGGACATGTGCCTCAACGTTTATACAATCAACCTATTTGCAGTGTTGTAGAACATGGGTAGAACGCAGACGTACGTTTTGACTTTTTGTACATGAATGGCGATTGTAATTTTAGGGATTTCCCACAACATGGATGAGGGCGCTAAGCAATGTGAGACGTATCTATCACATTACCTAATTGGATCACGTAAATTAATGATAGTCAATAATATAACCAAATATTTTTAACTTTTCATTATTTGGAGAGTTATTATTTTTAAATATTTTATTCCCCCCGTCCCGATTATATAATACTGGGGGAGAGTAAAATATTTAAAAATAATAACTCTTCAAATAATGAAAAGTTAAAAATATTTGCTTAATAATAAAATATATGAAATATTTACTACTTGTGATTATTACTTCCATTGTTTAAATCACCGACAGTCCTTTTTACCGACTACAATGGCTTATCATTCATGGATATAATTTTGTACGGTTTTCAGATACCGCGTGGGCACCATCATGTTTACATTTCTGAGTTTTTAAACATCTGTTACGAGTTACGTCCTGGTCGTCAACGATAGTGTACACATTATAAGTTATGTTGTCCCAAACAGGAACGACATTCCAAAATAGTGTCATATCTATAAACTGAATACTTCTATTTTGTTTATATTACTCAGTTACTGAGATTGATAACTTTAGTTGCGTAGGTAGTGAATTTCTCGAGAAAGTTTTTGAAATTATCAACCATAAATAATCTTGTTACAACAAAAATCAAAATAAATACTTTCAATGATGAATTAATTATATAACGGTATTTAGTAGTTCCTACATTATTTTTGGTTTCAGAGCTGACCGATGTTTATTTTTTATGGTGTTAATATTTAAATAATATTATATACATTTTATGTTTCGTGTGTATTACAAATTGTACTTTACGTTTTAACTGATTAATTTTTAACCATTCTGATATACAGTATAGGAGTTAAGTATACCTCATTATTGAATAGGTCACATTAGTAGACCCATTACGGGTGTGTTTAAGTTTGAATTCAACGATAAATCACTGCATATGGAAAAGTGTTCCGAGTGGAGAAGGTCTAACAGCTTATATTACCAAGAATATTTTATTATTTATTTATATTTATACTAGCTGTCCAGCCCGACATTGTGTGTGCCAAAGAATTGTTTTATTCTTATAAATATATTTGTAAAAAAAATGATATGCCATATTTAAATTAATTATATAATAGTAGTATAATATGTAACCAATGGCAACCATTTAAAAGAACAAAGAAATATTTATTTTTTTTTTATCAACCCTTTAGCTTCCTATATACCTATGGATTGATAAATAAGCTAAAACACCTTCCAAGTCTTAAGGAATTGATACAAATTTTATTGAAAACGGTCCAGTAGTTTTTGAGCTTATTGACTTCGGTTAAACCAACATGTACTTTTAGCTGTATTCGCCAGTGAAAAATGAGATAGACAATTTGTCTGTGGCAGATTAGATATAGCACTTGTTATAAATCAAAGGTGGTTTAAATTACTCTTTAAACTTTCCTGATATCTCTAAGAACAATTTGAAATGTTCACATAATCGGTCAAGTAGTTTTTGAGTATATAAGCTACAAACAAACATTTGTTAAGATATCATTTCTTTATTCGAAAGGGACTATTTTATGCATGCTAATAGAGTAATAACCTCATCTGCTCGAGTAACCAATGGCAACCATTTATATACAAAAAAAAATACTACGTACCTAATGTCTTCTAAATTATTTCTACTATTACTTTTATAATCTGTAAGATGTAACTAATGGCAACCATTTGTAAACAAATAATTTTTAGATTTTCATCGCAAATTTCAAATAATTCATGTCGAGGACCTTTATAAACTATAACAGCATTTAATTTTTAATATAATTTATAAATATTTTTTTGTATGTAACCAGCAATGGTAAGTTTTGATCAGCGGCAACTATAAAAAAAATGTGTATACAATGTTTCTACTAATCATAATAGTCATATATATGTAATCAATTTCAATACCATACATATATAAAAAAAAATAATCGAATTGAGTGAGTCAAAATAAAATTCATGTTTGAGCTATCCTTGAGCTATTTATAGGGGTTGAAAAAATATGCTATAGAAGTATCAGCACACTTTAAGACTTAAAAATCTATTTATTTATTTTATTTATTTATTGAGTAAATGCCTAAAGGCTCAAATACAGTACAATATATATACTGTTGGTATAACTTTCACCTCAATCGGCCAAGTCATTCAAAACTTATACGATTAATAACAGAATACACTCAAGACTTATATAATTAAAGATAGTATTTTATAATACCTAGGTACTAGTGGTACTACTGTACTAATTCGAATACTATTTGTATCATTTCAAAACTTGAAACTTTTATTATTGAATTCAAATTTAACTTATCCATTATACAATGATCTACTGAAGGTCTGAAGGACCATTTACACTCGATACCTACCATGCAGTAGATCGTTACCTACTTGCACGTTTTCATTTTTAATATTACCTATGCATAAGGATCAAATCCATAATTTTCACTTATTTTTAAATAATCATTTACCACTTACTAGTATACTAATATAGTAATGTTAATAAATAATGGTTGTACTTATACGTATTTAGTATCGTTATAATATTATAGGTAGATATTTATGTATAATAGACTGCGAAAATAGTTTTGTATGATTTGGGGTGTAGTCTATTTAGGCTTCCATGAACTTCAGTCATATTTTGACATAGCAACTCTACTCTCTACTCGTGGATAGTAACAATATTATTCATTGTTTAATTATTGTAGCTTGCTCTTGTGGAATTACTGTGTATGGATTTTAATTCTAAAAATAAGAGAAACAAATATAATATCGAGTTTATACAAAAACAAATGTGCACCGCGCACACGACGAAATATAAATAATGAAAATGTGTTCCCTGTTGTTTCGAGCGAATATTACAACAGGAATGCATTGCTGCATAGAATATGTAGTGCATGGAAAGACAAAGTTTTTGTTGAGGGTAGGTGAAAAAAGAATAGCATATATAACAGGTGTCCATAGACAAAGAAAAAATGGATTAATAATTTCAGAAACATTATAAATAAAAATGTCATAATTGTATTTGTTTTTAAATTAACCATTATAATAGGTATAGGTAGGTATATATTAAATTTAAATTTAAATTGATTTTAGTACAATTCAAGAAACTACAAAATCATACAAACTTACTAAATATTTTAGTGTTCATATTACCAATGGAAAATGGTGAAGGCTGGGGCATTTACAAAAGTTAAAGTCAAATTATTTTTAACTAAGGTCTAAGTTACATAATTATGTATTATTAATCGTTATTTCATAACGAGTTACTTTTTTACAAGTTATTTTTAATTTAAGTAGATGCTAGCCATGTGTTTGTTGTCTCCGTCTGACACTACTTACGACATGGCAAATTTTCGTTCACTATTTTCAATAGTGGTCCTGTTAGTTTTGATACTAAAGTAAATTGACCTATAATCAACTTTTAGGTAAAAATATCATCTGCGATTAAACGTCAGCTTTTAATCGATATTTTAATTTCCAAACGAGATATGAGCATTTTAATTTGTGATATTTCACATACCCATTTATTGCTTTTATATAGTTGTTTTATGTTCAAATGTAGACGAAATTATTTATTAAAACCAAGAACAACAGTCTTAGTTATTTTATTGTAATTTAAAAATATTATTCGTGGGTACTTGAAATTTAGAGAACATTATTATATTTTATACACACAATGACATTTTCAAATGCAATTTTTTCGACAAAAATTGAAAAATGAATTTAACCTATACTAATAAATGTGTATTCCCTACAATTTTTGTTCAGTACCTACCTATCTAATGTGAACAATCTGAAATTATATAACCTATGAAAACTGTATAGTCGTAAAGTCAAAGTGCCTAATGCTTATATAATACTATATACCTAAATACCTAACACTCTTAAGACTTTAGTAATAAGGAAATTAAATTAAATCAACTTAATATGCTATATATTAACGTACATTTATTATACGAAGGCTTTTTACATAATATTATTATCTTAGATATTAAAATATTAAATATTTCTGTTTAAAATGTATTATAGAATATCTTAAAAATATAGTTACAAATACGATAATATTTACTACAAGAATAACACGAAAAAAACTACTATATCTTCTGTTATTGTATATGACTTAGTCATGACATTCTTTTTTACTATTCGTAATTTATTATAATAGCTATGGCCTATAGATAGGTATAGATACTTATATAAAACACAAGGTAGATATTATAATTTATAATGTTATATATGCGTATATTACATTGTGCATTTTAACTAAATGAATTCTATTTAATAATACAAATATAAAAAAATCAATTAAAAATATCCACTGTAATTTTTTTTAAATTTTTTTTTTCTAATTTATAAACACTACTATTATGCGATTCAATTTTCTTTTAACTTTCCGAATATATACTAAACATTGTCTGTGATAATTGAACACATGTGTATACATCACAATAAGTTCGCTTCGCGGAGTGGGAACTAAATTCAGGTCGGGAGATTGAAATTTATTTAGACCATCCACCATTTATCAGTTAAATAACCAACATTTTTTTCTCGATTTTCTTACGTTTTTCTAATTATTTTTGGGACCCACGAAACTTTCCAAAAATATATTTTATATAATTTATAATAATAATAATAATACTTTCAGTAATAAAAAAGTATTTTATATCACTAGACACTAAGGTATTTTGTTATTTCGTTTAACATACAAATTACAATGTATTAATATACCACAAATACCTGAAGAATAAAATTAGTTTAATAGTTTAAATCTACGCAATAAAAATAAATAAATTATAAATATATTGTGTTTTAAAGGTTTATGTATAGTAAGTAATAAATTACAAATACATTAATAATAAATAAATATAAAAATAATATAAAACAATATTAAAAATTATATAATAAAAAGCCGATTACCTATACCTACGTATAAAAAATATTTATAGATACCTAGGTAATAATGGTTTATATATTTTAGATTTCTCAACAACTGCATTTATATAATAATATTGTTATTATTTAAAATAACTTTTCAAAAGAATTTGTGTAACAAGGCGGGTTAAAATGTATGTAATGATGCTAATAAAATAACTTAGAAAATAATTAATTAATCAATAATTAAAATAACTATAGGTACTGAAGATATAAAAGGATAGAAAATTGTAATTATATCGTACTTGTTGACATAGATATATTTATGATTCATAGATTTTCTTTGCAGGGAAAAATATCAAGTATCTATAGTGTGCTATCGATTTTTTTTTTGTATTATATCTATAAAAATATAAAATATACTAGATTAGTGTTCAATAAGAACATAAATATTGTGTGCAATTTAAAAAAAAAGTCACGGGGGGACTTCACCGAATTCCCCGTACCAGCCACGTCACTGACCCTATGTACCACTGAATACAATTTTTGCGATATAAAATATTTGTGTACTTACAACTTAGTTTATAAGTGTCTTGTGATACTTATTATAAATATTTACAGGATATTTTAAAATTTATCGAGGAATCACCAAATGGAGTTATTTTCTTTACATTCGGTACTGTAGTCGCATTGTCAACATTACCGGACCATATTCAAATTGCTTTCAAAAACGCATTAGCTGAAGTTCCTCAAAGAGTGTTGTTGAAATATGAAGGAGAAATGACGGATAAACCAAAAAACGTGATGACAAGCAAATGGTTGCCCCAACGAGATATACTGAGTACGATGTCATAATAAATAAAAAAATAATATCTTAAAATTAAACAGCAATACTTCATATTATTATTGTATAGAGCATCCAAATGTTAAGTTATTCATCGGTCATGGAGGTATCTCAGGAATCTACGAGGCTGTGGACGCTGGTGTCCCAATCCTAGGATTCCCTTTGTTCTACGATCAACCGAGAAACATGGCAAATCTGGTTGACGCAGGTATGGCGTTGTCAATGGACTTGTTTTCAGTAACCAAAGATACACTTTTAAATGCTATCAATGAAATTGTCAACAACGAAACGTAAGTGGACATAAAAAACGGAATATCCAATTTGAATGTTGTAAAATTTCATAGCATAATATTTATTATTTTCAGGTACTCAAAAAATGCTAAAATTACATCGGAACTGTTTAAAGATCGACCAATGACACCGGCCGAATCGGTTGTTTACTGGACGGAATACGTTATTCGTCACAAAGGTGCACCGCACTTGAGATCTCACGCACTTAATTTGACGTGGTGTCAATATTTTTTGCTGGACGTTATAGCAGTTGTGTTGTTAGTTATTGTATCAGTCTGCTACATCGTATTCAAAACGTTTCAGTTGATAAAAAAACTTATTTTTAAATTATTAACGAAATCGAAACCGGATTAATATTGTATTGAATTCTGAATACAGAATTAAACTAATTAGTTCGTTTTTTAAAATGTGACATATTATGTAAATAAGTTCTTACACGTCAAATTTTTAAAAATTTTCCATCAAAACATTTCGTGTTTTCAAAAAGTTACTCTAGAATGACATAATATCCTTTATTGCATTATCTAATGATAAAAAGTATACAGGTAGGTATCTAAAAAAAAAATCATTATTGTTTGTGTAGTTAAAAAACAAAACAAATAATGTTATATGATCATGTAATAATATAATGGAAGTTGGTTGAATATTAAAACTTTTGAAGTTGTAAGTTATTTAACGCCATCTACAGGTAGTTTATTAAACAATTTAGTATTGACATATTGTTGTTCGTATGGTAGATAGCGCTATATATTCGTATTTACTTTAATATATTATTGGTATCAGTGGAGTACATACACTGAGACTGAGATAGATGAGAATAATATAAGCATAGGCCACGAATTAAGATATACCTTAATTCGTGCTCATAACACAGAATAACTCTTCTATGCTGTGCTTATAGTATACGAAAGGTGGATTGAACAATCGACCTTGAAAATACGTATATCACAACTGAGACGGGTAATTAAATGATAATTTATATGATATACTGGAGCGCAATGGTAAAAAAAAAAAAAGAGCCGTCCTAATTTCGCTTCTCCCACCATCGAAAGGCGAAACATTTTATTTTTGCATACGATGGACGTGTAAATACGTCGTATAAATATAGTAATGATTATTTTTCGTTTATAATTCTTGTAATTTATTTCGATAATGTTCTTATTTCTTTAACACACTGAATGTAGTAAATAATTAGTCATATCTGTATTGTATTACAATTTACAATGATTATAACTCATATTTCAAGTGATATGAAAGGAGATTAAATTAAAATCACGTAGAAAAACCTTTAAATAAATTATAATTTAAAAAGAAAATAATAACACACATACCTATTTTATAACAGTATATTTTTTATTTATGCAAAGTATAAAATAATTGTATTTATATAAATATATTAATTCGTCTATGCGTGTGTATGTCAATGAACTCCTCCTAAACGGCTGGACCGATTTTGATGAACTTCTTGTGTTTTTGAATGAGCCTCTGAATGGCTAAAATTCACAATTGGACCAGGTAGGTCCAACCCAGAGAGGTGCTCAAGCAGGGATTTTGAGATTTACGATGGACATTTTTGTTTATAAATAAATAAATAAACATTGATAAACATTTAAATCTGACATAAAATAACATATTGTGGACGAAGAGTTAATATTGGTTGACGGGGAATATACAAACAGTCAATACAACCGTACCTAGGTCATAAAAATAATTTTAGTATTTCCTATCGTGCTAATATTTAAGCAAACGTCTGTCTGGTCAGCTAGTCAGTATATATACAATATATATAAATGTACACAAATAGGTAATCTAAAAATTATTTACACATTTTTAAGTAAAATTATTTTCGTGACTTTCTTTCTGAGAGAAAATGTATTATTTTATACCCCTCGCAAATTGTATATTCTCTCTGGTAATGGAGCATTCTTGTTTTAATAAATGTTTTACTTATTAGTGTAAACAATATATATTCATGACTAGGTGCTCCTAAAACGACACTTATTGGATATAAGTCAAGGAAAAAAAATAAATGACTTGAATTGTATACTTTTTCAGTTTTTCTAGCACATTCGACAATATTATGTTCTGATTTCCAAGTTACCAGCAATTGTAAACGTACATTTAAACTCATTAAGATTATTGACATTAAAATTAAACCAAATTTTTAAAACATTGAACATTTAATGGGGCTCCATTACATGCACGAATTCCTTTTTCATCGAGTTTTAAAATTGCCGAAATAACTAAAGAACTCAGAGCACTACTATTCAAAAGATTAAGCGATAAGGCATTTCAACCACTTTGTCAAAATTACAAGCAATAGGATACAACTTACAAGTACTTCACTAAATCTGTATTTTCTGAACACTCGTCAAAAACAACATTTCCGTTATATATTCCTGCTCTTGGTTCTCAAATAAGCTGTTTTCGAATAGCCATAGAACTAAACATTAAGCAACAATCTTTAAGCCAACTACATTTTTCTATTTCTAATTTTAAAAACGTAAAAACTTTACTCAAAAACCCAGGTTCACAACTAGTAGAACTCATCCAACATCGTATTGTTGAAAGATGAAGTAAGGTAAATAATTTTATTATAAAAGCATATGTCTTTGCTTTATATTTTAATTATGTTTTAGAAAAATTTTTCATAAGATCAGAATATCGCAAAGCATTTTTCCTAACGTTACTGCGTTTACGTTCGTGCAACAGTAAATGTAACGGACACCCGCCAAAATGTTCTTCAGTTCAACAGTGATTTAATCAGATGAAGGAACATTTTTTTCATAGTGAGTACCAGACTTTTTAATGATTTAATTTTGATGTATCGTCTCTTTCAACGTTGCTGTAAAATTTTTAATTTCTTGCATACAATTTGTTTCGTGGGTGATCTCAATTCAGTAATATCATACTGTATAGTTTTATTTTCACGGTTCTACAAATATAATAAAAAACCAATTATCATATTAATTCTAGATATTATACACAATAATAATAATAGTAATAATAATATTATATCAATACCAATAACTCAGAAGAAGATGGGACAGAAACTGTTTCGTTCTCAACTAGTGTTTCAGTACACTGCTCACTATTTGTAGATTGTTGTTGAACTTTTACATCAACATCATTGGTCTAAAATAAATTACATTACATTGTAATATTTGTGTTATTTGTGTATATAGGTATAGGTTATAGGTATCTATAGTTAATTTTGACCATAAATCTGTCTAATTTACAATATTTAATTGGCATTGTTTTGAATATAGATGGAAATGCATCAGTTTTTAAAAATGTTACGGTTGCTCCAGGCTGAATCTGATAATCTTCAAACTTAAAGTGCTCACTACATAATAAGCTATATACGTTGTAGGTACAAAATTCTTTCTTTTAACTTCAACTATCCTTTTTTAAGTACATAATTCAGGATTATTAAATGGAAATCTGTATATAAAATATTAATATTTAGGTACCTATAATAAGTAATAGGTATATTACCTTTATTTATTTCATATTTAATTCTATAAAATTATAAAATGTTAATATTTACTTGTGAAACTGAATACTTCCACCTTTTATGTGCCTATTGGTACCAGGTACATCCAAGTGCTGATCATGAGATAACAATATTTAAGAATGTCACAACTCACGTTTTTGATAATAAATGTAAGTACATATCAATAAATTATTTTCCAGCGTTAGGTATTAGGTGATTGAGAACTTATAAAAATTCAAAGATACTATTATAATTTGAATATATTAATATATTTTACATTCAAATAATTAAATATGCGCTTATTTCAGATTTAAGTGTTTTTTTTTATAATTTAAACTCCTTTAATTTTTTAACCCTATATAGTAGGTACCTAATAACTATTTTGTTTATAAATAGGTGAGTACCTAATCGGTGGGCTGAATGGTTTTAATTTTATATAAAAATATTGAATTATAAATCAAATAATCAATTATTTTAATTGGGTTAAACAATTATATAATCTACTGCAGTAAAAATTATAATATTGTATATGTTTTGATTATCTTAACATAGGCATGTATATTAAAAATTATTTTCATTTTTTGATTAGTTAATAGTATCGACTGTCTAATGAATGAGTGGAATACACGAAACAAAATATATTTTATTAGGTATTGTTGTTTATCTCAAATGTGTAAAACAAAACTGATAAAATAATCAGGAGGTGATTAAATTATAAAATATAATGCTGTACAATCTATCTACCTATCTATATTCTATACATCCATCTACATCTAGAGCAACTTACTATTGCAGGTATTGGGTACCTAGTGAACTGCTCACTGCGTATGTTATAACTTATTTTATCTATAATAATGAGTGTACAAAGAAAGTTCCTAATTTAATAAATAATAATGGTGATTGATATTGGTTATTATACTAGTGTTGTGTGTTATTCTGTAGGTGCTCGATGCCTATAGATTTATAGTTTGGCAAATGGCGGTGGATTTAAAACTCATATGATTGCTATTTTTGATTAAATGTATATATAGATTTAAAAAAGACTATTACATCATATCAGGGTTATCTTTAATTTTAGAAGACTACTGATTGACTACTGATTTATAATTAAAATCTATTTTATTTAATTATTTGGCATTTAATATTAGGTATACATTTAGTGTAAGACTAACTAGTGACACGTGTGTATGATTGTGTTATGATTTTCAAGACTAATAGTTTAGTTTACTGTTAGTAAAACGTTTATTACTAAATTAGTGATTATAGTTCATTTCATTATTCAACGTTTAAAGGTTTGTTATTAAATGTAATAATAATTATATTACGCCTAAATGTATACTGCAATCTGCAGGCCTTCAAATCTAACAGTGTGAGCTTTACCAATTTATTAGTCTAATAAGTATCAATGTTATGTTCATAATTGTCAAGATATTATAATATACTGTTAAAACTTAAAATGCATTAATAAAGTAAAAAAAAAATAATTATATAAAGATATTCGTTGGGGTATAAAATATAAATAGCTTGATCTAAGTCTAAATATTTTGAAAATATATATATCATAGAGTATTGAAAGTTATCATTTAAATAATGATGGAGTGTTTCAAGTTTCTACAATTTTAATTTGTTAACTATGACCAAATAACAAATATTATTTGAGAAGAAATTGTTATTATTATACGTTTGAGTATCAAATTTCGTCGAAATTTAAGCTTTAAATTATCATATTTGCTTAGCCTTAGTAAGAAAAACGTATAAGGAATCTTGTGTTATATTTCAAACTCTAAAATATAGGTAGAAGGTATAGATATATAAATTCAAAATTGTATGCATTTTTAACAGCAAATAAATTTGCAGGTTTTTGTAACTTTGACCAATCTTCACCAAAATTTAAAATACAAGCACTTATAAAAATGGGTGATCATCTAATTACAATATTTTAAATTAATGGAAGAACAAAATATTATAAGGACTGTCGTATTTAATTTTCAAGCTTTTCTAATAAAAATTTTGTGAGGTTTAAATCAAAAATAAAATGAAAACATTAGAACATTTAAAATGTCTATAACAATTACAAAAAGAGCCAAAATAATTTAAAAATTATATCTTATTAAGAAAATACTAATATAAATATTACAATTTTCATTTTTTTAGGGTATCGGTGAGCATAACATTATGACAATATTCATTAAGCTATTCATTATTACATTTTATTTCGGTGTTACTGCATTGTATTTAAAACAAGTAGAAGGTGGACACATTTTGGCTATTTCAACGATAGGCGGAAAGAGCCATTGGAACTTTATGGAAGGAATAATTCGTGCATTAACTGAACACAGCCATCAAGTAACAGTTTTGACACCATTCCCTAAAGGTGACAGAGAAAATTACACAGAGATAGATGTATCTAATGAAACTTTCTCAATGTTACGGTTGGACATTGACTTGGTGCAAAAACATCTTACTTCATACTTCGATTTAATTCATTATGTAAATAGTTATAGTCGAAAAAATTGTAAGATATTATATGAAAATGATTTCATTAAGAGCATATTAACCGATTCCAAATCACATTTTGATGTCATCTTCATAGAGTTGATGGCATCGGAATGCGTTTCATACTTATCTGCAAAACTGAACATACCATTAATATACGTCACACCACCACCTTTAATATCATACATGGAACGTTCTGTCTTGGGACATTATCCAAACCCAGCAGTTGTATCACATGTATTAGCTGATCACAGCGTTCCTAGAACAATGATTGAACGATTTAAAAACACAATGTTGTTGTTTTCTACAACATTTTTGCTGCAATACAAAGATTGGTTGGCAAGCATAGTCGATAAAGAGTTTTTTGATCTGATCGAACCCGTTAAACCCTCCATAATATTTAGTAACGCACATTTTATTACCGATGCCCCAAGACCAATACCACCAAGTGTCATTCAAGTTGGTGGTATACATCTCAGTCCACCAAAAAAAATACCTGACGTGAGTATTTTTTTATCTATAAAATAAATCACTCTCAATACTAAATACTAATATTTTACACAACCACACATCGCTTATAAATTAAAAGATCGTCGTAAACTAACAAGAGCAGGACATAGATAATGTTTTTAACTTTAAGTTTGATATTAGCTTTTTTTATTCACTCTAATATAGTAATACCTATATTTGATATAAAATCGGAACTTATGCTATGTATGAGTGAGACAAGATAACATATGCGAGTACGAAGTCATCTTAATCATCATGGTTCAAATTTAGGTGATTTCAATTTCGGGGGGGGGGGCTTAAATAAAATATATAAATGAAAAATAATAATTAAACATTTATCTATAAAAAAAGAAAAAAGATAATTTTATATAATTAATCTAGGTGCAGATTTAAGTTAAAATTTAAATTATATCTATGTAAAGATAAAGTTTAACATACCTTATGAGTTATGACGATTACATCGAGATAAAAAAAGAATTAACATTTTAATGGTCTACTTCTATATTTTTTTAGACACAAGAAAGATTTATCTAGATCATTTATTTAAATAATATGTCAAGATAATGCTCAACATGTAAAAGTAGGTTTAAAATTAATAAAATCAATTAACAATTCAATGTCACAGTATTAAACAAATTAATAATTACTAATTAGATATGTTCTTACATGCTTAGGTATTCATAAATTTAATAAACACTAAAATATTTTATATTTATTATTATTGAAACAGGATATTTTAAAATTCATTGAAAATTCACCACACGGAGTCATTGTTTTTACATTAGGTTCTGTAGTGGCAGTATCTTCGATACCGAAAACTATTAGAAACGATATTATAAAAGTATTAAGTCAAGTTCCTCAGAGAGTGTTGTTAAAATATGAAGACGAAATTTATGAAAAACCAGAGAATATCATGGTAAAGAAATGGTTTCCTCAACGAGATATACTTAGTAAGATTCGATAATATGGTGATAAATAAAAAAATGAAAAGGTATTTTTATTTACTTTTTGTAGTGCATCCTAATGTAAAATTATTTATTAGTCACGGAGGAATATCTGGGGTGTATGAGGCTGTAGATGCCGGTATTCCGGTTCTTGGATTCCCCGTGTTTTTTGATCAAGCAAGAAATTTAGAAAATTTAGTAGACGCAGGGATGGCAATTTTAATGAACCTTGATTCTGTGTCTGAAGATACATTTATGAAAGCTGTTTTAGAGCTCGTTAATAATAAAAAGTAAGGATAACAATATTTGTCAAATACATAATATTAAAAAGTTAAAAATATAATTTTCTTTTATAATAATAATGCAATTTATTTAGGTACAAGCAAAATGCTAAAATCGCTTCTGATCGTTTTAAAGATCGTCCATTGACACTGTCAAAAACCATTGATTATTGGACGAGATACGTTATTCGTCATAATGGTGCCCCTCACTTAAAATCTCAAGCACTTAATTTAAAATGGTGTCAATATTATTTACTGGACGTCATTGCTGTTGTCATATTAGTTATTTTACTAGGTTTTTACATTATATATAAAACATTTCAATTTATAAAAAAAATTATCACTAACTATCATTAACAAATTGTTTTTTAATCGTTTTGGTATGGACCAGCTATTGTATATAGGGTTTGAAATATAATATATTATTTGTTTCTGTGTCCCAGTTTAATATTATTTCTGTATTATTCCTACAACTATCACTATATATACGAATAATTCACTATACCGATTTATACCTATTCTAAAATTAGTTATGACGAACTAAATAACAATAATATATAAAAATATTTAATATAGTTTATACACCAATATGAACATGTCGAATATCGTTGCAATTGCAGTACAGAACACACCGCCTGAAGTCGAGTTTCTGTAACTAACCGTCGGCCGAATCGATCGCGATGCACCGAGTTTTCGAAGAGCTTTGAAATGGTGCAAAATAGTGTTGTCAAGTCGCCGTGACTTCGCCGGTCCGGCGACCTATAGGCGATACAGTTCAATGACGACCATCGCGGTCTACTGCGGGTGATGCGCGTCCGATGTCGGGTTGTCGTCTGGGATAAATCGATTCGCCGTCTGCCGGTGACTAGGGGTATAAACGGTTTCGAGCGAGGCGATGACGACGCCGCCCGTCTCGTCGCGGCCGCAGGTTCTACAGTTCCAGTTCTGCGCCGAACATCGCAGTGCGGTTTAC
Source organism: Nasonovia ribisnigri (assembly GCA_027563435.1). Lineage (NCBI taxonomy): Eukaryota > Metazoa > Arthropoda > Insecta > Hemiptera > Aphididae > Nasonovia > Nasonovia ribisnigri. The sequence goes on along the minus strand of JANEHU010001021.1, from coordinate 67,790 downwards.
TTCTGCCGACATCGAGTGGGTACGTTTCGCGCTTAATCCGAGGTTAGATCGAGACGTCAGAGTTTAAACCTCACGTCAAGACAGCAGTGCGAGTGAGTTTGGTGCTGCAGGAGCCTGCAGTGATCCGCCGGTGAGTTTGATGGAACGGGCCCGCGGTTAAGCCCAAGCGTAGCCCAATGTGGAAACGGCCGAAGCCACTTGTCCGACGCTTATTTTGGCGCCCTAGATACTATGAGTATCAGTCCATCAAAAAAAAATGGATCCTTTGGGTATTTTGGAGTATAATAATTTATTAATAATATGTAGGTATACCAAAGTGTTTTCAGACTCTAGTGTTAATCCAAAATACTTTTTGATTATGCATTTCTCATAACGCAAGGTGACTTTCTGTAAGACAATATTATTGATCTTCCAATACAGAGGGCTCAGCGATGGTAAGAGAGTCATAATGAGCCGCGCAATTATAAAATGAAAGAGCAGGAAAAAAAATAATACCTATAATGAGCTGCATAATTATCGACAGTGAACAATATTGGTCCAAATGTAATATCTGGAAGGAAACATTCAGTAGATACCTATTTTTAGTTTTAGTAAGTCTTATAAAGGATACTTTTAAAAAGTATTTATAGATACTTTCAAATACTTTTTCTTTTTTTTTTCAATGTGTTTTACCTTTTTACCTTGACCTAATGTTCTTATGGATAAATTTAATAATTAGAATAAGAATGCAGCATTTTTTGGTCTTTGGTGGTATGTACCATCAAATACTATAACTTAGGCCTCTAAAATTATTACAATAAACCAATACACAACGATGAACAATCTATAAATAAAAAGGTTGTACAATTTGTATTGTTTTATTTAAATTTGGTGTCCCTGCACATAAAGTAAAACGAAAAAAGTATTTAAAAATAGTATTTGATTTTAAATACAGATACTTTCAAAAAAGTATTCAAATACTGTGCCCAAGTACTTTTTTCAAATGTATTTAGAATACGTATTTGTGTACTTAAAAAGTATTTGAATAGTTTAATAGTTTAAAAGTACTTTACAAGATTGCTTGCAATAATAGTTGATAATTGATATTAAGTTCTCAATTTTGCAATACACATTCAAGTCATTCAACATAAGTTAATGCCTGTCATGATGCCTATAAAATATTATCAGTCAGTGAAGCCTGATAATATGAACGATAAACCTGATAACGTGAAACCACTTTCGACAAACAATATATGAGTGACCTCCATAACCATAGAGAAAACAAAACTCCTTGTGTTCAAAAAATGAATAAGTTACGTATAATGTACAAAAATATGCAAATAAAAATATTGTAAAACATAAAGGTAACGCGTACTCAGGTACTCTGCTAAATCTATATATTTTATTATGATTAGGTATGCAATAATAATAATGCCAAAGCAATATATTCATATCATATTGTAATAATTTTTAAATAAAACTCTTTGATCAGTTATTTTTAAACACAATGACATTAACTAATATATTGAAAGTTAATAGCGATAACGATAACAATCAATATATTTAGGAATTAGGATATCAACATTCAACAGGTAAATAATATAATTCACAAAAACGTAACTATTCAAATGTCAAGTATATAATAAACTGAATAAACTATATTACCACATTGATAGATAATATAGTTTATTCAGTTTATTGTAAACTTGAATAGTTTTTCATTGTAGATCAGTCCCACTGTCCCAGTTTTAATCTGTTTTGAAATGAATGTTTATATTTTAACTAAAGAGCCCGGTACCAATGTAATTTTGTACACAAAAATACGCTCTACGGGAATAATGATTCTGTTCTGTAGAATCAACTAGATTTGATAATTTTTTTTAACTAATAGAGATCAATATTCTACAGTCCTCATCGAACTCCGTTTTTCAATATTTTAATCTCAACCTTTATAATATGTCTTCAAAAATAATAAAGTTTTTAGCGTTTATTTATAAATTATCCTATACCATTATTTGAAATAAAATAAAAAATCGGAGTTCGATGCTGCCTGTAGGATGTTCTTCTTTCAGATAAAAAAATACTTACAAAAATCCTACATTTCTATAAGCCCCTAGAATTATTTCTCTGAATTTATTTTTTTCAATATTACACCTTACAACCTTCCTCCCTAAAAAGGTAACAGGTAGTGGGTTAATGAAAAAGTATTATAATTAAGGTAGCAACTAATATATAAAATTCAATTTTCAAATTTTATAGAATTGTGGAAAATTGAAAAAAGTGGCATCGGGCACCTTAATGTATTTGTGGAATTCAATGATAATATGCTTCATTACAGGTGGTCTGTTTTTTGTCATAAGGTAGTTGTGTGGTAAGAATGTGTAGGCAGTTCATTACAATATTTTATTATTTCTTCTAAGACTGAGTTTGTACCACATTTGTGTACTGATTTTTCTTACATTTATAGATTGATTTGGGTTGTCTAGCGATTTTGCTATTTGTAGCTAAATACATTTTGTACATATTTATTTTTTACCACAAAAAAAGCAATATATTAAAACAAGAGAAGAAAATATGTATTAGGTATATAAAAATTAAACAGACTTATTATTGTAATTTTGAAATAATATGAAACATATTTTATTTACAGAGTCACATTGAACATGTATATAGTATTATAATTTACAAATATAATACAAAACCATTGAGTTATTATAAAATGATACAATATTTATATGTTATAAGTTATAGGTAATTATTAAATACATCAATCAGATTTTACTTTAGAGAATGATGGACATAGCTTTGTGTAAATTGTATGAATACATTTAAAGAATTTTAAAACAATAATTATAAAAATGAAAATAAATATAAGCATTACAGCGATTATATCTAATAAAAAGTATTGGTACCATGTTAAATTAAGAGCTTGAGATTTTAGGTGTGGTGCTCCTTTGTGACGAACAACATATTCTGTCCAATAAGCAACAGACTTTTCCGGTGACATTGGTCGGTCTTTAAATATGTCTGACGTAATTTTGGCATTTTTAATGTATCTATAATGAACACATAATATTAGAAATACAGATAAATGTAAGCCATCAACAAAAAGGTACTTACTTTTCATTGTTAACAAGATCCAATAAATTGTTCATAAAAGTGTCTTTAGTTACTGCATATAATTCCATAGATATTCCCATGCCTGCCTCAACTAAATTATCTATATTCCTATACTGATCACCGAATAATGGAAATCCTAAGACTGGAACTCCAGCATCTACTGCTTCATATAATCCAGATATTCCACCATGACTGATGAAGACCTTAACATTTTTGTGCACTGTAAATCATAAAAAAAAAAATATTAATAAATTTAAATTTAAGTTGACATTTGTTTTGTTGGAAAATCTTACAAAGAATATCTCGTTGAGGTAACCATTTTCTTATCATGACATTTTTAGGTTTATTTTCCATTTCGCCTTCGTATTTCAACAAAACTCTTTGTGGAAGTTCAGCCAGTGCTTCTCTAAAAGCGGTTAAAATATATTGTGGAATTGAAGACATTGCAGTAGTTGAACCAAATGTGAATAAAATGACTCCATGTGGCGAGTCTTCAATAAAATCCAATATATCCTGGAACCAATAATTTTCATTGTAAAAACAATTTAATTATTTTGTTTTTAAAATAGTTAAATTACTTATTTACTAAGTGCGTACAAAAAAAAAACTAAGTGTATTATAATACAATTATTATTATTATTAGTGTAATTTGCTACACAAAAAATAAAAGAGCATTATTTTATGAAAATATGATAAAACACCATAAATATTAAATTAATAGGTTACTAAAATGTAATGTTTCTGTAATAACAAGTAATTTATTATATATTTTATTTCAATAATAACTTTTGATTTCTAATGTGTGAAACTCATGTATTATTATAAATATTTTAATTCTTTTGATACTCAAAAATCTTATTTTTCGTCCTAAAATGTAAAAAAAACTGGTTTTACATATTCCCATTAATTTATAATAATATGAGCAATTTTTTAAAAATAACATATACGTTTTAGGAATATCGTGTGTATTTATTGAAATAATTAAAAATTAAATTAATATTTGGATATAATTTTACGGATACTTATTATTATAGATTGTATTATTAATTCATAAAATATAAAATTATTACCTTCGGTATTCTTTTGGATGGTTTTAAATGAATGCCACCAACATTCACAACATTTGATGGAGTTGGTCTAGACTTATCGCTTATGAAATGAGTGTTCATAAATACCAATGACGGAGGATTTATCGTGTATAAATCATAAGGTTTTGAATAGTATAATTTTAGTAAGTATTCTTGAAATCTAACTATTATACTGGTGTACAACCAAATAAGTGTACTGGTGAATCGTTGAATAAACGTCTTAGGAACAGCAAAGTTAAATAACATTGGTGATACAGTTGCTGGGTTACTGACATCGCCATAAGTCATACGTTCTGTATATGTATTTATTGGAATTGGAGTCGTGTATATCACTGGCAAATTTGAGTTTGCTCCCAGGTACGATAAGCAACCTGATACTATTCCAGGTTCAATGACAATTGCATCAAAATCGGTTTGCAATTTGTTTTCCAAAATATCATTTAGTTGATTATTATTGTGCAATATTTCGCAGCTTTGTCTACCATCGCTTTTCATCATAAATGAAACTGGCGTAAACCAATTATTGAATATATTTCTCATCCTCACTATACTCATGTTAAGTTTCATTGGAAACATACTAGACATGTCTATTTCTGTGTAGTTTTCTCGATTACCGTCAAGAAATGGTGTAAATACCGTAACGTTGTGTCCATGGTCCGTCATAGCTCGAAGCACAGAGCTCATGAAATTCCAATGACTCTTGCCTGCAAACGTCTCAATAGCTAATATCCGAGCAGTATTTCCTGATTGAATACACGTACAACTGACTAATGTAAAAATAAGTATTGAAATCATTGCTTTGTGCGACATTTTTAATGTCGTGCTATAATTGCGCAAAATAGAGTAGGTAAGAAACGCGAACTACAGGTGATTGATGGTTGTTTAAAAAAAACAATGTGCCATTTATCCGTTCGCACTCTGTTTATATACTGAACCTGTTCATTTGGCCCATTATCTTCTTAAAAAAAAAAAAAAAATTGTTACTCAATAATACATAATATTATATTAATATGTTATTGACTAATAATAAATAAAATAAGTAATTATCTAGTTTACATTACGAAACTTTATTTACAGTCTGCAATTGAGAGATAAATGTATTAAGTCATTAAGATATAGTTTACAGCACTCAAAACGTGCATGTCATATACAGTTAAAAAATATTTTAAGTTTTTTCCCGTTCTTATATTTGTATTATAAGTTATAACTGGTTATTAGTAATAACTTATGACCTTACTTTGCCAGAAAAAAATTAAAAAATATAAAATATAGCATAGGTGTAGCTAGGTGGAGCTAAGGGGACTTAAACCCTACCCCACATACAAAATTCCTGGTTGCGATACTGAACTACAGCGCTCAGTGTATTACGATTTAAGTATGTACGTTCCTCAATTCACGGGTTTTTCGATATCAATGGTTACCGGTTACCTCGCTTTGTGGGTTGTAGCAATTTACCAGAACTGATTTGATACAGCCTCAGTGTTTTTAAATTCAAGCGTGACGAAATACATTTCAAAAATAAAATAAAATAGATTTATTTTGTCATGGATTTAAGTGAATACTTTCATGAGCAATGAAATGACTAATGAGAGCATTTCTCTGCGGAGAAAATTAACAACAAATGTAACCAGATTTTCAATGATATATGGTCGATTTATTTTTCTAAAAAAATTGTATTTTTATCAGTCTATACGATGCAACATTTGGCTTATGGGGCGATTGTAAAGTCTTTCTGATCAAATTCAGTGGGGAGTAGTAGGTACTACCTAATGGGTATCGGGTGTATATATTGTAAACTCTCCCAGCTTTATTTAAGTACTATTTAAGTTTTAAGTATCTGAAGGGTAAGCTTTCCCGAATCTTTTCCTATAATCTAATGATAATAATAATATAAACATATGAATATTTAAAAAAAAACTTAAGGTGTCTATTTGTTTGTCTATATAGTCTATAATATTTCACAATATAATTTTAAAACAACCCTGAAGATTTTACAAATTTCCCTCGACCTTCAGCCTTCAGGTACTTACATGGTGTTGAACGGGGGAGTTTACTAAAGTTTTAAAAACCGGGAGAGTTTACCACTGCCCGGCTTATGCGTGAGCACCTCAGAGAAACTATATACAGCAGATTTTGGATATCTATTCAAATAAATCGTTATTATAAAATTAAGTCTAATGACGTTACAATAACAACTTTTAAAAAAACGGATTCATGGAAAATTCCCGCTTAAACATAATATCTGACTCATTTTTTTTTTTTGTGCATATATCCTCAATATTTTTATGTAAATATATTTATATTTGCAGTGTATACATACACGGAGATCATATTTTCAAATACTTGACATTTTTTGTACCACTTAAGTATTATCCTATGACAATACAATCTTATGTTTTTCAAATAGGAACCCCCCCTTTTTTACTTTTAATTATTCAGCAGATATTATTTTCGGAAAATTTTTATGTACCTAAATCAAAATTCAAACGAGTTGTTTTTGAGATAAATAACTTTGTAATATGTCTATGGTAATGGGTTAAGTAGATTTGGGGGCTTATATGATTGTTGAACATTGATGAACATTTTAATAATTACTAATGATTTATCAATATAAGTAATTTGTAAAAATGATCCAAGTATAATGAATACAACATCTAATATTAAATATAGCTTATATTTTTGAAAAACTATATTAATTAAGGACTATTACCCTTAGGACAAATATTTTAATAACTCAGAAACTACTTATTAGAATTTTGATTTGGATACACCAACATTTTCAAGAAATTAAAGAATTTTCAGTAAAAAGGGGGGTTCTGATTTGAAAAATAGATGTCAGTATCGCCACAGAACATTCTTTAAGTAGTTAAAAAAAAATCAAGAATTTGAAAATATGGTACTTAGGTAGACTTAAAAATTCTAAAAATCAGAATTTGAATAAATGTAATATTAAAGGAAATAATGGGCATGAGCATGTTTATAAAATCACCCTGTATAGGGGAGGGGGTAAGATGTTCAAACCCCACTCAAAAATAAAAGTTTGTGTGTGTAGAATTATTATTAATTATACTGTCGATATTAATAAACGATTATATTATTATGTAGGTATAGGTTTCTATAGGAACTAAGTTTCTACCTCCTTGATAACTAAACATATTTTTTTTATTTTTAAGGCATCAACTGCATGATTATTAGGCGAGGATTCGTCTAAAGACCCGGGTGGTCACCCATCCACAAGCTAGCAACGCCAATTTATGCTTAACCTTAGAACACGATAGTGACTGCGGCCAACCACATAAGGCCTCAACTAAACATATTATATAATATTATTAGTACCACATTATATTTATTTTAAACTTCTGAGGAATCTTGTATTATTCATTTTCAAGCCTAAGGCATTCAAATTTAAAATATTATACATTTTTAACAACAAAAAATATTAATGTGTAATGTTCATATTATTATATTTATTTTGACAAATATTGTCAAAATTTAAATTAATTAGAATTGAAAGCTTATGAGAAAAATGTAGTTTATAGATTTTAGATTTTTTAAATTATGATGAATCCTAAGTTACCTATTGAAATATATTTTATTTTTATTTATTTATTTGTTTAGTTGAGTTAGGCCATTTACTCATCTCTATTAATATAAATAAAAATATTGCGTTCTGTTAAAAATATGTACTTGGTAATATTTTGTATGTGTAGACTGTAGAGACTATAGATAAATAAAAGTTATTATCTTAATAAATTTTGGCATTTGAAGTCATTCCGTGTGCACATGCACAGTGTTTCTGTGACTATTTAGCAACTAATTTATGATTTTAATGTTGATCGTAGTATACTTAATAGTTAATACAATAAATCTCAACATTATGGCGTGGATTGTAAATATTGTAGTACCTATCAACCATTAAGTAAGTAATGTTGTATATAAAAACTGCCAAACTTTTATTATATTTTCAAAATTTTCAATTTTAAAACATTAAAAATATTTTTGTAGTATGGACTCTACTTAAATATTCTTTCATATAGGTAGGGAATATAAAGTTTAAGTTAGAATTATGTGTAGATAGTTACCTAGTTAAAACTTAATCTTACTGCATTAATTTTAATAAATTAATATTTAATTTTAAATTAATAAATACATTTTTTTTAATAAATAAAATATTACCATTCATTTAATAATTTTAGGTTATTTAGAAAATAAATGTTTCTAGCTTCTACAAATAAAGAACTACCAACCAAACAATTTAGAAATGACTTATATATTTTTTTATTACTTTTAAATAAAGCATATCTGTTATAATTTTAGTAAACAATTTTATTTAAAGCATTAACAGTCCACAAATTAGAACATTATGTATACTCATACTGAACTGTATACCTATATATTAACATAAAATAAATATTAAAAACTTTTATATACATTTTAATATTTAAACAAATAACAAACATATTATAACAATATTGTATGATTATAAGTTAATGATAGAAAATGGTGGTACAAATTTAACAAATAATTATAAATAAACTATTTAGTGACTAAACAATAATTCCAAGGGACACGGGGTAGTAATCCAAACTCATTTATTATTTCAACAAATATTTATTTTGGTATGTTTTGTATTACATAATGATTATGGTATTGACCAAGAAAAAAAGCTTAGGTGGAGTGAACTGCCTTTACTTATGCCCTTTTGAGGACGCCCATGCCTACTACATGCACATATCAGTAGGTACATTTATATATTTTAAAAATCTTAAATTTCAACAGCTAATTTTATTATAATATATTACGACAATGTGTCAGTAATAATAAAATTAAAATTATGATTAGTATCAAAGCTATCTTGATATTTAAGGTGGGGCAGAGTGTTTTACTATTTTTCACAGAAATTACTGGAAAACATGGAGGCTCACTGTGTAATTTATCACTACAAAGCACTAGCATTTTGTATTAAAATAGAAAATAAAACATTAGTATATAATTTTAGCTGAACAGTTAATTGTATCTTTAGATAATTTTACAGTATTCTAAAAATGAAAAACTCTTAAATATTGCTTGCTCTTTTAATTTTCTTGTTTTCCCTAGATCACCATCATAATTTTGGAACCTCTGGTTGAGATTATTGATCAACCATTTAAAAACAACTGACTACTATTGACTGTTACAAAACGTTAAAGAACATTGGTATTTTTTATACCACATACTGTCTTATAGATTAATAATAATAATAATAAAAAAAAAATAACAATTGATTACCTTCTAATCATAACATTCACTATTCAACAATCTATCTATATGTTAGAAAATGTAAAATTTTAATAAATGGAATTTCTAAAATCAAAATATATGTATTAAATTAATAATTAATAAAACTATTATCTTCGTTTCTTTTAGGGTATGGGGAGTATACAATGATGACAACGTTTATGAAGATATCGATTATTACATTTTATTGTGGCGCTGCTATGTTGCATTTTAAACTTGTTGTAGAAGATTAATAAATTTAGGCTATTGTTGTATTAGCTAGAAAGAGTCATCGATTCTTTATGGAACGAACACTTAATGCATTAACAGATCACGGTCATCAAATAACAGTTTTGACACCATTTCTTAATAGTAACAGAGAAAATTACACAGAGGTAGATTTATCTAGAAATACCTATATAGTAATTAGATCATTGATTGGTTGGATATTGACCAGTGTAAAGAACTGACTAGGTACATATATTTTGATTTAATTTTTTTTCAATGTTAATAGTTGGAAGTCTTGTAAGATATTACATAAAAGTAGTTTCACTTAGAAAATATTAATTGATTTTAAATCAAATGTTGATGTCATCTTCGTGTAAATATCATCGGAATGCCTTTCTGCCAAACTAGACAAGCCATTAATATATGTCACACTACTAGGAAGTTCTAATATTATATTAGTACGTTATTTTTTTAGGACATTATCCAAAGCCAGCTGTTATATATCTTGTAACACATGTATTAGATGATCACAATATTCCCAGAACAATGATTAGCAGAACATTTTTGCTTTAGTGCAAAAGTTGGTATGTAAGAATAGTCGATAGTGACGCAACTAGCGAGTAAGTTGGTAAAGTGAAATTTTGGGAAACCCGATTAATTGCGGACCCCTGATTATTCAATTATTCAAGTGACTGCTTGGTGGAGTGTGGATGAACAATAAAAATTGATTTTTAGTTTTTTTTTTTCATAATTTATAATTATTATTACCTATATTTTATTATAAACATCTACATACAGGCACATAACTTAAAATGAGATAGTTATATTACAATTATACTGTTATTGTTAATAGCCTATGGAGTATCTAATACTGCGAGTTATTGATTTTAAGGCTGTTGAAAGCAAACCTTTTTAAGGGGTCATATTTAGGCAATAGTCTATATATATATTGTGAGTAATGTATGCCTGTGTGTGTAGTGACTTATCATTAGTGTGTGTGAGTTCCCGAACGTCTATGTAATTAAAACTACGGCTAAGATTTTTGGAAATCTGTAATGTACACAGCCCAAACACACATCAGTATATTTTGCAATCAAAAAAAGTTCAAAATGAAAGTCTCAAAAAGTGGAAGAAAATTCACCCAGTATCAAAAGCTAGATTTTAATTTTGAAAACATTTTTGAATTTCTTTTCTTCTTCTTGGACTTCTTTTTCTAGGTTATATAGGAAATGTATTTTTGATATTTTTGTCTTGTTTAATTAGTAAGTTGTTATCAACAAATAATTTTTTTTTTTTTTCAAAATGTATTTATTTATTCAGCCAAAACAATTACAATAAAATACATTAATAATAGCTAATGTTAATAAGACCATTTGCATTTTTTGGTAAGGAGCCCCATTTTATATTTGACTTTTGGGCTCCTAAGTGTCTAGTTATGCCATTGATAGTCAATAAAGGGTCTTCTGATTTGATCAAAACCCTTCATAATATTTAGATGCCCAGGGCCGGTTTTAAGACAGTACTCAGGATAGGTGCCCGGAGGTGGTACACTTCAAGAGAAAAAATACTAACAAAAAATTTAATTTTTCTTTGTAAAAAGAATATTAATCTGAAAAAGTATGTGCTGAACAATACATAATTAATAACAATGACATTGATATTTTAGTTTAAAATTGTAATATTATTCATGTGATCCTATGTGAGTTAACCCTCTTATATTTTTACTAAACTTTTAAAATTTTGATTGTATATAAATATAATAGTCGGTTAATGGTACATATGAAGTATATTCTATTGTGTCATTCTATATCTATTGTATTAATGAGTATGTGTTTGATTTTTGATTAGAAGATCATGATTTGCTGTACGGCAAGTTTATTAAATTTATTTTAGTATAAGGATTACCAGTTGACGCAGTACCTACTTATAAATTGCAATTGCATATTATTACCTACTAAAATTAAAATACTTTAAAAATAAGTTTTTAAAAAAAAATATACTATTTAGTTTTGATGGTATTTAACCAAGCAAGAAATAAATCACTCTGCATTATATTTATAAACAGTTGTCAGTGTTTTCACCTCCAGTCCATATCTAACAAATATATTATACATTTCAAACAAAATTTTTAATTGGGGTAAAACTTTAAAAATACACTTGATTGCTCCCCCCCCCCTGATAACATTTCTACTTTCTAGGTACACCCTTGATCACAATCGCATAGTGTTGTACTTGACAATAGTAGTCTACTCACTTGTCCCATTTAACAAATGGATAACATAGCAACTAGCAAGACTTTATAAATCACACATATGAATTATGAAATAAAAGTTCAGTGTCACCTTAACACGATAAAACACTTCAAATATTGAACTTTAAGTGGTACTAAACGGAATAAAATTAACAAAAATGTGAACATAAGACATAACAATATGAAACATAACCAAACAGTCGCGCACTTGTGCAGTTGTACCTACTGTTTACTTAAGTACTAACTCACTCTCGGGCCTCGGCACTTACCGCCTATAAAAAAATAGTGCTTCGTCAGTCGTCAGTCGTCCTCGTGGTTCACAGTGTTCATATTTTACGATCATAGTCATAAACGTAAAACGTTGTTTATATATGTCTATGTTCACGATTCATTACATAATCACTAATATTGGTGGCAAAAATAACATTGATAACGCTGTTATCGACCGCGCAACAGTGAACGGAAACAAAACAAACTGTTGCGCACAACCACGATGCAGAGAAGAATAGAAGATATCTTCGCGCACACCTATTGTACTATGACCTAACATCACCTAATCTATGTCAAAGATTTCTATACTACACTATAATATAGAAATTTGTGATCTGTGTGCGCACTGCGCACAACAAAACATAACATGAATTTAAATTTAAAACACTGATATTGATAATCATATTACATGAAAAAATAGATCTATTTTGTCATTTAGATAACCATTATGTAATCTGTGTTAAAACATGACGGCACGAAATTCAAATTTATTGTTAATTAAGAGGACGTTACACCGATATTAATTGTTGTCTCCATTTTACAAGTGCGTAGGTAACATGGACAGTTTTACGCTCAGCAAATCACATTTATATAGCTCTGTTTGTTTAAAATTAGAGTGAATTTATCTCTTATACAATTTAAAGGTAAGATTATTAGCTAGGTAATATCCAGGCTTTTTATTTTTGACTATTAAAATTTAAAAATATCCAACTGATACTTTAATTTTACTGTAAATTCTAGACAAATTTGTTAGGTACCTACTTGGAGTCGTCAAAATTAAATCCCACTCTGAATAAATAAATGTAGTCTTATTACTTTTTCTAGTCTAAATTATGTCATTATTTATAATTATAAAATTGATAATTGAAGTATATTACATATTGGGTACACATATGTAGGTACACCTATTTATCAATATTATAATAATATAATAATTATGTTTCAAATTTTTTACCTTTTTATTATTATTCATTATTATTTCGTACAGCTGTATCCAACAGTTAGGCTGGGAATTATTTCTCCGGGGATTTTTTTTCCAAGGATTTTTTTCCCTATGTTCATTTTTATCGCTAAACCGCAAAGTAGATTTTACAAAGTTGTAAAAATTAAACTACTCTTAATATGTATTGCTTTTCATTTTCTTATTTCCTAACCATCGCGAAGCGTAGGAAAATGACTGAAGATTTATTTTAATTTTTAAATTTTACTATGTAAGTAATACGTTGTTTACTTATCGAGTATTATACTGCTGTAGATAAAAACCAAAAATAATTGTGAAATTTGGCTTGTTTCTGAAATATTACTTTAAAAATATAATATAAGCAATAATCAAATAACTAAAACGCCGTAAATCGTAGAAAAATTCATAGGTAGTAGGTAAAATCACAGTGATTTAATCACTATACTAAGCACTAAGTACTAACGCCGTAAGTATTGTTGGAACTTGGAGATACGGAAATATATCTTAGTCCTTAGTTAAAATTATAATTGGTGGCATTATGGCTTAGTAAGACGGATTGGTTTGCTTATCGCAAAGCAAGCCGACTATCGGAACAATTTATTTACAATAAACTTATTCTATATTTCATTAGTTTTATACAATACAGTTTTTTCAGTTTTCAGTGTTATTTTTATTTTGTGAATTCTTTAAAAATTATTATATATGTTACGGTAAATGATGTAAAACATGAAAATTACGTAATTAACCGGTAATTATCGTAAATATATATATAAAATGGAGATTTTCGATATTCGCCGGTTATTTGCGATATTCACCAAACTAATTGGTAAATGTTATGTATGATACTAAAATTCGATTATAACAACTTTTATGTTTATGAGCAAGATATCTGATACCTAAAGATTAAAGGTATAAGTAATCGATAGGTAATAAAGTTCAGTTTTAGGACGGGGTATCGAATATTCTAGAACGTGCAATAACGATCGTAATGACTTGCGACAATTGCCGATAACGTTTTGACGGCATATTACGTCTTTCTGACAAATACACAGATATTCGAGATCCGACAGTATTGTAGACAGTGTCATCTGGCAAATGAATGTTATACTTTTAATATAGGTACTGAACATGGACGCCTAAAACATAAATACACAAGATCTGAGCTAGTACCTTGTAAAGAAAAACTTCTCGACATACCTAAGTTCATCAAAGAAAAAGAGCTTACTCTTCGAGAGGCAGCAGGTTTGAGCAGTATTTCAGGCACTCAAGGGTACCAACGATGTCACTGCAAAACTAAATGTAAAAATAATAAATGTGCTTGTCGTTCTTCAGGCAAACTTTGTAATTCAAAATGCCATGGATCATTACCATGTGAAAATAAGTAGTTAATAATAATATATGATATAAGTACAACAATAACCATTTGTATAATTTTTTATCGTAAATTCCCGGTAATTGACGTAAAAATCTACTCATATAAATTAAAAATGGATATTAACGATATTTACCGGTAAATTACGTAAATTATTATTTTTCGTCATTTACCGTAACATATATACAATTAAAATGTATAAATAATTTTATCATATCAGAAATTGTTACTTACGGGCTACGGCATTCTTGCTTTTGAACAAAGTATCAAAAATGTATTCCAATACTAAGGTGCAACAAGAAAAGTAAAATATCTTGTTAAAAATTAATTTAATTATATTTATTATTATTGCATCTGTTGGGTAAAATTACATAGGAAAACATACATCATATTTAAATAATTATAATGTACAAGGGGTTATGATTTTAAGAAAATGGAAAATACAAAAACGCGTTTTTCTTAAAATAGTTCTTACGGTGTTTTTGTTTACGACGGCAGTATAGATTAACACAATTAACCTCTATTATAAGCAGAATTAAACTTTTGTTTGTGGAACGCCTAGATCACTATCAGTTTTAGAATCTATGGTCTACAGTCTACACTATTTATTGTTAATAGTTAGACAATGGTCAATGGATAGGTACAATTAATCATCCATTTTAATAGACTAATGTCTATGTCACTATGTCTATTATAGTCTATATAGTACATTATTGTGTATTTACTATTATTCAGTTCTGCAACTACCTAGGTACTGCAGTGAAGTGAATCGCACATTCACACCGCGCCACCTCCATATAGCATATGG
The DNA here is from genome assembly GCA_027563435.1 of Nasonovia ribisnigri. Taxonomy (NCBI): domain Eukaryota; kingdom Metazoa; phylum Arthropoda; class Insecta; order Hemiptera; family Aphididae; genus Nasonovia; species Nasonovia ribisnigri. The sequence goes on along the minus strand of JANEHU010001021.1, from coordinate 52,457 downwards.
GGCCAAGAAGTTATTTACAGGGTTCTTATTTAACCTTACCATTTAGGGTCAACAATTCGACATGAGGTGAACCATGGCCTTTTTAAAAACCAATAAACAAAAAATTGATTATTTTATGTAAAGTAAATTATGATTTATAAAAAATGAGGTAAAGTGCTGGGTTTACGGGTTTACCTTTCTGCTGTATTTAGTTGTAGGTGTCGAGTGGGTCAATGCAATGGATGCGTTAAATTTCAAATCTAATATTTTTTTTTACCATTTATTTCAATGAAGATGTTGATACACAAAATAACCGTAGTCACCGTCATTAATGTATTATTCTCTAGCAACCACCGTAATCGGATATGGTTTTCTCCGCCAACCGCCTCGTCATCCGCCAGTATTTTTAAACATTTTTTTCATGGATGCTCATCTGGACAACTTTATATTCCACTCTGTGTTTTTCATTAATGGGAAAAATTTCATTTTATAATATATAAAAGACTACGCACCTGCCTCATTCTAAGCCCCTCCACCTCGTACCCACGCCTTGCGTCTGCCTATTTTTAGGTTTTTTTTCTTTAAATGTATAAAAATGTTATTTGTTGGGTCCTGTCGGTTTAGCTTACCGTTATATTTTAAAATATTATTCATGGGTACCTACTTGAAACATCTAAACTATCTATCTTCTCTGTAACAATTTTTTATCAACTATAAGGATGTAAAAAAAATATTATTTTTGCTATAGGTTAATTAATTTAACAAACAATTGTTTGTGTCTATCGTTTATTTGTTTAACTAAGTTAGATCATATCTCTCTCTATATATATAAACAAAACTATTGCATTATGTTAAAAATATGTTCTTGATAATGTTATCATCACAATATATTATAGGTAGATACACAGTGTAGACTGCGTAGACCAGGGATTCCTAACCTTTTTGTATATTATAATTTTATGACACTAACATAAAAATAAATAAATAAATTTATTTTTATTAAAGGTGATATAAGACCACGTTTATCAGAACAATTTAAATTTCAATTAATATAATCAAAGTGAACAAAAGTTAAACAAAATTTTAATTTTAATGACTAAAAATGTATGTACGTTTATCAGTTTATTTAAATTATTCAATTAGTAATAGCTATTTATTACAAAGTAACGTAATTGGTAACCTAACTATATCTGAATAATATTAAAGTAAATGTAAAAATACAACAACCAGAATCTAAAAATTAATATAAAATTACTTATATTATGGTACATATAAAAATATAACAAGTACACGGCACACATGAAAAACACTTATGTGCTGCAATACAGTCCTCGGGAATCCATGGTCGGTATACCTATAGATAAATAAAATATCTATATACATTTTGATACCTATTTATAATCGATTATTTCATTGGTGTGATGTCATTCAGTTTATTATGCACGGTGTTTTCATGTCTATTTAGAGACTAAGTTATGATTCTAATATCATTAAAGTGGTTAATATGTTCATTGTTCATAAATCATAATACAACAATAATCATTAAAATAAAATGTTGAATAGACTCTTTCGTTTTTAAAACTTTTTTAGAAATAATTTCTTATGCTGGATCCCACCGTTAAAATATAAAATAATTATAATTTTATCTTTTAACTACCCACGCTTTTTTGTATGATGTAAGTATGTAGTTAAATTGATCAGTTTAAAATTTGGGCATATCTTATGGTGACACATTTTTAATTCATCTTGATTTCGAATTGATTTGCATGATATACCTAGTTATATAATATAATACAATATTTTTACCTATTTTAATCGTGGTAATCAGTTAGTAATCGTACAATTATATACCGGATCACCAAAAACAAAACCAACCGCTCCATACAAATAATAATTATTTATTATAGATACCACCAAAGTCATTAATTCAAAAAAACTAAGGTTTCTATGATTTTGAACCATTATTAAAACCAACTTAGAATATAAGACGAAAGTGAGGCGAGGCACAAAGTCCAAGGAGAAGCATCTCAACTGAAGTACATACTACAAATGTGAAATATTTTGCCTAATTTGAACGCCGTAAAAAAAGGAAAGTACTACTAATACTAGTATTACTAATATTATATTTAATACTATATTTCTCCTATAACCAATAGCAATCATTTATAAACAAAAATGTCCATCGTAAATATCGGAATCCTTGTCTGAGCACCTCACCGGGTTGACCCTACCGGGTCCAATTGTGAATCCAAACCATTCAAGGACCCACTCAAACACACACAACATTTTTTATCAAAATTGGTGCAGACGTTTAGGAGAAGTTTGAATACTTACACACGGTGAGAAATATATATATTAAGATAATATACTAAATGTATATTTATATATATTGTATATGTAATAAGAAACTTGCATATTTTATCATACTTATATGCTGTGATAGTGCATATATATGTGTCTGTAGACTTAAAAGTATAAATATAACACTAACTACAGGAGTCTATGCGTGCCACGTGAATGTATACTCATTACACATTTGTATATTTAGAAATATTAGTAATGGTCGATTCTTGTTAAGAAAAAATCACTAATGAAATTAAATCGGGTTGGCTAAAACACACGTTAGTATCAATTCCGATACTTAATTATTACAAGATTGGGTTCTGGGTCCGGTTCTGAATTTAAAAAATGTAATTAAAGAGTTAAAATTAGGTTTCTGTTGAATGGTTTAAATAATGTTTCTCTATTATTTATTCTTTATTATCTTCTTAATTAAATGCTTTCACATCAGGATATCAAAATTATAAAAGAATAAGTCTTAATCATGTTTTAGATTCTGAGCGGAGCGATGAATGTATTGGTTTTACAATGATGTGTGTTTTTTTTTAATTTTTAATTTTTTTTTATTTTTTTATTTTTTTTTTGTGTCTGTCATCACGTTTTGGGACAGTAAAAGTGCTTAGATTTTCTTCAATAGTACCTTTTCTGATAGGAAAGTGAATCTAGTTGGTACTTTGGGGGGTCAAAAGTAAACATTTTCCAGTAGTTTTCAAAAGTACCGTGAAAACAAATGGAAAATTAAGGAAAAAACGGGAATTTTTACGCAACATTGATTTTCGATAAAATCGATTTTGGTTTTTGGTGTAAGTCTAAAAAAATTGACGGTAAATACATGAAATTTTTACTGAATGTTAATATAAGCAGTTTCTATATACCATACCGTTTTCAAAATATTTTGACTTATTTTGAGCTGTTTACAGACATTTTAAATTTCCAATCTTTTTGGTTTTTTTTTTTTTTAAAAATCCATAACATTTTATTTATTCGTTAAAAATTCTTGAAAATTTAATAGAATGCTCCTAATATATTGTTTCAAAGGCACATGAAAAATATTAAAAATCTGTAGTCACAATTTTTTTTTTCTAAGCATTTAAAGTTGAAATTTTGACAAAATACGTAAAAATGACGAAAATTTGAAAATTATTTAGAGTTAAAAATTCATAAAAATTTTTTTTTTTAAATCTAAGGTTTTAAATTTTAACACAATATTTAACGTAAGTTTTCTACTTTTATCAAAAATAAAATATCTAAAAGCAATTAAAAATAAATTTTTATGAGTGTTTTAAGTTCATAATTTTACAACATAGAATATTCACTCGATTTCTCATGTAGCGTTTTTCTTATTTGGTTGTAATTCAAAAACGAATAATTGTAGATGCATGAAAATTTCACTAAATGTTTATATTCTCATTTTCTATACACCATTTAATTTTGAAAATATTTTGACTTATTTTGAGCTGTTAACGGACATTTTCAGTTTCCAATTTTTTTTAGTTTTTTTTTCTATAAATGTCAATAAAATTTTAATTGTTGGGTAAAAAATCTTGAAAATTTAATAGTAGGCTTCTAATATATAGTTTCAAAGGCAGATAAAAAATATTAAAAATCCGTAGTCACAATTTTTATTTATATGTAATCAAAGTTCAAATTTTGACAAAATACGTAAAAATGACGAAAATGTGCAATTTATTTTGAGTTAGAAATTCATAAAAATTTTTCTTTTTAAATCTAAGATTTGAAAATGTAATACAAGATTCCTCATAAGTTTGCCTAATTTTATCAATAAAAAAAAGTTTATAAGCAAGTCATAATACATTTTTATGAGCATTTTAAGTTCAAATTTGTACGAGATTCGATATTCACTCGATTTCTCATGTAGCGATTTTCTTATTTTGTTGCAATTCAAAAACAAATAACTGTAGATGCATGAAAATTTCACTGAATGTTTATATAAGCTATTTATATACACCATCTAATTTTTAATATATTTTGACTGTTTTTCAGCTTTTTACGGACGATTTCAATTTTCAAATTTTTTAGTTTTTTTTTCTATTAATATCAATAAAATTTTATTTGTTGGGCCAAAAATAATGAAAATTTAATACAAGGCTCCTGATATATTGTTACAATAGCAATTGACAAATATTAAAAATACATAGGCACACATTTTTTTTATAAGCATTTAAAGTTCGAATTTTGACAAAATTCATCAAAATCTCGAAATTGATCAATCATTGTAATTAAACAATTGTAAAATGGTCAGTTTTTATAACTAAGGATTGAAAATTTAAAGCAAAGATTCTAATAAATAGTACATACTGTATTCAAAAAATCTAAAAAATATTTAAACACAGTTATTTTTTACAGACATTTTAAGTTCAAATTTGGTCGAAATTACATATTAATTTCAATTTTAACGAGTAAAAGTATATATTATAATATTTTTATAGTATCACTGATAATTTTAGGTTAATAATTAAATCATATGAATAATATTAATTCAACTTAGCAGCTACCGTAAATTAACAATATCAATATAATTTAAAACATCCTAGACTGACATACCGTCTCCGCTCAGAATCGTTTTTCGTATACAATGATATTATATCATTGAATTCAAATTTAATACCATTCATTATAGTACAGTGATCTACTTGTAGCCTACTGTACAGCGGAGCGACATCCACTTGACCCCCTTTTTTTTATAGCTATTTTATGATCAAACTTGGACAAAATTAAATATTAAATAACCAAGAATAACGATTTTAGTTATTTTTTTGTAATTTTATAATAATAATTCAACTTTCTGGCTACCGTATTAATAATATAAAATAATAAAATAAATATAAAATAAAATATCCACATTGACAAACCGTCTCAGCTCAGAATCGTTTTTTCTATACAATTATATTATATCATTGAATTCAAATTTAATACCATCCATTATACAATGACCAACTTGTAACCTACTGTTCAGCAGAGCGACATCCACTTACCTGCCCTTTTTTTGTTTTCACCACATTTTTGTTTTTGGACTTTCGACGTTTTTGCTTACGATGGCACTATTGTTCTCATTAAACATGCAAGTTTAAACTCAGATATAAGATATGGTGTATTTAAATATAATAATTGCTATATCTAAAGATTTATAATGCACTAGAGATGATAAGTTTGAATATTTTGGAGGCTCTAGAAAATTATTTCTCAATCAGATTTTTCAGATTAATTTTCAAAGTGGACGGTGGATTAAATATGTTTGAGGACTTGTAATTTAGCTTATTATGTGTCAAATTTATCAATTTCATTATTTATACCGATGCCTCAATTTCTATCTTTCTGCTAATTATTCATTTTATATTCTTGATCTACAAGTTTCTTCTACTAATTATCTGCCCCCTATGAAATTCCTTTACAGCAGAGCACTATGTCATCGTCAAAGCTTTAATAATTCTTTTAAATCTTGCTATGTTAGGTTTCAATAATTACTTAGAAACCATTGACTCTAAGTCATTCCTATAATCTATAAATTTAAACTTCTTCAACTCTCAATTATCTACCTATTTCCTTTGCATTAAGTTACTTATATTTCCATCAAACAAATTATATTTTATGGGTTTACACTTTCTCAGTCACATTGGGATATAGGAACGAGATTGCCAATAATCTAATCAAATCCACATCCAACCTAATTTGTTCTTTTTTATTCAACTAACTCGGACTGATTTCACCTCATTTTTACATTGTTACATTTCTAATCTATGGTGCACTCATTGAGAAAATGTATAGTAAGACTACTTTACTTCAAGATTCAAAAATAATGTTTCTAGTATCCCAAAAAAATTTGCTTCAATTATTTAAAACTTTCCTAGATTCTCTATTATTTAATTTAACTGTCATGTATGCATTGTACATTATTACCTGATAACGTTTAAAGCTTTGTTCAAACTACTCCCTTCCATCCTTAATACAAATTCTTAATCTGCTATAAAAATTATCATCTTTTTTATTTTGGAAGCACTTTTTATTATATAATATATTTATTGTATTCTATTTCATATATTAAAATACCATGTCATACGTAAATCTGGCAAGTCCAATGATTTCTATTTTGATTACGATGTTCTGTCGTAATAAGATGTTTCCGATGCGACAAAATACAAATTATTTTGTTAGTCGGATTCACGTAGAACACGGTGTATAGTTGAACTATCTTAGTTACACTAGTAGCTACTAGCTATCTATGCAGTAGTATAAAAAAAAAAACTAATGAAGCTAGCCATTCCAACTTTTACATCTAAATAAATACCAAAAGTAAAACAGGAATTTAGGTTTTGATTAAATTGGACTCTAATAAGTTAGTTAATATGTGTTTAAAAACATTTTTGGTTAGATAACTAAAGCTGAAGGTGTACCAAAAATTAAAGAGGCTGAACTCAAGAAATTGAAATTAGAACTACCAACTTTAGAAGAGAAATGCATAGAACTAGAAGCAAATTATACAAAAGTAAATTCTAGTGGTTTTGAAAAATCAAAAAAATTCAGGGAGGAAAAAGATGTATTAGCCCCTGAGGAATTAAAACTGCAGAAACTTGTTGGTAGTAAACAAAATCAAGTAAGTTTTAAAGTTTTAAATGTTATACTTTGCAGTATTTATGTGTTATATTTATAAATAGTAAATCATTAAACCAATGTTAATTCTTATTTTAATGTCCTCTTTTAGTTTCAAACCTTAAAAACTGAATTTGAGGTACTCATCGATACTGAGAAATCTGAAAAAGAAAAATTAATAAATCTGGAAGAACAAATGGCGGGAGGAGTTGAAAAGTTCCAAGAAAATATGAGGTAATAAATATAGGTTCACACCTATTTCTTAAATTGGCAATACGTTTAATCATTGCTGGTTACTGTGTATCATTGAACACTTATTATCTCCACCGGGGTACTTACTCGTTACGATAAAAGATTACTTTACTTAACATGTTTACTAAATGGTCATTAATCTTTTTAATTTATGGTTTAAGTGGGCATAAGATTTTTGAAAATCTTCAAAAGTGGTTATAGGGGTTAGAATAAAAATGGTTGGGAATCACTATTCTACATGTACAGTACCAATTTTTTTGATTTTTCTCGCACCAAAATGGTAATTGTTGTGTTTACAATTTTTTTTTTTGACAATGAGTAATAACAGGGAGTGACTGAATCATTGAAGTTTCACTGTGTACTATCATACCACAACACTGGCATAGGAACAATTTTTTTTTCTATCATTGCGTGGACATGCTTTTAAGAGGGTGCTACATCCCATGTGTTCTCTCTAGGTATCTTAAAAACTTATAACATAGCTCTGTTAGTTTAAAAATTAGAGTGAATTGACCTCTCGTGAAATTTAAAGGTAAGACATATTAATAAGTGAACCTCATACTTTTTTTTTAGATTATAATATTAAAGCTAGTAATAAATATTTTAAAATGCACAAATAATTAAGAATTTTAAAATACTCATAACTTGCTTTTAAATTAAAATATCAAAAACCTATAAGGATCACTAAATAATATTCTTCTATATTTTACAAGAGATCATTCATATACAGTGTATAAACGCTAATCGACAACACTCAATATATTTGCGTAGCCCTACAATTTGAATTCTGCTTTCTAGTTGGTTGTTAGGACATAAAAATATACATTTTTATGGCCTTTGAATTTTTTCAACTTAATTAGACTTGTGCACGCACAGTACAACTTTTTTTCCTTAAATGGCAATCACCTATTTTAACTACTTATTGTTTTTCGCCTAATTTTTTAATGCATTTTAGTAGTTTAACCAACTTCCTAAGTATAAAATTGACCAAGTTACAGCCAATCAACAAAAATATTTCAAAATGCGGGCAATTTTCCATTTTTTTACTGTAATCTGGAAATAATACTAGGATTGTTTAGGATAAACATTGATGTAAATAAATATGTTGTTTATTTTGTTACATTTAATAGATCTGTTGGATTTATTAATAATTAATAACAAATTTAAGCTTGATAAAAAAAATTAAAAAAATATTCTTATTTAGTGATTATGTAGTTATTTTAAGTATAAATTGTTCAAATTGTTAGTAGTGAAAATGTCAATCCTAAACAATCTTAGAAAAATTATTATTTTCAGAGTTGAAATTGTGTGCCATTTACAGTATTTTTGTTGATTGGCTGTAACTTGATCAATTTTAGACTTAGGAAGTTGGTTAAACTACTAAAATGCATTAAAAAATTAGGCGAAAAACAATAAGTGGTTAAAATAGGTGGTTGCCATTTAAGAAAAAAAAGTTATACTTCCCATTCGCTAGTCTAACTAAGTTGAAAAAAATTCAAAGGCCATAAAAATGTGTATTTTTATGTTCTAACAACCAACTAGAAAGCAGAATTCAAATTGTAGGGCTCTACACAAAGATATTGAATGTTTGCTTGTAAATCTGGATTTCTCGTATATTAAGCTATACAAAATATGAGTTTCTGTATCTAGTATGTTTTAACCTATGATAATTGGTAATAGTAATAGTTTAATATATATTAATAATACAAATTAATTTATAATTTCTACTAGAAAAAAAGAAAAAGCAGAAGCAGATATACATATTAGTAAAAATATAATTAAAGATCTAGAAACCAAAATCAAAAATTTAAATGAAGACGAGATACAGTTGAAAACTAAATTACAAAATATACGTCAGAATTTAACTGAAAAACGAACAGCTTATGCAGAAACAACTGAAAGAAGCCGACCTATTCAATACATTCTAAATTTAAAAGACAAAGGAGAAATCAATGGACTTCTTGGTAGATGTGTAAGTCCATTTTAGTTACTTAACTTTAATCAAATACAAATTTTAATAATTAAAATTATTAACTTCAGGGAGATTATGGACAGGTAGAAGGTAAATTTGACATTCCTGCATGTACAGCTTGTGGTTCTACAGATCAAATTGTTGTCGAAACATCAGACGCAGCTCATGCATGCATTCAAAAATTGAGGACCAATAATATTGGTCGACTGACATTTTCAATCATGCCTCAAGTTCAAAAATTGAAACCCCGCGCAGATTCAAATAATAACTAGTAAGTCAATTTGTTTATATAAGATTATTTATCAAAACTATTAAATAATAATTGTAATATTTTGTTTTTTTAGTCCTGAAAATGCGAAAAGAGTTTTTGATTTTATCAAAATATTAGATCAACGTTTCAGACTCACATTTTATTCTGGTTTGTATGATACTTTACTCGCTGAAGATTTAGAACAAGCAAGAAGAATAGCATTTGGTACTCAAACTCGTTATAGAGTTGTGACATTTAAAGGAGATTTAATTGATCAATCAGGTATGAGTTACATTTTTTCATTATTTTTTTTATAGTTTATTGAAATTTAATAAATTAATTTATTTGACTATAGGTATCATGTCTGGTGGTGGAAGGCCTATTAAAGGTAAGATCGGACCTCAAGAAATAAGGTCGAGATATGCAACTGGCAACTCATCTTTGGTGAGTCAAAATGAAGTAGAAAATTTAGACAAAACTGCTAAAAATTTGGAAATTAAATTGAGAGAAACACAATCTAACATTTTTGATTTCCAAGCTAACATAGATCAAAATCTTAGAAAAATTGAAGACCTAAATATAATTGTCAAAGAGTGTTCATCACGCATAAATGCAAGTATCAATTTGAAATAAGAAATAATGTATAATAATTTATAATAACTAAATTATGATTCTATTTTAGGCATGGAAAGAAAAAGAAAATCAACTAAAAAACATGATTAAAACTCAAAAACTAGTAATTATAAAAAAAAAAACAGATCCAATAGCAGTTGCCAATAAGAAATCAGAAATCGAAGAAGCAGAAAAAGGTAAACACAACTAAATTTATTTTCAACTTATTTTTAAAATTTTTTATTTTTGTGTGTGTATTAATTGTTTCTTTAACTCTTAATTCTCATTATCTCAAAAAGTAGCAAAAGTAAAGTTTTTGAAAATGTTTTCCTGAATCTTAATAAATAAGTTTGGCCAGCAATATGTTTAATAGAAATAATGAAAAAGTAAATTAAAATATAGAGTAAAATCTATAAAAAAAATTTTTTAATAATAAAATCCGGCAACATAATAAGATCATGTGATTGTTATTTGAGAAAATCAAATATTACTGAAATGTACAATTATACTATAGTATCTCTTTATCACTAGAGAAAGGTAGCGTTTCGCACATAACGAATGATCTCCAGACTGTTAAACCCCTCCATATAACCGCTGGTATATGGCACTGTAGGAGGGCATTTGTAGCCGACAACCAGTTTTGGTCGGCGGCTGTACCTTTCCCTCGCGGAAACAAGTATACGCATAAAATGTAACCAATAATCATAAAAAATTGTATCCCAAAAATAGTTAAAAATTTTTGTTATAATTAAAACATTGTAGAATCAATAGCTAAATTATTTAATTTATTAAAAAGTTCTATATTCTATATTTATTATAGAATTGCAAGAATCAAAAGTAGAGTATGACAAGATAAAGTCTAAAATGGATAGTTTGAAGAAACAAATTGAAGAAATTACTCAAGGACAGCCTCAAGAAGCTAAACGTTTGTTGGATCAAGCAACTAAAAAGTTAGAAAATACTCGTCATCAGATTAATCAAATTGATATTGATATACAGGGGGCCCAAAGGTGAGTAATTTTTTTTTTAATAAATTAACTGTTTTAATTAAATTCTAAATATTTTCTCAATTCTAAAGTTACTTTAACATTTTAAAAAACTAATAAAGTATATTATGTTTAAGACCAACTTGTAAAAAATAGCAACTCTTTTATTTTATAAATTAACATAATATACATACCATATTATACGTTAATGTGTATATCAGTGTAGCTTGTAGAATGTAGATGGTGTGTTATCAAGTAACTATTTTGGACAATCACAATATAGTGGTATTTTATTTATAATTATATTTAGAAGGGAATTTTAATTGTTCCTTATATAATTATAAGATTTTGTGTTTACATGTATAATATAACTAATTTAATTTTGTTAAATAAATATTAAAATTAATTTTGAATTAATGAGTATTTCCTACAAATACAATAAAGTATAAAATAATAATTATTTTAAGAATATGTATATACCTAATGTAATTTTAATTTATTATAGGCAAATAAGAAAATCAGAAAGTCAAATTGAAACTTTGAAAGATGATATTATTGAATGTAAAAAAAATATGGAATCCATTACAGAAGAGTTGAAAAAAAATGAAATTCTAGTTACTGAATTTAATGAAAAGAATAAAGAAATTACTGTAAGTGTTTTTTATTTAATGTTGTATTGCTATTTTTTTTGTCACTCCAGGGCTAGTTTAATTTTTGATGCCGCTTGAAGGGTTGGAATATAATTTCTATTTGTCCATCTAACAATAAATATATATATTTTTTTAAATTAGCCGGTGGTAGATGGAAAGTCTCACTATACTAGTGGTTAGAAAAGTTTCAAAGTTACTGTTGAATAATATACATGAACGTATAGATACGTTTTGTCTAATATATTATATACTATAATTGCTGGTAGAAAGGTTATTTCCGTAATATTCCATATCAAACAGATTTGTAAATTATAAAAAAATGGTGTAGGGTTAGATAGAAAACAATGCAAATAAAATCCCTACCTGGTATGAAACAGAAAAAAAAATTTGGTAAGTCTAGATACCGAGGACAGCAAAAATAGTTTGTTATAGATAACCTTAATATCAATGTGTTTTTAGATAATGTAGAGGTGTGATAAAAATTATATGTGTGGCTAATGCTGAAGGCACTTTAAGTTTGCAAAGTACAATCCTTGCTTGTTCTCGTACTACAAAAGTCACCCTCTAATGAAATTCAAATAGCTCATTTCTCACACAATATAATATATAAATGTTCGGAATGTCAACTTTAAATTTGAGTTTGTTCAAGTTCAATGCATTAAAATCATTGTTGTCTTTTAAGTAATGTGTTTATGTTCACTTTCTTAAAAAAAAAAATGAACACATTCATCTAGTCGTTCATTAAAATTATTATTTTATAAATAAAACGTTGAGCAAGGTATAAATAATATTTTTTAAATTTTGTTTTATATGTATATAACTTATATATTATCTATTATAATCAAATTAATAAATTATAAAATAAAATACCTTTACTTATAATATAATGTTAATCACTGCAAGGGTAGTAGAGTACCACACATTTATTGAAATCAAGCAAAGTTAAAAAAAAAATAGTATTATTATTTACCAAGAGTTATCTTAATTAGGTTAGTTTTACTATTATGAATGTGTTATCCTCCGATGTAAGCCCCTAAAACAATGTTTATTGTTGACAAGTAGTAACAGTTATTAAACAACTGAGATTTCATTGTACCTAAATGGTAATATTTTTTAATAATAATTTTCTTTGTGATATTTTCTATTAATACATAATATGTATGAATCGTAAATGTATATATTTGTATTTATTCAGATAAGTATAGAAGAACAAAAAACAAAAATCAAGGAAATGACTAGTGAAGACGATAAGAACCTAATCAAAACAAATGAGTTACGTTTAGAAAACATTAAATTAAAGAATGACCTTCATAATATTACAGCTGAAATAAAACTAAACGAGGATCAACTCAATGATATAAATGCTAAGGTAAAAAATATTTTTTATCTATTGTATTGGTTAAGAGGAATGGCAAATTTTGTAAATTGGATGTATACAATTAAATTTTTTGCTTCCTTTTTTAATTTGTTCAAAATACTGAAAATAAACTTATTTATTCTGTTTTTAATTTTTAGATGACAAAATTAAAATTACATAAGATCCCGGAAATTGATTGCGCTCAACGGGATCCAGTTATAGAATCTTATCAGAATATTGGATCTAAAAGTCATAATAAAACTGCTATAGATGAAGATAATGAAATAGAAAAAAACACTGATACTGATGAAATATCTAATAATCAAGATGGTTCGGATAAGATGCAAGTTGATGATGTAGATGATGATACTGACTTAGATACCAAAGAATTACCTCAATATACTACAGAGCAATTAGTTCAAATTAATAATATGGCAACCAATAATAACAGAGCTATACTACTTGAAGATATACGCAATCTTGATAAGCCGAATTTCAAAATACTCGAAGAATTCAAAAAAAGGGTGTGTTGAATTTTTCTTAAAAAAATTGTATAAACAAATGTGTGGCTTTTTGTTCATAATATTGAATATATTATGTTGTTATGTAAATTTATATTTGTTTTTGTATAATAGACACAACAGTACAATGATAAAGCAAATGAAGTGGCTGAAGTCTTGAAGTCATATAATGATCATATTGAAATGATAAATAAAGTAAGACAACGAAGAAGGGATGAGTTCATGGCTTCATTTAGGAAGATCACAATTAAACTGAAAGAGATGTATCAGATGATAACACTTGGTGGAGATGCTGAACTTGAACTTGTTGATTCATTAGATCCATTTAGTGAAGGAATCAATTTTAGGTTTGTAAACTTAATTACTATAAATTCTGAGGTTAAGACCAAATAATATTATTAATAAATATTTGATATTTAGTGTAAGACCTCCTAAGAAAACATGGAAAGTAATATCTAACCTATCCGGTGGTGAAAAAACATTGTCATCTTTAGCTCTTGTATTTGCTCTTCATTACTATAAACCATCACCATTGTATGTTATGGATGAAATTGACGCAGCATTAGATTTCAAAAATGTATCAATCATTGCGTATTACATAAAGGTAATTTTAAATAATAATAGATTGTTTTTTAAATTTAAGTAGTAACATGGCATAAATATAGTTTAGAAGACTTTTCTTGTGATCTACATTGTTAAATATGCTGATTTCTTAGCATTTTTAAATTCTTCAGTTTTTGTCATACAATATGCTCAATAATCTATAGTAAGGGCAGGTTAGGTTTATTGATTCTGTAAAGTTAATTCTTATGTTGAACTATGATTGTGTTGCATAAAGAAATATTAAAATATTGATAACCGTAAGTACCAAATAAATGAAACCACCTGTAACATTGATAATATCAATGATATTTCATCAATCTGTAAGTTACCGATCCTGGTAGTTTACAGGTATGGTAATCGATAGTTTGACTGACAAATGGTATTATAGTATTGAAATAAGAACTTTTAACTACATACATTGTATATTTATTATTTAAGTGCAAGGTGTGGCAGTAGGTTTTGATGAATTACAGAGACTGCTGTGGTCTCATTCTAAAACAGTTAAGATAGACAAGTTTGTAACAAAAAAGTTTAATGATACATAATGTTTTACAGAAAGACCTGACAAATTAAATAAATTTAGGTAACTCTATCTAATATTTAAAAAAAAATTGTATTTACAATGTATAAGCATCTGCATGTTGTACATTAAAGTAGCTAAGTATAATTAATATTTATTGAAAAAATTCAAAATAGCCATTCTGTCAATCTAATTTTTAGAAAAATATTCTGGTTAAAACGTTTGTAATAGTCAAGTAAATTATTTTTAAAATGTTTGAAAATAAGTAAAAATATTTTTTTGTAGCATAATAATTTGAAGCACAACATATTTTTTCTTAATATTCTTTTTGGGAATTTTCAGATATAAATGAATCTTAAATCATATAATTTTGATAGGTACGTTTAACTTATATCTATTTTTCATTTTTTCATTTTTTTGTCAGGTATTTCTGTTATACTCTAAAGTTTAAGATTATTGAAGACATGGGATCTTGGTCTGTGTATCAATACGTGAATACAGTTATAGCGTCCAAATCTTTGAAAACAACACAACAATTTGTTGCAACTTCAAAATACCTATTGGGTGTTATGTAAATGATTAGGGTAATTTTTAAGGTTATTTATAAAACTTAAAAATGTGTTGTAACAATTTAATATATTTTTTTTCTTAAATTATATTAAGTTTAATTTATTACTTTATCTCTAATGCTTGCTTCACAATCTTACATAAAATTCATCAAAACCTTTAACTTCACCTGAATAATATAGTTAAATAATAAAATAGCTATTTATTTGAATTTGTTACCGAAATAAAAGTATGAAAGGTAACAATAATTTAATTTTTTTCAGGAACGTACAAAAAATTCTCAGTTTATCATAATTTCATTACGCTCAAACATGTTTGAAAAAGCTAATGTATTAGTTGGTATTTACAAAACAAATGACTGTACTGCAACTTCATCAGTTACAACAGACAAGTATCAACACATGTTGAAAGGTGCTTTGTATAAGTATGCCAAAAAGGTAGATTAATTTTAAGAAATACTGTAGTTTTTACTGAATAACTTAATAACATTTTTTTTCTTAATTATTTCTTGTATTGTAGTTATAACATCAAGTTTTATTTTTTATTAACATTGAATTTTTTGAACCTTTGGAATTTTTATTATTTTTTACATTTATTTTTTTGGTAGTTTAACGTTTAAAAATATATTAGAAAATCATATTATATGATATAAACTATATTGTACTTACAAAAAAAAAAAAAAAACAGTTATTATATTAATAAATTATATTTTATATGACTATGTATTTATATACGAGGTCACAAATTAAAACTAAAATAATCAACAGTTTATTTAATTTTTTTGTTTGAATATATTAAAACAACTAGGTACTAATTAATGTTTATAATATGTTTTTGAATTGTTTGTTACTCTATTAATGTAAATAAATTATAACAATATCTCAGTAATTCTGTAAAATATAATTTTTGTAACTCCCTGTTTACTATTTCAACAGTGACCACCGGTCCATAAAGAATAATATCTATAAGTTACTTTCTTATAAAGATATGTATTATATATATATAAACATTTATTTTAAGATTCTTAATATTTTAGTATTTATATGTTATATAAAAAAAATACATAAAACTAAAAGAAAAATGTGTTTATATATTTTTAGATTTTTTGGTTACAGAATTCACTAGTTACTTGGAACTTTAGTTTACATTTTTAATCCTTAGCTATAAAAGTTGAATATTTTATAAATTTTTAACTACTAAATAGTTTGTAAATTTTCAATTTGATAATTTTGTCAACATTATTTAACCTTTAAATCATTATAAAAAAAACGTGCCTATCAATTTTTAATATTTTTCAATTGCTGTAAATTATATTTCAGGAGCCTTGTATTAAATTTTCAAGCTTCCTGACCCTATGAATTAATTTTTTTTGACATTTATAGAAGAAAAAAAATTAAAAAAGGAACATATCTCCATAAACAGCTAAAAACTAGTCAAAATATTTTAAATATTTTATCAAGTATAGGAAATAATAAAATAAACATTTGGTGTACATTTCAAGTATCTATGTTTCACTATTATTAGTTATTACTATTTGAGTAATAACAAAATAAGAAAATCGTTGTATATGAATTTGTTAATTTAATTTGACTTAATGATAATGTTATTGTTAAATGTCCTACAACTGAAGTGGAATCTTTTACTACATTTTCAAAGCTTGTATATAAAAAGAAACATTTTTCTTATGAATATCCAACTCAAAATAATTTGCTAATTTTCGTGATTTTTATGAATTGTAAAAATTTTAACTTCAGACGCTCATATAAAATTATTTTGGATTTACGTTGATTTATACATTTTTATTGATCTCTTATACAACTCGGTAGCAAAGCATTACATAACATGTCTTTTTTATTTGAAAACATTTTATACGTTGTTCAGATGTTTCCGATTGGCAGTGAACATTTTCGAGCATTATCGTTTTTGCTTAACGCTCAATACCTATTATATTATTATAAGGGGGGACGATTTTTATATCAGAAGTTCTTCTAGTTTTACACATTTTTCGAAAAACACCAAAAATTCTTTTGCCACTAACAATCTAATTCGGATGTCGGACTGGGCGTCAATCTTGGAGGTAGGTCGAGAGATCGGAATTTGTTGCGAATTTTCTATGGAGGTAATATTTGTTTTAGTTTAATTTGTATGTCACTTTTATATAAATATTTACACTCATATATATACATATATGGGTGTAAATATACCTATACGTAGCATACCTACTGATTATGTAAATATTTTTTTCTATTAAAATTTATCTCTATGTTCAGAAAAATAAACTTTGAACAAATATAATTCTTAAAAATGTTCAATTTTATCCTACAAATAATATGAAAGTACTTGTTTTAAATTAAGTATATTTCCTCCAAATTCAACATAATAAATCTATATTTCTAAACTCATATATATGTTTTCACATCTTCTGAAGGTCACACCTGTGACACTTTCTTTTCTTTTTTTAATTTCCACTTACGACAACTTATGAGGAACGTTGTAACTTGTAATACTTTTTAAAGTTTCATGACCAAGTATAAAATATTTTATGGACAACAACTAATAAAAATTAATAAAACTCAAATTTTTCGCAATATTTAAAAAATTGTATGGTGCATAGAAATTGCTAATCTAAAAATTTAGTGTACCTATCTAGTGTATTTTTTTTAAGACTTAAACCAAGTACCAAAATAGATTTTGCGTAAAATTATCGGTTTTCCAAGTGTTTTTGAAAACTACTAGGTATTTCAAATTTTAAACTCTGATGCACCAACTAGATTTATTTTCCCATCGTAAAAAATCGTAATTATTTCTACTACCTACTTAATACTTATCGTGTAGACAGGCACAAAAAAACGCATTGTAAAATCAATACATTCATCCATTCAGAATCTAAACCAACAACCGAAAAACACTTGACTGTATCGACGATATTACTTTTGGCCCTGAATCAATCTATAGTCTTTTCTCATCTTATTTCAGTACCATAATGCTCTTTTATGCTTTTCTTTATGGATGATATTTAGCCGCTCATTGAAAGATGCTGTTATTTATCCATCCATGTTAAAGATGTAGATATACATAACATGTCTTTAACATGGGACCCCTACATTTAGAGCTGGGATAAATACCATGTCAATAACTACAGACTCAGCTCTATTCAGAACCACAAAGCTAAACTTTTTAAAAAGTCCTAAAATATATACTACCCTTGCCCCTTGGTCACGGTATATTAAAGTATAATATACTATGCCATCGATTTAGTGGACAAGCAGTATGGATTTATACGATCCGTTACTTAAAGTTGAATGTTTTTAATTATTTAATTTTAAATGCAATTGAAAATCATTCAAGTAGGTTTTTACTGATTTTTCAAAAACTTTGACCAAGTTGATCACAAAATACTCACGAGTCATAGAGGTGCTGTACCTTCCACTGTATAATGGCTGTTTTTGGTGAGCCTATTTCATTATAATTTTATTCATGCCTATCTTTTGGGTAAAAATGTATGGTAAGAAATATGTCGTTTTTAGAGACTTAGATTTCCTTAAGGAGAGAACTTACCACCTCTACCTATTGTTTCCTTTGTTTATCAAGGATTTGAATTCTTCTATCCCCGAAAGTAAATTCTTTATAGTTATGTTTCGGAAGAATTAAGACTTTTTCGTAAAATGTGAAGGCACTCTACAGCTGACTGTGAGACCGTCCATCAGGGCTTTAAAGCATTTGTCTTATATAGTTCCTTTTGGCTTACAGTTTAACATTGATAAACCATTTATGTAAGTCCATTTCTTTTCCTGGGTACCGCTCTCCTGTTAGTTAATAATTATAATATGTTTTCGATTATTAGCTCTATAGGTACATATATTGATGTGGTCTCTACTAGGAAAGACTTGAGTATTAGTAGGTAGGTATAATGTATTTTTTTTAAATAGCAAAAGTGCGTAATTATTTGCGTAATGTATTTTTTAAATTAAAAAAACTGTTTATCCTTAAAGCCAACTTTTTATAATTATTAATTTATTAACCTTATTGGTAAAATGGTACCTATTACTAAATTTATAACTTGGGAAGTAAGTACCTATGATAATATGTACGCCTGATTACAGTGTATGGTATTACTTATTATGAATTACGATAATACGACTTACTAAACTATAAATTAGGTAACCACAAAACAAAGTATTAGTGAATCGATCGATAAAAGTTTTGCCAACGCTGTACAAAGTTAACGGGACAAGTAATTGTTTAACACAGAGGCTGGGTTTGGAAAATGTCCAAAATTGTTATTTTTCACCTAAAGAATTAAAAGTTGTAGGGTATTTATAAAAATAGGGATCCTACACGTATAGCCTAACCTAACAGTAATATACTAATACCTGAAATCCTTGTGTGAGCACTTCTCCGGGTTCAATTGTAAATCTAAACCATCCAGGGACCCGCGCTCAAACACAGACTAAACAAATTTTACCAAAATCGGACAGCCGCTTAGGAGTTCAGTGACTGAGTGATATACATATTCGGACAGAAGAAATAGGTATCTATATAAATATAAATACCCTTTATTACTTAGAAAAAAAAATGATCAAAATTGGTTGATTCTACAGAACAGGATCATTATTTCCTTAGAGTGTATTTTTGTGGACAAAATTATTTATTACTAATGATTTATCAATAAATTGATGCTTTGTTTGATATTGTTTGTTGATACTTTGCTCAAAAAATATAAGAAACGGGTGGGAACTATTTATCATAATAGTGCCAATACTGTCCCGACAGTAAAAGAACCTACACAATATTATGTTATTCGAGTATTAACTACCTATTAACTGAATTTTTCAATATTTAGGTACTATCACGATATATATTAAAACCGTTTCATCATGTAGGTAGTAATAAAATATTGAAATAAAGTATAAAAATGAATAATTGATACTATTACGACTGACTAACAATAAATTGGCAGTTGAAATATTAAATGAAAAACTCATGAAAATGTGATATATGCTCATCGTAAAAATATGCATGGACATTTCATGTCCATAGCTCCTATTTTGTTATTCCGTTTGGCTAGTCACGAGAGGAATATATTATTGTGATCGTATGAAAAAAATCTAAACATAAAATATTTCAAACAATAAAATCTAGTATACATTTTTTAAACAAGCTGTAGACTTTATCGTTGACTTATTTATGAGCATGATTGGTTAAACGAAATTGATAGGCATCATTGGTGGTTAGCAAAATTACTATATTTTACATTAAGTATAATTGCAATAGATTTATCAACAGGTGCAATGTAAAAATTATTTTACAACTATTCATATTCCATGCAAAAAATCTATAGACATTTATATCCTTATAAATACCTGTACCTATTAGTTATTACCTAGTTATTAGTTTATACTTACCATCATATTGCACAACGTACCTAAACTGTTAAACGTTGTTACTTAGGTTTGATTATATGATTTATTATAAACTTAATTTTACATTTTTTTTTAAAAAATAAGATATAAACTTACTATGTTATAATTCTCCATTTTATGTTTGAAATAATTCCCTTTAGCTTTCACTCAGATCTAAAAATAAATGCTATAGAAGATATGGCCAAAATCCTGTAACATCCGTTTACACTCCTAACTATCAACCATTCAAAGCCAATAATACAGCTCTTGGCTCTATCACTATACTAGAAAAACATCCTAGAACACCAAATAGGCGCAGCTTTGCAGAAATTTTAAGCAATTTTGTTTTCTAGTTTTTTGATCATTTTTTTGAATTTTGTTTCCAAAATTTGAAGCAATCCACCACTTTCAACGTTTTATTCCTTTTATTTTACATGAGTTTCTTATTTTTTTAAATTGAAAAAAACACACGATACTACAGTAGCGTAAACTGCAGTATTCTGCTCACGAGCTTCGATTAAATGCACACTGGCTGATAGTAATATGATGTAAGTGAACATACTTTCTACATCAAAGATTATTATTTTAATGTAGGTACTTACTCTTCTTCAAAGTGTTTTGCTGACTGAAGTTGAACAGTGATCCCAGTGTGAATTTACGTAGGTACCTAGTACCTACCTACGTTTCATAAATACACCCCAACACGACTGTGCCCTTTTTGTGGTAACGCAGTTTACTTATTCCGAAATTTCGTCGAGTTCGTTTGTACATCGTAGTCTGTCGTACACGAAAGTACAAAATACCATGTCCACCCCAGCGAACGGGTTCATGGAGGTCGTGAAGAATGTGCCGTAAACGTGAATTAATTGGTCCGAGCAGACCAGAGCCGATAAATGACCATTATTCATTACAATATAAGTCTTGTCAGCGAATACTATACGGTCGTCGTTGAATGCAGTACGAAAGGTGTCGCCTCGACGGAATAAGACCAGTTTCGCAGTGCGCAGTTCCTAAATCTTTGGAGTTGGAAAATTAATGAATCCATCCTCTCCCCCCATGATTTGCTTTTCGGGACTGCCCTGCATTCGCGGTCGTCCCATTTCTATTGCTGTACCTGCCTAGCCATGTCGACGCCGAAGCCCATGTTTGCGTGAAAACCATTCGTCGTGCGAAGCGATTATGCGCATTGCCACCAGAAACTTCGTCAAGTTTTGTGAACGTTTCACCACGTGTGGCCGGAACAATATAAAAATATCTGTAGCGGTTGCCTTTCATCGTCGACGAACACAATTATTGCAGTCGACGTGGTGTCGTGAATTAATTGCTCCGAGTAGACCAGAGCCAGTCAATGACCATTATTCATTACAATACACGTCTTGTCAGCGAATACTATACGGTCGTCGTTGAATGCAGTACGAAAGGTGTCGCCTCGACGGAATAAGACCAGTTTCGCAGTGCGCAGTTCCTAAATCTTTGGAGTTGGAAAATTAATGAATCCATCCTCTCCCCCCATGATTTGCTTTTCGGGACTGCCCTGCATTCGCGGTCGTCCCATTTCTATTGCTGTACCTACCTAGCCATGTCGACGCCGAAGCCCAAGTGTGCGTGAAAACCATTCGTCGTGCGAAGCGATTATGCGCATTGCCACCAGAAACTTCATCAAGTTTTGTGAACGTTTCACCACGTGTGGCTGGAACAATATAAAAATATCTGAAGCGGTTGCCTTTCATCGTCGACGAACATATTGCGGTCGACGTGGCGTATTGCTTACAAGGTGAGTTTTCGGTTATCGTTCGTTCGTTTGCTCATGTACTGCAGCTCTGTCTCGTCGCTTTGCAATAATTACTTCTCGGCCGACATCACGTTCTTCCGCTTACGAACGATGATTGTCATATTTTCCATCAATATTATTCACATACACTCTGAATTACGCAATTATTTAGGTTTAAAATTACGTTATGTCAGTTGTTAAAAAAATATTCGAATTTGACTTAAAAAATACGTATTCAAAAATTTGATTTTACTGCACATGCAAAGAAAAAAATAAAAAGTGAGTAATAACTAATAAGTAAGTTTTATGCTATAAAAAAATCACTGATCAAATTTGACGTGGATTACTATTACAGATAATAATACAAAGGTATTTTATACTTCTTTAGTTCTTTATAGATATCACAATGAATAATGATGTACATTAATAATTGTCTACTCACTAACTCACTAATGAGTAATGACCGATGAAAAGTCCTCACTCCCCACCGAATGTAATATGATAATTATTATACTGCGTGTAGCACACGTAAATGTTAACTATTTGCAACAAAATTCAACGTCAAGCATTCAAAATATTTCATGTTAACTTTATCGTCAAACACACCGTATAATAATAAAATATTTAGGAAGACTTTTTGCCACTTTATCCACCGACACTGCAACTAACGGTTAAGTCTCAACACTATATTATACGGGACGATTATTATACGTTTTATGCGTGTATAGTCATTAGGTACCTACATACATATTTAATATTATTTCAAACGCTCGGTAAATGGGCCAATAATAAGTTATAAGAATTGATGCGAGTGGAGGATTATAAATACTCACCTATAATGCGTTTACACTATTACCTAACTATATACGGTTATTATTATTAAGGGAATTCGATAACGACCGTTTTAAGGAGTTCTGTATAGGCAAAATGCTTAAACATTAATCGATGCCATCTAGGTCTTTCAGTTTCAAGCTGTTTTTCTTCTAGTTCAAATCAGTACAACATTAAAAAGTCCTCAACTGAATAAAAATAATTTTAATGGGATTAGTGATTTGGTTAATCGAGAGGGGAGAGGTGGACCAGGTCGTCCCCAAGTCTGAATTAGCAGTAATTTCAATTTTAAATGTACTTAATATTATGTTAAAAATAGTTGTGACAATTTTATTTCTTAATCTGTAACTGTTTCACTCATATTAAAAAATATACCTAGTCGTAGATTTGAAATTATTGTTTTTATATTATATGCAATCTGGAGGGTATAGAAATTTTTTACAATCTGTGCACGCCAAAAATATTGGTCAGTTGCGCCTATGGTAATAGCAAAGAACTCCCATACACGTACACGCACATATCAATAACGATTTATACTATTACATAAATATTAATCATTTAACATTTTGCTCTTTTGTCTTTAAGTATTTTGCCAATTTAAATATTTTGCAACAAGTAATGAACTAATAACTAATTTATTTATCCAATAAAATTCTTGAAAATAAATAATACAATTTAATTTAAAATTAATTTCTTTCATTTTAAAGTTCATAATATTCAAAATAGAAGCAATCAGAACAAAATACTATCGTAATGGGCAAGGCACGTTTGAATAAAACAAACCCTATTACTCCGAACAGTACTAGAAAGGAACCGGATATAGGAATAAGATATATCGGAGGCCCGATAATGAGTTAGAGGATATTATGGTAAAGAAAGATATGGAAAATGTAGGATTTGGATCAGATTGGTAGGCGTGAGCAGCTGATCGGGATGAATGAAGGCTGAAATGCTAAATGTATGACGTGATGGTCAGAGGCCGCTAAACTACCCCCCTCCAAAAAAAAAGTTCAAAATTTAAATCTTATATTGAATGGCTTTCAAAATTAATTTCATAAAAGTGATAGTAATTTTCAGTAAACTTTATGATGAATTCAAATGTTTTTAGAAATTATAATCGATGTTCAGACTGTGGTACAAACTACAAAGTACAATAATTTATTTTTTCTGGTGGAAAATACAACTGTGATCTAATTTCCATAATACCTTTAAATTTCAGAACATTTGAAATTGACATGTATATTATGTCTTATGACTGGGGTCATTCTATAATTTTGTGTGACATCGAGAGCGTTACCGTGACGTCATCGTGTGGAGGCTGGGAGCCTAAAATATTATTGTATTTTTTCTGACCGATTACACGATACGGTTGCCCTGACAACCAAACTTAAAAAAAGATGAAATTAATGTTATAAAATTCCAAGGTTGCCCCTAGCAACTGATGATTATTATAATTAGGTTACCATAGCAACCTCATTATACTTTTTTAGATTCTGAGTGTAGAGATAAATGTATTAAATTTACAAGACATGTACAAAATGTACTGATGATCAGATACTCCTTGATTCTTATTGAAAAAAATAACCTTTGGTTCTCTCAACGAGATGACCGTCATTATTAGGTTCATTCAGAAGCATTAAAAGTCGTGTAAACTATTAAAATATATGAATACGAAAAAGCGAATGACCACTTGTAAACATTAACTGCAAGTAGGTTCTCAGTGTAATAAAAAAATTGTCCTAAAAAGTAGCCATTTTGAAGATGTTAGCATTTTATAGCGTCGTCCAGGACCGTTACTGTTTTAACATTCAGCCGAAAACAATAAACTAAGGTAAGGCAAATAAAAATATCGGTATATATACAGTAAAAGGCTTGTTTGGGTTTCCCGGTGGGCCTATATCCAGATCTGAACCAATGTTTAATGTAAAAGCCCCCACTTCCCGTGTACCAATAAACGAAAAATCGTCTGGATGGTCTGGATGGTAGACACAGATAGACGACAGTGCAAGCCTGCAAGGGTCGTGAAACTTAATACCCCCATCATACACGACCTGTATGCATTTTTAATTATCAAAATAATAATATAATTTACAGTTGTTGTTTTTCGATCCATGGGTAGGTCTCGACTGTCGAGAGTGAGTGGTATGGCAGTATAGGTGACCGTTAAAAAAATTACGAGACACGCCGCTTGTTTTTGGCAATGGGCTGTAAAATTAGTATTTGAATTTTGGAATGTCTGTTGTAGTTGTTTGGTTCTACAATTTGTAAACATTATAATGGGAATGTAATAGAAGTCTTGTGTTACATCATGGTCATTGGTCATGGGCATAGGCCATAGGCGCAATTTCAGTTTTTGACTTGGAAGGGCTTTACATATTTAAATAAAACAGATCAGCGGCCCTGCCTCCTAAACCCTCTATTAAAATTCCTTTAAAATATCTAATATATAAATGTGAAAATGAAAACCTATGAGTGATATGTTCTCGGAAACTACTAAACCGATCGTTATGATTTTTTTTTTAAATTGAAAAGCTCATTGCGGAGAAGGTTTATGGCATTTGATCGATTCTCTAACTTTAAAAACAAAGGAGTTATCAATTATCATAAATAATGACGTAATAATAATAATAATAATAATAATAATAGGTTCGCTGATTTTAATAATTTTTGTTTGTAAATTGTTGCTATTGGTTATAGGATAAATAATTAGTATAAATTAGTATTTATTTACTATTGGTTGCTATTGGTTATTTGGGCAGGTCAAGTGCAAGCATGCTTTAAATCGAATATTTAACACATATTATAGCCGCTCATCGGCGTTGTCCGCGATCCGACATAGTCAGATTGCCTACCAGGGTGGGTGAGTTGTACTTACTGCAGCGAGTTACACAAAAAAGGAGTTGAATAATCACAATTTTTCATAATTAGTAGAAATAAGTATTTATTATTTTATTTGTCTCCAAATGTTCATCGGGCAAATCAAGTACAAGCATGCATCAAATTGAATTTTTACACATGTAGCCGCTCATCGGCGTTGTCCGCGATTTGACGTAGTCGGGTTGCCTACAAGGGTGGCTGAGTTGCACTTACTGCAGTGAGTTACACACAAAATTAGTTACAATATATATTCACAATTTTTTTAAGAGTAGTCATATTTTACGGGCAGCGAAGTGCACGGGATCAGCTAGTATTATTATATATTTATATATAATATTTTATATTCCCACTCATTCCACCTCTTCAGCCACAAACACCCCATGACCAGAATGTTTAGGTCTGCCAATAAAGTTTGATCTTTGTCCTTAATTGTTAATCGGTTTTACCTCGTTATTTACTGCTATACTTATATTATTACTTAGTTATTATTACTCAGATGGTAACCCGATATCGGATGCATCACCCGCAGAAGCCGCCTGGTCGCGGGACCGGCGAAATCACAGCGAATTGCCATCACGATTTTGCAGATTGGGTCGTTATTTCTTAGCTCGTCGAAAACTTGGTACATCGATTCGGCGGATGGCAAGTGCAGCGGCCAGCGATATTCGACATGGTCATAGATATCTGATATAAACTATAGTATAATGTATTATTATATATAAGAGAAGGGCTTTATAACTTTTAGAATGTAATGAATTATTCGTATAGTGTTCGTTGTAACAATAGAATAGAAATAATATTATACTTATTATACTGTGACACAGAAACGAACAATATATATTTCAAAGTTCAAACACTTTATAGCTACCTATAATAATAACATTTTACCTATAATAATAACATTTTAAAAACTTTTGTCTCGAAAGTAAATATATAGTTTTATTAATTATTATTAAGTGTTAATTATAAATGAAAAAAAAAAATTGTGCCAAGGAATTAAACAAGTTAGGAAAGTTCCCGCTGCGAGCGTGCTAAATTCCGGTTTCTAAACGTTTATACTAATACAATCAAATAAGCTATAATTTCATAAAATATGCACAGTTAAAAAAGAATTTGGTATCGTTCATATTTTGATAGGTAACTTATTTGTTTAATATTGGCCAGCATGAATTTACATTGAATAAACCCGTTATAAAAATATAATAAGTAGATATATACAAACAATATCGTAACTTTTTACTGGTAACTAACAGACTGACAGACACGACGATATTATGCTCTGTGGATGGACCACAGAGATATAATATGTATGTATGTATGTATATGTAACATGGTAATATCAACTATGGAAAACACAAACATAATAAATAGTGGCTAAAGTTTAAACCTTAGAAAATAATTTATTCAAACAACACCTTTAATTAACTATGTAGATACATATTATTAATGAAGGATTCAATACTTCAATTAAAACACATATTTTTAATATTGGAGGGGCTAATTTCCTTCAAGTCCTTCCCAAAATGTGCCTATGTACCTACATGGCGTACCTGAATATCATATCAAAACCTCATCTGCAATAAGTAAATATAACTAATAAATATTCTGGTAAGTGCGAGTGAGTCAACCCGGCCAAGTATTCTCGAACGCGCGGAAGCGAACCAAAATAAAAAAAAACAACCGTTTGAAAAAGACCTGAGACAGAATTATTCTCCCCCTCTCAATAATATGTACCGCGTACAATTAAACCCCGACGTACAATATTAAGATTTACGCTATACACTTAATTATCGGATAACCACAAGTGATAACCCAGCCAACACGCATTTTTATACACATAAAATTATATATACCTAGGTATAATATTGTTTCAGACGTTATCACCACGAGCGTGTACAACGTACAAGACGTACTCTCGAAGTTATCTGAAGTTATCTGGACCAACGACGTGTCAAAAACCGAGCCGGACATTTGTGCGGATATCGTGGTAAGAGAATTCCGTCGTCGGTGTCTCCCAAAAGTCGGACAGAATTGACGGCCGCAAAGAACTTGCGAGCGGGACAGACGTTAGGAACGGGCCCCAAGGTCTGAAAAAAACTTGAGACAGAATTAAACCCCGACGTACAATATTAAGATTTACGCTATACACTTAATTATCGGATAACCACAAGTGATAACCCAGCCAACACGCATTTTTATACACATAACCACGAGCGTGTACAAGACGTACTCTCGAAGTTATCTGAAGTTATCTGGACCAACGACGTGTCAAAAACCGAGCCGGACATTTGTGCGGATATCATGGTAAGAGAATTCCGTCGTCGGTGTCTCCCAAAAGTCGAACAGAATTGACGGCCGCAAAGAACTTGCGAGCGGGACAGACGTTAGGAACGGGCCCCGAGGTCTGAAAAAAACTTGAGACAGAATTAAACCCCGACGTACAATATTAAGATTTACGCTATACACTTAATTATCGGATAACCACAAGGGATAACCCAGCCAACATGCATTTTTATACACATAACATTATATATACCTACCTAGGTATAATATTGTTTTAGACGTTATCACCACGAGCGTGTACAAGACGTACTCTCGAAGTTATCTGAAGTTATCTGAAGTTATCTGGACCAACGACGTGTCAAAAACCGAGCCGGACATTTGTGCGGATATCGTGGTAAGAGAATCCCGTCGTCGGTGTCTCCCAAAAGTCGGGCAGAATTGACGGGCGCGATGAACTTGCGAGCGGAAGAGACGTTAGGAACGGGCCCCGAGCGCGCGGATCCCGTAATGACGGGTCTAATGAAGGTCGCGGCACGCGGACGCAGGTGGCCGACCACCGACGCCGCCGCCGCCGCCGCCACCTACCCTCCGTCGAGGGTCGACGTCGCGCGATCATCCCCCGCACTTGCATCCCCTACGCCAACGCGCGGCGTGGGAGCTTTATACAGTTTTTTTTTTCCGGGCGGTTCAGTCGTGTCGCCGCCGTCGCGCATCACAGCCGCGTGCTCCGTCCAGCGTGCGCACAGGAACGCCCGTCGTCGCTCGTGGTCCGCGCCACGCTTCCGTCGTAGGATTTGTTGATATTTTTTTTGATTTTTTTTCGGTTTCTCCTCGTCTTTCACGTGCACGTTTTCTTCCCGACCACTGACGTTTTGTGTCAAGAATTTTTTTTTTTTTTGCGATCGTGTTAGTGCTCACCGACATCCCAGTGCTCGTCGAAGTCTACTTCCACCGTGACTTGTGAGTGCCTATGGTTTTAAATTTCATCTGTACTTTTAATCTCCACCGTCTCATACTAATTGTTATCGTTTAGAAATTACTATAATAACTCTGCCTACTATTGTCTAGTTTTATGTAACTACTATACTCGCGATACCGCACAATTAGGTACTATTACCTATGTGACTCTATATATGTGCAATACCATATTAACGCCGTCACTGCAGTTTATATGGAATTGTTGGACGAAAATATATAGCCAATTTCATCCCAACTCCCTTCTTACGACAACATTCTTGACTTATCTAGATAAGCTCAAGTGGTAACTGAAAAATAAACCGTTTGCCACAGAGTTAACGGAACTATAGGGATTTAGAAAAATGTTGAGATAGTATAATATATTTTTATTTATATTTTGGAAAATTAATTATGCGTGGTAAAGTTATCTTCAACGCTCACCACCGTGATGTAAATAAACGGTGACGCCATTGAACTCCGCGTGAAATACATTTAAAAAAACGTGTTGGCCAGACAAACAATCTATTTTTTATCCTTCTAATAATATAAAAAGAACAAAAAAAAGTGTTGATGGTAAATTCATTAATTCAAGAGGTCGCTCTATTATTTGGGTTTAAAATATTATAGCGTTTCATCCTTAGTATAATATTATATTATCCAACATGCGGGTGTGTGCTATATGTATTAACCGGGAATCCCATATCAGACTTGCTGATATTTTCATGGCATGAGTACTTAATGTATTATGTATGAGATTATATTGATATTAAATTATGTACCTTCACTTTAAGCTAAAATATTGTAATATTTAAAATTAAATTAAAAATAAAACTTGTCATATTGTCTGTGTATTTTGTATATTTCAATCCAAGATAAAATATAAAATGAGTGTCGGTACTTTAAATTTGAGTGTCATGTACCAATAAATATTCAGCCCTAATAAAAGTTAAAACTATTTTTTCGTACGATAAATAAAATCGTAGATTGTTTGATTTTATGCATTTATAGCTTCATATTATATAAGAGCAATAAATTAAAAATTTTAACTTAAGAATTACCTTGATAAAATAATTTGTTATAGTCGTTAGTTTACCACTATTTTAAACTTAACATAATATATATTTAATATTTATGCAATATAACTTATGACGTAGCGTTTACGCTAAAATTGGGTATTTATAGGTTTTAAAGCAATATAAATATGTTTAAGAATTAGGGCCCTGAATTATCTAGGGCCCTGAATTATCTAGCAATAAATTAATTTTTATAAAATTATAGTTGTCTTAACTCATGGATCGACTTTGAATATTCTTTATTTTTGCCCATTCTCTACAGCAAATAAGCAATTTATAGTTAAAATTAAAGTAGTAATAATTAACAAGATATTTTCATAAAAAAAAAATTATTCCACCGGCCAACTCATTTACATGAAGATCAGATTTAAGATGTGCCTACTAAAGTATACTAATTAGTTAACTTACTAACCTATTTATGTATAATAACGGTGCAAAGATTTATGATATTTTTCATTTTTACCCACCTATTATTGAATATTAAAAGTAAGCATTTTTGGATTTCAGTATTTACTTAAGTTTTTGTAGTAGAGTCTTATAAAGTTTTTTTTAAATATAATGCCAAGCACATTTTACAGTTCTTAAGCATAAAACTTGTTTGGCAATAAATCAATTTCAAATAAATTATTTCTTATTTCTAGTAATTTTTGACCGCTAAAATAGTATTTACCTTTAAAGTTTAAATATCCTATTTTGTACAATAATTTAAGTAATATAGAATTCAATACTTCATAATTTTTGGTTTTTTTTTTTAAATTGTATTATTTAATTTATAAACCATTTCCTACCAGCTTATAAAAACGATATTTCAGAATCAATCCAATACTTATTGATGTAAAGAATGAATGATTCTTATTTTTAAATATTCAATACATATAACTTCATCTAAAACATTTCACTAGATCATTGGTTACATATTAATTATTAACAACATTTTTCAAATTATTGGAGTGATATCCTAATCCAACTATACTTGTATCAATAATATAAATGTTTTACAAATTATGATTTCATACGAAAATACAATGAATATTGGATGTACCAATTATGTATAATATTGAAATGTAATTCATTATTTTATTATTCGTTTCAAAAAAAACATGTGTATTTTTTTTTGTTCAATTCAACAATTCAAAAAGCTCCAAATAATTGATGAACATTTTTTTCTGTATTCAAAAGTATAATATATTTTAGTACGAATTGTAATATTTTGTGAGTACCTGTGTAATAATATTGTATACCAGTGGTTCCCAAGCATGACTAATCATAAGAAATAGAAAAAATTAAATGAAACCAAGAAAAAAATGCAATGAGTAATATGAAAATATGTATTTAATTAAAATTATTCATAATTTATACATTTTTATTTACGTAATCGTAATTGTTTCCGTCGCCGCAATCTTCAGGTTTTCAAAATATTTTTTTTGGACCATATATATTTTACTATAAAATTCTACGTAAGCACGGTGCCCCTGTAAAGACTACACGGCGCACACTTTGGAAACCGCTGGTGTATACTATTAAATTAAGAATTAAAAAAATGATATCATATAAGTAGTTTATTATTTTATTATTCGTTTCAAAAAGCACAATAATTATAAATATGTTTTTTCGTGTTATTTAGCAGTATAAGTAGGTAAAATATATTTTTCTACAAAATTCCTTAAATGCATTTTTTCTTTTTAATTGTACCTTGGACCATATTATACTATGGATAGAGTCATACGAAAAAATTGTGAAGCCAGCATAATTGTAGAACCTCAGTGATGTGCGCTTGCACGTGGTCTCTTATCTTTAATTTTTGGTTCAGATATTAAATAAACAAAATAAAGTACTATAAAGGTTTCATAAGCAGTCACTCATGCTCAGATGTCACGGGTCCTAAAGTTAAGTGGTTATGTATTGGCTTCAACTCATTCTGTAGGTGTGATATACTATGACTCCATCCATTGTATATGATCTAAGAATTGTACACTCATACATTTTTCATTAGATAATTTTATCATGCTAAATTGCTAAGTGTATTATATTAATTTAATCTATATAAATTATATTTGTCATTCTATATAAACAGTTTAAGGACATAATATATTCTTGTAGGTATATGAAAATATTTTGGTTTTTAAAATATGTAAATTTAATAAAACAATTTGTTTACCAAGCCGTTTAAATCATTTTAATACCATTTACACATTTTTGTATTGTACACTAACTCATATATAAAATAATAAATTTTATTCTTTATCATTATAGATTTATTCCACAAATATAAAACTTAAATATTACGAAGATAATAATTTCTTTGAAGTATAGTGAATGGGTAAAACCGTCTTTGCATCTTTGTTGAGTATATTACTTGTCTTATAGTATTAATTTCGTAGAGACTGTAATTTGTAAACATTCGTTTTTTTAATAATAAAAAAAGAATAATTTAAAGTTTTCTCTTTATTGATAAGCGTAAATTTAATTATGCATAAGTCCTAAAAGTTGTAATTTTAGCTTAACAGATTTTAATATATTTATTTAAATTTCATGCTAGACCCCATGCTATAATTATTATTCCAACTGTTATTCAATTTGGTTTTGATTATATAAAATGTAGTTAATAAGGATTTTTTAAAAATAAATTCAGTTTTATTATAAATTTGTTTCTTAAACTAATAATTACTGAAATTTATAAATAAATTACATTTTTTTTTGTTAAAAATTGTGTGCTTTTATTTTAATCAAAACAATGATAAATTAGGTTGGGTGTCTGGGTGCTGAATGATGGTTATCTTTGCCGGATAATTATCACTGTTTCGTACAACAATCGCTTGATGTGTTCAATCAAAAATAACAAGTCTAAGAAATAAAGACTTCAATATTTAATTAAAATTGTTTAAAATGATATTTGTATAATGTAAGTGTAGAGTGTGTGAAAAGGTGTTTCAATAAATATATTTAAAATATATTATAGAAGTAAATTATGTAAGTTATCATTTTAATGTATTTTTGTAACTGCCATAGTTTTAGATCATCGTAACTACATTTTTTGACTGACATTGTTACAGATGGCTAACATTTTTAAAATATTGTCACAAAACACTCTTGCCACCGACAAAACTACGCATTTATCAAATTTTTCAAATGTTCATAACAATGGGAGATGTATTCCATTTATTTTTTGTGGTGGAAAAAAAAGACAAGTGAAGACAACATCTGGACTTTTAATACGATTTATTGGGATAACACGTTACATTTCCCCCTTTGCCAACCACTAAACTTATTGCATTATAATTTGAAACAAAAATGGAAATAATATTATGCTACTGAATAGCTTTTGTTAAATGCCAATGTTTTAGCTCACACAATGGTTGTGGTTGGCTAAGCAAACTAAATTTCATCATGAAATAATTTACCAGACAGACTTTGAATAAAATTATAAAATTATATCCTTTGTGTATATTTTATATAATACTCATACATAAAACTTGCATATTTGATTTTTAATATTTCTGGTGTGACGGCGAATTGAATAGGCATTTTTATTACACTCCCGTGTATATGTAATCTTTGATTAGAATAATAATTATTAATTGAATTTCATATACCTAAACATTTTTAGAAATATTTTGTGGAAAGCTCTGAAAATAAACAAACTATGCATTTTTTTTTTTCTGTGGTACCGTGGACCGAAGGGGCGACCGCGTTAGCATTACTTCCCCAACTATGCATTTTCTTGGAATTATATTGCTACCTAGCACAAGTTTCGTTTGTCGTTTTTGCTGAGAGTTTTGCCATTATTCATTGTGAACTGTTGTCTGTTTATTTCTACAACTCGGTTTAGCAAGCATTAGGACACGATACTATCGGGCGTGTTTTACGTAAAAAGATTTATGAGTTGTAACTAATGTCGATCCAAATTAATCATATTTGAAGTAAAGCTTCATGAAAAATGTTTGTGTTAAACTAATAAAGTAATAAACATCATAGTTAAAATAGGCGAATGTTGCTTGGCGTATGTCAACCTATACTGCTGACAAGCACATCTCAACGCATCGATAAATAATTTAATAGTTAGTATAAATATTAAATAGTAACTACGTTTTTTTTGTATCGACTTTACAAGGTCATAGTGTTTAACCAAACATTATAGATAATGTGTTTAATACAATTTTAGAATCTGACGAATAAATAATTTTATGTCTATAACATGTGTAATAGATATTTAATTAAAAAATATTTATGGTAAAACATCAACGTGGAAAAAATTTAAAACAAATGAAAAGATTTTCCACCGGGTTTTTAACATATCTAAAAAGTTCTTAACGATTTTAATTTAATACTTTTTTGTCGAAATAATGTTACATTAAAGAATGCTTAACTATTATGTATATACTATGGGTGATTCTCATTATCTCAAAATGTACAAAGTTTTAGAAAATATTTTGGTCACATAATTTGATCTCATCACAACCAAAATTGTTGATACAAAATTATATTTTTACTATTTTTATTGTCACTCATTTTTTAAAAAGTTTCTTAGTTAGTTAGCCTCATACATTTTTTATGAGCTTTTGGAGTTTAAATTTGGATGACATTTGATATTTAAACGCGTTTATATAATAATGATTTATCTTTAATATTTTATTAAAATAACTTTTTCTACGTGCACTGAAATGTTCAAAATATTTTAGATAATCTTAGTTCTTTTTAGGCGTTTTAAATTTTGATTTAGATTTTTTTGACGTGTTTATTCTTGATAAAAAAGCTTCAAATTGTAATGCAAGGTTTCTAATAAGTTGCACTTGTATAATATAAAAAAAATATCGAAAACATAGATACATTGTGTTTGAACTATGAAGTATTTGTGTGTGTATTTTTGTCAAAATCATGAAAAATTATTTTGAAGTTAAAAATTTATAAAAAATGTAATAATAGTTTTTAATAATTTATGATTGAATTCAAATGTAAAATATTCATAATAGAGACCTACTAAATCACGAGTTACACTTGTTAGCTAATATATGACAGCTGAGCAGCTTTCCTGGTTTATTTTAATGAGATATATTTCGTAGCATAAATTTCTATGAATAAAAAACTACATTTCATACTAGTAATTAATTAGATATTATTTAAAATTTAGATAAGCAGAGACAGTAGAGTATTAAACCAACACTTTGATCGGTATCTTGGCACCTCCACTCCACTCAACAAAACTTATAATTAATTAACTTCTAGTTTTAAATTCAATTTTTGTGTATCGAATTCTTAGAAATAAATCCCACTTTGAAATACAAATAAAAAATGTACTCAGTACTTACCTTGTTTATTGAAAAAATTACTCAATGTTAGTTAAAAGTATTTTTTTTCATGATATTAATACAATTGTAATCAATCGTCGTAACATCATAATAAGGTATACTTTATATACTTGATGTATTTAATATACTTTATAAACTGAGTTGCACCTATGATTTATTTAATAACAACCAAGTGTATTACAATGGTATGGAAACGTTTTGATAATATTTTCAATTTCATGTCATTCTCAGTCTAATAGCAATGTCTGCATACTGTATAATATTTAAAATTGAAGTATTAAGTTTTTTTTTATTTAGCACCATATGCCCAAATCATTTTATTTCACTTTCTAACTATTTATTCACTTCGAATTTACTTATTCTATGCGGAGTATCAACATGCCCATTTTACGATTTTCATTATTTATTTACTTTGAAAACTGGAAAACTGTTTCATGGGATATTTTTTTAAATTTAATTTTCCGCACACACCTGCAGTTTTCGTGGTGTTGAATCTTTCTTCTTTTTATATTGTTCCAAACTAATATAACTATAGGTTTTATAAATTGTCTTCATACCTACTCTTTTTTTCGATAATAATATCAGCGGAACGGATATCAATTGATTTTACTCAGAAAACATCACAATGTCACGTATCTTCGATGACCATATTTTAAAGACTCGTTTAAACAACTTTACGCTAGTCCAATTTGTACTTCACGTCAAATCGTACGTATTAACAGGACTGCACATACACCCACAGACTTGTGTTACATATATGGCATATACAACGCAGACGAATGATATACAAGTTCATTTTGGCACCAATTTATTTAGCCTCTCTTCTTTTTCCATTACAAAAGCTACCAATATAAATTGTGAAACGTGAATGGAGGAACAATTTGTAATGCTCAAAAATAAATATACACGCGTATCGTACAATTACTTTGATATCTATAAATATAACACGACCCGGATTTTTTTAGAAAGCATAATAACATTATTCAAATATTGTGGCATTGAATTAAATAATTATTTTCTGGGTAGGTACGTTTATTGTATGTATGTATGTATGTTTTCAATAAAAAAAGTTAATTCTTATTTATTTCCTAAAATTGATTACTTATTTTATAAATTAATAATTATGTAATAAAATAATCATCATAGTTTGATGTATGTGGAGTATTTTTTTTTCAGTAATTTATTTATTAACTAAAAAGGTAACTAAGCCGTTTCACAATACATATTCCAAATTATGTCTTATACTTTATAAGTTTATAACGTTACATGAAATAAGTTTGAATTTGTAAAGGTATTCTATAAAAAAACATAAATGTGTAGTATTTATTATGAATTTCTATGATTGGCACTGACAGTTTCTGACAAAGACAATACATTTAACAAAAAACAACCAAATCAATTTTATTTGGAGATAGTTATGTTATAATATTATGTAGTTCATAGTTTATGATAATTTTGATATTTATATGTTTTATTTTGCTTACCCTCTTACTACTTTTATTTCAACAACTTCCAAACGGTTGATTCTTATTTCCATTTCAGTTGGTACCGGTTACCTTGTAAATCCAATGACTCTTTTTGAATTAGATAAATGCAGTCTTGTGATATACCCCAACCTTTTAATATAATCCAGTGCAGCTTTTAATAAATATCTGCTTTTATCCCACAAGTGTTTACGCTTGAATGGAAATATCTCTGGAAATATCATTGTATAATTTTACGCAGATTACATTTAAAACTTTTATAAATTATCAAATACGTTATCTGCAATACATACCTATATATATATATATATGTATGAGATATAAATAAATAAGTCTAATATTTTACTTTATATAATTTTGATCGATTTAGTCATTTATATATATTAGATAGGTATCTACTGTGTTAAAATAATAATTTTTGTTTAGAAATACTTTAGAATACTTTAATTAGTTGTAGATAAGTTATAGGTGGGTATTAAAATACACAATTTATTACGCGTCCAAATGAAAAATGCTCATATTCAGCTCGAAAATTAAAATATCAAATAAATGCTGAAGGCACAGATAATTATTGTTGTACCTAACAGTTTGATCAATTCACTCTAACATTAAAATTAACAGCACACTTTTGAATCTAGTGAACGAAAATTTTCCACGTCGTACTTGTATGAGGTGGAGACAACAAATGGATGGGTAACATCCTCATAAAAAATTAATATTGTATTACTAATAATAGTAAAAATTGTTTTGAACTTGCAAGATAAATCCATTGTATGTAGCTTATATAATAATACGATGTAGAAAGCCATTTTGCATATAGGTATATTTGTACATGGTATACCAAAGAAATTCTACAAAATAATCTATCACTCTGCCAGTTGCCACTCATGGATATTAATTGCTTAGTATACATCGTGTTGTGAAGCTCGAGAGGATTTTATGAATTTTAATGTGACAAATAAAATGGCTATTTCAAATTTTCTTTATTCTTGGGTAACCAAACAGGGGAATCCTTTTGTATGTATTTGAACTAAGAACGAAAAATGATTAATTTGTGCCTTGTTTTTTTAACTGAAGAAAATTAATTTTTAATGAAATTAACCAAGATTTTTTTTTCATCAAGAATAAAAAGATAGTCATTTTTTCATAAATTTATTAATACTTTGTTTTAACATATTTTTACGTTTTTTATATATATTTATGCTTTAATTTTTTAATGAATCATCCATGTTTATAAAATTAATATAATGTAATTATTAATAGCTAATAAGTACATATTATACTCAGAATTACCTAAATCAGAGGTATTATAAATATTTGTCATAATTTTAGACATAGTACCGTGTAATTTATATAAATATTAAAATACATAAGACATATCATGAATATCACAATCCTTAAACTATGAACGCGTTATATATAATAATTAAAGAGGAATACGATTTTTGGTGAGAAACCAAGATGACAGCAAAAACTGAAAATCGTACGGAGGCATGGCAGAAAATTGGTAAACTAGTTGAATTATTCATAAACAAACGAGATAAAAAACTAGGATGCGTGTATATAAAATTGGTAGTTTTCATTTTCTTCGAATAATTTGACCACTTTTTTTCCTCTTTTCTTGCTATGTATACTGTATAGGTTGCTTTCTTAACAATGGACGTCGTAAATGACATTTCTGTCACCTTAACTCAACGACAAACACTTGAACTGTAAAATTATGGCATGTTTCAAAAAAATCTCGTTTGAAGTTACGTTGAATAAGCGATCATATTATCCAAAACAAGTACCTAAGATATTCTTAGAAAATAATACACTTTTTATTTTTAATAACAAACACATTCATCGATTTCAGTTTTTTTTGCATAATATTATTTAAAAAGTAATTTATTTTGTATTATTTTACTATGAAATAAAAATTAGTGTTTCCAAATAAAAGTAGATCGCTGGCGAAGAATGTGAGTACTTACTATTCAGTTAAGTATTTTAAAATGTTCTATCCTAAAGTACTTATATTGCTTATATTGTGTCTAAATTGAAAAACTTTCGAAGATGTAACGGTAGGGATCTTATTATTGTGTTAGAATGACTAAAAGGATGAAAATCGATTAGTCACTTTGAAAAGGTATAGTCTTTTGACAGAATGTTTTAGCGTTATCTGTGAATACCATTACCTAATACAAACTTTTTAAAGTCTCCTGTGGTTTTCTGTCTTTGCCACAGTGAAATGATTTGTTTACAGATTGGGAATCGACTTATTTTAGTGCCTTTTTGATATTCAAATATGCGAAACAAACAGCCTAAAACTTTCTCACAATATAGGTAAAGGCTTTTAACAGAATATACTGTTTTAACGAATCGAGAAATAGTGAATTGTTATAATTATTGTAGTTATAAAGTTAATGGTATGTAATTCTATAGTACATTTCATTTTGTTACGCTTATTTTAAATACTCTTTTTAGCGTATTATTGAATTCAGTTTATATAAAATAAATGTTACACTTTTTAATTTTATTAATTGAAAAAAAAAATGGTTATTATCAGAGCTTATAATAAGATAAATATTATCTCAACTCTAATGTTTTGGATACATTTTTTATAGAGTTATATGAGCTAAGAGAGTGCTAGAGAGAGCTAATACAAAATGTTTTTTACACCGAAACTCTGTAATTTTAAAACTATTGTCCTCGTAATCTGGTTTTAGGTGGAAACCACTGCACAATTTTAAATTGTTATGTAAACAATATACATTTGCAGTTTAGCTAATTATATATTTATATTTGTTTGAACATCTCAAGTATAAATACCTACCTATATACTTCAAGTATCTTTTTAATGTGTAGTTAACTTTTTTTAGGAACTTAACACCAATATATTATTATACGAATACGTACACTGAAGTCATAACAGATTGTATCATACATTTAAGTTATGTTTTAGTTTCTGAAGGGAGCGATGATTCTATTGATTTTACAATGATGTGTGTTTTTTTATATCGGTCACATCTTTTTGAGCAATAAAAATGTTTTGATTATTAATATTGAGGGTGGTTTCTAGTGGAAAATTGGACCTAGTTGGTACTTTTGAGGGTCAAAAGTAAAAATTTAAATAATCGAAAAAGGGGGGCAGGCAAATGGGTATCATTCTGCTGTATAGTAGGTGTCGAGTGGATAACTATAATGGATATGTCAAAATTGAATTTAATGATATATCATTGTATATGAAAAACGATTCTGAGCGGAAATGATCTGTCAGCCTATATTAAGTTTTCTTCATGTTATTTTTTTTGATTTTCTATTCAAATATGAAGTAACTTATTTTACTATTACTTATTAGTTATTAGTACTACACTTTTACGATAGGTTGATTTAATTTTTGCGAAAACATTGCATTTATTATATTACCTAATTTAATATTTAATATAATTTTTTTTTTGTTTATCAGACGCTTTTGGAAATTATTGGAAGCTTTTTACTTTTGACCCTTCCAAAGTATCAACTAGATATATGTACCAGAAAAGATGTTGATTTAGAAAATCTGGAATACATTAATTAAGCTTTAACTTTAGAACGCTTTTAGAATATATTTTATGTATTCACAATAATTGTTTGATAATTTATTAAATATTTTTATAACCAATGAAAACTTTTTTTAAGCTATCTAATTGCTTAAACTAATCTAATAGTTTAAATAACTTATAAAAAGTGTTAATCAAAGACACGTTACTTTAGTTTTTAATGTTTTTTTATAACGATGCCTACAATAATATTTAAATACAAATTAACTTAAAGTTTTAAAGTTTTGTCATTTGTTTTTATATAATATGACACCGTAAAAAAGTGTCAAATGTAGTATACCCACACTTAAAACGTTCAACGTTGTGTAACCTGTATAATAGCAATAAAGTTTCATTAAAAACCTGATTCCAAACAGTTTAATATTGTGATACAGAAAATTGAGTTCTAGTTTTCTTACATAAAAATCACAATGTTAATTAGTCGATGTTGGAATTTACGGTTTCTTGCGTAGAAATAATGCGTTTCTAAAACGATAATAATTTCACACAAACAGATAGCATAATAATAATATTACAAATTATAGGTATAGGTACTGCAGTGTTTGTGGCGTTAAACGTTACAATAATAACAGCAACAACAACTTATAACAATAAAGGGTACTCACAATAACAATAATAATAACGTCGGGCGAATGTATAACAGCGTATCATGTTATATCAACGGGTAACTTTTCTCAGTGGCGTATTCCAGGGGCGATGAGGGGGGACAGGGGGGTTGCAACTCTTCCCGGAATTTCAGGAAAAATTAAAAATGCTTTCTTTGAACACAATATGATAACATATTGCGTAAGATGTAACATTGTATAAAAACAGTAATATTTATATAAAGGTCGCTGCAAAAGTCTAAAATACTATATTCCCGGTATCGACCTATATATGCCTATATCGCATCACCAACTCAACTTATGAGGGATCCAAGTTTGTCAAATATTTCCTGTATAACAATTATTAATATCAGTAAAATCCTTGTTACGCCACTACCTTCTCAACTTCTTTAAAGCTAATATTATACACCGAATTTCATATTTTTACAGCTGCTTTTCGACACATCTAATTATTGCACTATCAAACGTCGTACAGATAATAATAATATGTACACAGTGTAATAATATCCATCGTGCTTGCGTGATATTCATATATAACACTGTTTAGTGTG
Organism: Nasonovia ribisnigri; assembly: GCA_027563435.1. Lineage (NCBI taxonomy): Eukaryota > Metazoa > Arthropoda > Insecta > Hemiptera > Aphididae > Nasonovia > Nasonovia ribisnigri. Next base: position 10,522 of record JANEHU010001021.1, on the reverse strand, counting down.
TGCAGTAAGTTTGTAACCTACACAGTGTTGTACTTCTCATATATATTTATGCACACGTCGTATACCGGAAGCGAATTAATACGTTAGCGCGACCGGATGTATCCGCGTGTTATTATCAACTATTACACACATCGCGGTTACCGCGCACCGACCTTGACGCCAAGTTTTCAAAGACCTCACGAGGCGTGTACCGCCCCCTTGTCGTATACCATTCCCGGTCCACCGTTCTGTAGTCCGCTGTCGTCCATCCGTCTGCGGCTGTAATGTCCGTGTATGCGGATCGCCGCAGTCCGTCGCGTCGCAGCCACAGTAATATTGCACGTTCGCTGCAAAGTCGTGGGCTATATTATTATATAAGGCACTCGGCTGGTGTTCCGCAGTCACCGGATATACATGTTCAGGGATGCATGAAAACAACATAAATTGCACGACACACATAATGTACGGTGGCGGCGGCGTCGAACTGCGAGGGAGGGAAGCGGCGCAAGGGCAATCCGACTGGAAAAAAAAAAAAAAAAAAAATAGAAACAGAATAAAGTTAGGACCGTAAATCATTACCAAGCGTTGCCATTTGAGCGTGGGTATGTTAGGGGGGGGGAGGGGGTGGCAAAATGAGACGTAACTTTTGCGAAATAAACGACTCGGTTGCTTGGAAAAACGGGATGCGAGGTGTGTTTATAGCGGAAGGAAATGGGCGGAGGGTTGGGGACAGAGAGAAAAAGTTTTCCTCCCTTCTGCAGGCAGTCATCTCCTCGCTCTCTTAATCTGCTTATTAGAGCTATTCCTCTCCCTCTCCACCAAAAATACCCTCCAACCGACAGCATCGCCACGCTACTACGGCCGTCGCTATACCGCACACGCACAAACGTTCTAATTTAACAAAAAGGCGAGAAATTCTAAGCTCTCCCCACTGCCATTTTTGTTACTATCCCGAACCAAAATAACGGTGGCACGAGTGCATGACTGTTTCGTAATAGAATTTATCGAAGTCAAAAATGGGTTGTGTGAACTCTCACGACTTTTTTCACCCCTTTTCCCCTTCGTTTCTCGGCCCAGCTTGGCCCCTCAACGACAAATAACAAGTGCACGTTGTTTACATTCGCCGTCGCCTCATCCGGCGGATACGACCTGACCTGCGGACGGGCGGCGCTTTCAGGCACGCAGTGTACCGTAACCGTATATGTATATATATATTATCAAATGAATCAAATTGCATTACCCACTACCGTCGTCAACCATACACGTTGTGGGTCACTTGAATAATAATATAACGACTATAATATTATGTTTGGTATGGTTATTATTTTTTACACACACGCAAATGGTCTGGATACAAAATGTAAACAAGCATACAAGATGGTGAAATAATTTAATATATGAATTTTTGCATTCAGTGAAAATAAATAATAATTAAACCTTTCCTTTTCAAAATACCGAATAGGAAGATCAAGTACACATATTTTTAAGCTCACAGTTATATTCATAATAATGTGCAGGTTGTTTTATTAGAGATGATTCTTAAATAACTTTCTATTTACAATGTATTTTACAATTGCTACTACCTAGGCAAACAATTTTAGATTCTGAGCGGAGCGATGAATGTAATCATTTTACAATGATGTGTGTGTTTTTTTTATTTTTTTTTAAATTTTTTAAATTTGATTTATTATTGTGTCAGTCATCACCTTTTAGGACAGTAAAAATGCTTCGATTTTCTTCAATAGTACCTTTTCTGATAGGAAAGTGAATCTAGTTGGTACTTTGGGGAGTAGTAGAAAAGTTAAAATTTCGCAATAGTTTTCAAAAGCGTCGTGAAAAACAAAATAAAAATTAAAAATTAAGGGAAAAACGGGAATTTTTACGGAAAGCCAATTTTCGACAAAATCGATTTTGGTTTTTGGTATAACTCTAAAAGAAATGACCGTAGATACATGAAATTTTGACCGAATGTTTATATAAGCATTTTCTACACACCATAGTGTTTTCTAAATATTCTGATTTATTTTGAGCTGTTAACAGACATTTTCAGTTTCCAATTTTTTTAGTTTTTTTTTCTATGAATGTCAATAAAATTTTATCTGTTGGGTAAGAAATCTTGAAAATTTAATAGTAGGCTTCTAATATATAGTTTCAAAGGCAGATGAAAAATATTAAAAATCCGTAATCATAATTTTTTTTTATAGGTAATCAAAGTTCAAATTTTGACAAAATACGTAAGAACGACGAAACTGTGCAATTTATTTTGAGTTAGAAATTCATAAAAATTTTTTTTTTATATCTAAGGTTTGTAAATGTAATTCAAGATTCCTCATAAGTTTGCCTAATTTTAACACTAAAAATATGTTTATAAGCAAGTCAAAATAAATTTTTATGAGCATTTTAAGTTCAAATTTTTACAAGATTGGATATTCACTTGATATCTCATGTAGCGATGTTCAAATTTTATTGATACTCAAAAACTAATAACTGTAGATACATGAAAATTTCACTGAATGTTTATATTAGCATTTTCTATACATCATCTAATTTTGAATATATTTTGACTGTTTTTGAGCTTTTTACAGATCATTTAAATTTTAAATTTTTTTAGTTTTTTTTTATATAAATACCAATGAATTTTTATTTGCTGGGCCAAAAATAATGAAAATTTAATACAAGGCTCCTGATATATTGTTACAATAGCAATTGAAAAATATTAAAAATACATAGGCACACAATTTTTTTATAAGCATTTAAAGTTCGAATTTTGACAAAATTCATCAATATCTCGAAAATTATCAATCATTGTAATTAAACAATTATAAAATGGTCAGTTTTTATAACTATGGATTGAAAATTTTAAGTAAAGATTCTAATAAATAATACATACTGTAAACAAAAAATCTAAAAAATATATAAACACAGTTATTTTTTACAGACATTTTAAGTTCAAATTTGGACGAAATTACATATTAAAATCAATTTTAACGAGTAAAAGTATATATTATAATATTTTTCTAGCATCACTGATAATTTTAGGTTAATAATTAAATCATATGAATAATATTAATTCAACTTAGCAGCTACCGTAAAATAACAATATTAATATAATTTAAAATATCCTAGACTGACATACAGTCTCCGCTCAGAATCGTTTTTCGTATACAATGATATTATATCATTGAATTCAAATTTAATACCATCCATTGTACAGTGATCTACTTGTAACCTACTGTACAGCAGAGCGACATCCACTTTGACCCCCTTTTTAAATTTAACATTCATATAAACATAAAACAATAATACGCTGGTATTAAAAGTATTATCATATATATTCATATATCTTTTTATATATTGTATGTTTTTGGGCCGGGTACAGATATTTTTTTTTCTAACCGATTTCGCAAAATAGACGTTTTCGTTGTCATCATGGTAACCTATTGAAAAAAACATATTTTTGATTCATAGATTTTCCTTGTAGAGGAAAAATATCGAGTAAGCGTGCTATAGATTTTTCAATCGTTTCTTAATAATGATTAAAGCGTAAATTATTTTTAAAGTTTTCACTATACATATTAATATATTATTATCATCATAAAAGGTATGGTCAATTTTACTCTGTATTATTTTGTTAGGGATAAAAAGGTTAGTTAAAGAATAACTACGTTTGAAGTTCCGGTATAATGAGTTTATATTATATAATTTTGACATCAATGTAATTATAATTTGTTATGCGGAAAATAGATGCATGATATTTTAATAATAATATATAGGTTCTAACGAAAATGAATTAACTCCAGGTCTCCAGATAGGTATAGGTTACCTAACCTACATGCCATATTTGTACGTCGTGTGTAGTTATTTGTAATTTATTTATACTAAAATATATACATAATATTAGGTAAAATACACTTACGCTTACTGTCTTGTTAGACCCTCATAAAGTTAGCAGCAGAACTATGACAGACATAATATGTCTAATACATACAGAAGTGGTGGTCAAGCGGGGGATACTCCCTCCCCATGATCTTTTTTCAATGTTTAAGAGTCGATAGCCATAAATTATATTTTTAATTATCAAAATAGTGCTTGTTCAAAAATAAGACCCCCCTTACAATATAATATGACTGTCACTGTGTATTCTGTATAGGTAGAAAATCTTCTAGATATCACTTGAAGATATTCAACTGATAAAAGCTCATATCAAATTGTCTGTCATGTTCGGTAGTAAACTACATTATGTTCTAGGACTTTTTTTTTATACCTCACTGAATATTGAAATTAACGGAGATTTAGAAGTTGAGTGAAAATGAAACTGTGTGAATTAAATAAATGTATTATACTAAATACAACATGATTATTTAATAGATAAAAGACTAATCGTTAATATTTTAACACACATTTTAAAAAACTTTTTACATAAATATCGTAATAATACAATATTAGGCTTTTGAAAAAATTAAGTTTTACTAACATATCTTAAATAAACAAGTTAGGAAAGCTCTACCCTCTGTGAGCGTGCTAAATGTACTGTTTTTAAAAGTATTTTAATTCAACGCAATTAACTACCTATGATTCTATGTACGATTAAGAAATAATTATTTGGCAACCTTTATATTTGACACCTATTTTGAACATGGGCTTCAATGAATCTATATTAAACATTTGTATTTATAATGTTTTGATAATATTGAATAAAATGAAATTACTCTCAATAGAACTGAATCAAATCTTAGTACAAACAATTGTAACTATGTACCGGTGACTAGTGGACGGACGGACGGACGAACCCAGTGGAGATTTTTGGTGTTCTAAACACATTATGAATAGAAGACTATAAAGTAAAAGGTTTAAATTAACATAGTATATAAACTATACTACAGTATTAAAACGATGGCTCCGTATTTGTATATTAAAAAAGTCAAAATATAATACTGATGTGCATATTTACTTTTATAACTATGTTTTATTATGAAAAATAAATCAAATAACAAAAAAAATATATTTTATATCAAATCAGTTTTTTTTTTTTTTTAAATAAATCATTGGATGCACTGTTAGTGAAACTAACTTAAAACAATTTTAAAATAAAAGCATAATTCATAAAATTGATAGTTTATTGCCTTATTGGTTTGTTATTTAAAAAAAACGTTTGCCAAGTCAGAGATCGGCACGTAAACTTTCTTGATTTTCAATTTTTATAAATGTATTAATTGTATGCAATATGTAAATAATAAATAATAAAAGTGTAACTCAGTAATAATTAGTATAGGTGGATAATTAAGCTGAATTTAATATATATAAGAGAGATCCGATATCACACCCAAGCAGTATAACAATTTGAATTCAGAAAAACGTCGGTTTGAACAGTCCCAAAATGTCTATTTTTTAACTTTTCTCCAAAATTATGATAGCTAAAAACTTGAGTGTGGTATCGAATCTCTCTCATTAATATTCCATATGAAATATAGCTTAACTATCCACCTACTTGTTACTACTAAGTTACATTTTTATAATTTTCCTACTTAACACAAATTCTTGAAGTTTTAAAAATTCAGACTTTTTTCATTTCAATTACCATACTTACTTGAATAAAAATCAATAAAGTAAAACTATAGGTCAAAATAATTATAAATTAATAATAATGATTGAGAATTAAAATTATTTCGTATATTTTTTTCATAATTTTCCAAATATTCCAAGATATGCTAAACAAACTTTTTGTTGTGTTAAATGAATCGTATATATTTTTCACTAATATCAAATTGCACACACTCAACGAAAACATGTAAAAACATAATAGCTGAACTCTAAATGTATGATTATTGAAATTCAAAAAACACCAAACTCCAAGTATTTATTCTTATTTAACGGATATAATAGAGGACAGGAGATCGACGATAGAAGGAAAAAACGCAATATTCTTTCACTCTGGTCATAAAACACAATATCGACAGTTGGCGTAAACCAGGGTCTACACTTTCGGTTTAACCTGAAAAAAATAAAACTCATAGGTTACAGTTTTCACCTGCTGCGTAATTGAAAACGCTGATTTATATGTTTAGTGTATCACACAATTCGATATATCTAAAACCAGGGGATCTCCAAAGCAAAATATACATAGACACCTATATACTGTGTGTTGAGTAATACAAGTTAAACTTAATAAGAATATTTCAATGACATTATAAAATATTTAATTATGAACAGTGTCTAAATATTCTTGATTACCTAATTAGTTTTATAATATTTATGCCGTAATTTTCCAAATATTTTTATAACATATTATATTAAGAGCACCAAATAATATTACGTTCTATATTTTTGATAATTATTTTAATTTATATGTATATTATATCATATTATTCTAACATAAATTAAGATTCCTTATAGGATTAGTATTTAATAATTATTATATTATGTAAGGTATTTTAATTTCAAAATAGGTAATAGACAATAGTTATGAGCTCATAAGTTAGTAAATTAATGATATTATATTATGTATATTGTATACACCATCTACCTACCCAAATAATGATTTTATAATTTTATTTTTTAAATATCGATAAGTCAAAATTTTGAAAATTCAAATTTATTTTTTAGTTCCATTAAATTCAAGATATCTAGGTTAGGTATGTGCATACATATTTTATCTACTATAAGTATAGACATGTGTTCAACTTTTCTTCTCATGACTATAGTTGACTAGATCATGATGGAGAGGGGGGAGGGGTTATCGTCGTAAGGGTCCTTCACACGCATTAGATGTCCGAAAAAACTTTTATATCATCGTTTAGGGTTAGAACATGGATTTACTGTCGAATATTATGCTGCTTATGCATATATATAATAATATAATAAATTACAGTTAACGATAATCTGTTTGAGTTATTGCGTGGAATATATCATATTATTATTATTGACCCGCATCGATGCCATTTTTCCAATATCACTAGCAGTCCCTCAATTTTCGACTACCTACCCAATGATAATATATTTATATTTTATTATTATATATTATAAGCTGTATTTGCTTTCCCATAAATTTATCTTTATAATTTGAAATTAAAAACAAATATTTGTAAGCTTTTTATATTACATATTATGAACACACATAGGTTTTTACTTTTCTTTAAATCGAAACTTAAGTAGGGCTTAATAATGTTCTTAAGCTTTTAGCTTTACGCCCTGGATCCAACTATGAAACTTGCAACACGTGTCCAAGGGTGTCACATGAAACAATATTTTCGAGATGTTAAACACATAATTAAGATACATTTCAAAAATCTTAAAATAATTACAACTAATGAAAACTAAATAGGTATTACACATTAAAATAAGTAGTTATGTAGTTATGTAATATGTCATATTAATATTATCACTGTTAAATTTATTGTAATTTATGAAATTAGTACAACTATTCAAACAATATTCGAACATTTTATTAAACGATTATAAAACCTACACGCTGTGTTTTCTAATTTTTTTAAAAGACATTTTATGATGCCAAAATTATATGATATATTTATATCAATATAATAATGTATTACACAGTGCACATACCTTTTATACTATGCACCCCTAAAGACTATAGTATTAGGTTTCCTGGTCGTTTTGAATAATTCAATGATAATTTGTATCCACCTATATTATTTTGTTACAAGTTCCTCAATTAATTAATTAATTACAATTTTCTTTTTTTTTAAATATTCTATTTCATTCTATATAATATTGCAGCTTATTGGTGTCACGTGCGAATCATTTTGTACACAACGAGTCTTAAAAAACTGTTTTGTCGATTTTCGATAATCAACATCGGTGCCCCTCATGGAGATTGACGTCTGTAATTTCATTTTGTTCATAACGAATGTGACATTTACGTGTTCTCCTCCCTTTACTACTTTCCATTACGTTTATAACTATATATATATAGGTATACTGGTCAACTAAATTATTTTAAACGGTTTTACTGCTGTTAAGCTGATTTCAAGATTTGCTACTGAACTAATGCGGATGCCCGTTGAATCTAAAATCTGATGGTGTTCTTAATGAGTTTCCTATCGATTTTATTCGGTACCGGACAATGCATATCTACCAAACTTTATGCTTGATAGTCTAATTTAAACACCGGCCTTTCCACTACATTTAGAGCTTTTTGTGTTTGCAATAGATTATGATAAATGTGGTATTCACCAAGACGAGCGACTGAAATCTGGGCAACCGTCCAAGGTATGCACCCCATATATTGTAAAAGGGATTTTTATTTCAAACATTGATATTTATTTGTTCTGTGTAGATAACTATAACAATTCAATATTATCAGAGTCCTTATCTCTATAAACGATGTGTAATGCACGGTTGTGTAAATAGCACATTTTAACTGCCGAGGTATAGTGTAACGATAACATGATATGATAATATGTCATGCCGAATTATTTTGATGCCTAGTACAGGAAATTATTTTTATGATTAAGTGATGAATATTGTGGGACATTATGTATTATTGTCATTGGATTATACCAAGGGCTATTTGCAATAGTACAACATCCGGACAATATACCTGAGCAATACATTTTACAATTGTAGTGACACAAATCATATGATATATTGCTGTTATAATTCTATCAATTCTAAGCACCATCAATAATTTTTAAAATCGTATTTTATACATTGATGTGCATATAAGTACAGTTTACATATTACATTACAAAGAAAAAATAGTTCCTTATTGTATAACACATTAATGGTTAATGTCTCGCAACAACTAGATTGTTTTATGTTAATTTAAAAAAAATGTATTAGCTGGCTTACGGATAACATTCATTGTATAATTCAATTTGAGAACTTGAAGATTTCAAAGTGGATGGTTTATTACCACATGTATTACTTTTACTAGATATCTAGCACGAATTAGTTATATTCGGTTAAATAATAATAAATATATATCATATTTTATATACGTGTCTATTGTGTACATATATATTTTAATTTTTAACTGTAACTTAAATAAGTATATTTTATCTTAACATTTTTTCATACCCAAAGGTGGATATTTAATTCTTATTGGTTTTTGCGTACAATTATATTTTATACATTGAAATACAGTATAGTGGCTTGATAAAAAAAAAACTATTTAATATTGTGATTCTAATTAAAAAGTACAAATAATAATAATTTTACTACACATATAAAATACAAATAAATAATACATGTGTTATAATATATGAGTTATCTAAAAATGAATTTTAAATTATATTTTAGTAAAACAATTATGTAGGTAAATATTTAAAAATGAATGGTATTTATAAATGTATTAACTATTAATTATATTTTTTTATAACAATTTATAATATATAAACTCGGATAATGTGAACTGCCGAACTTTTAATGATCTTCTAAATTTAGTAAACCTATTAATTATTGTCTTTTGAAATACAAATTTAAAATCATTAAGACTTTAATAAGAGGTATTTGGATTATGTTATTTCTTTTTTATTTGTTGTTATAAAAGAAAAAAACAAACCAAACGGAAAAATCCATTTGGTTTAAAATCAATTGTGTATGTGGTATAAATATATACTCTTATTTATGTCTTTTGCTTTCCACTATGTTTCCATTTTAGATTCGTTATCTTTTGTCCTTCTATTTTAGGTCAAAAGTATTTGATTTTTATTTTTCATATTTTATTTTTGTACCCTACTTTCTATTCTAGAAAGTGGAAGTTGAAAACCCAAATGTACAAATGTTTTTTTGTTGATTAAGTGAAAATTGATTTGGGAGATACTCGTCAAGTCAACAATACTGCAGAATTAGGGAAATGTTTTGGAGTATTATGTTCTTTAGTTTAAGTGTGCAAGTGGTGAAAGTGCAGTATGGTTATAATTTTTAAGGACGTTATAGGTTATGAAGAAATCAAGCTGTTGTCATCTGTTAAAATTATTCTTTTTGATCCCAATGTATGAATGTCTTACTCTCTAACAATATAATTTGAATTCGGTTGAACTTCACCAGAGTTTATGAACGTTTTATAGTGATCACTTTTATAAACGATCACTTTTCTTTGACAAGCACAATTTACTGTATAATATTTATTTTTCATCTCATTTAAATATTTTATACTAACAGATATCATGTATCAATTATTAAGTGCCATTTATGTTTTTGAATATAAGTATAAAAAGTTATTGAAATAATACTTAAATTTTATGTTCTCGGTACAATTATGAAGCATAACTGCATAAGTTAAATATATACGCGTATAAATATAATATATATAAATATATAGTACAATATAATGTATATGCATTTGTATAAAAAATAATGTATGTAAAGAGAGAGAAAAAGATAATATTATGACAATTTATTGGCTTAAATCATTAATACGTAATATTTATACACTGAGTCATTTAAGAATGTATCATGCATGTGTGGTAGATTTTGGGATTAATATAATGATTGTTCTGGCTTTCTGAGGATTGAAGCATATGACTTGTTATAATTTGAGTGTTCAGATTGATATGAGATTGGCCGAGTGGTGTGTTAA